>OX451741.1:294433490-294458490 GCA_948472305.1 Vicia faba
TGTTGTTGTTTATTTGACGTTGTTGTTGTTGTTTATTTGACGTTGTTAATGTTGTTGGCATTGTTGTTGTTGTTTTTGTTGTTTATTTGACGTTGTTGTTGTTGTTGTTATTGTTGGTGTTGTTGTTGTTTATTTGACGTTGTTGTTGTTATTTGAAGTTGTTGTTGTTGTTGTATTTGTTGTTGTTGTTGTTATTTATTTGACGTTGTTGTTGTTGTTGTTTATTTGACGTTGTTGTTGTTTATTTGACGTTGTTGTTGTTGTTTATTTGAAGTTTTTGTTGTTGTATTTGTTGTTGTTGTTATTGTTGTTGCTTATTTGACGTTGTTGTTATTGTTGTTGTTTATTTGACGTTGTTGTTGTTGATGTTATTCATTTGACGTTGTTGTTGTTGTTGTTTATTTGACGTTGTTCTTGTTGTTGTTGTTGCTGTTGTTTATTTGACATTGTTGTTGTTGTTGTTTTTGTTGTTTATTTGACGTTGTTGTTGTTGTTGTTTTTGTTGTTTATTTGACGTTGTTGTTATTTATTTGACGTTGTTGTTATTTATTTGACGTTGTTGTTGTTGTTTACTTGATGTTGTCGTTGTTGACGTTGTTGTTGTTGTTTATTTGACGTTGTTGTTGTTGTTGTTTATTTGACGTTGTTAATGTTGTTGACATTGTTGTTGTTGTTTTTGTTGTTAATTTTGCGTTATTGTTGTTGTTATTTTTATTGTTGTTGTTGTTGTTGTTATTGTTTATTTGACGTTGTTGTTGTTGTTTATTTGACGTAGTTGTTGTTGTTGATGTTGTTGTTGTTGTTTGTTTATTTGACGATTTTGTTGTTGTTGATGTTGTTGTTGTTTATTTGACGTTGTTGTTGTTGTATTTGTTGTTGTTGTTTATTTGATGTTGTATTTGTTGTTGCTGTTGTTGCTGTTGTTGTTGTTGTTATTGTTTATTTGACGTTGTTGTTGTTTATTTGACGTTGTTGTTGTTGTTGTTGTTTATTTGACGTTGTTGTTGTTGTTGTTGTTTATTTGACGTTGTTGTTGTTGTTATTGTTGTTGTTTATTTGACTTTGTTGTTCTTGTTGTTATTTATTTGACGTTGTTGTTATTGTTGTTCATTTGACGTTGTTGTTGTTGTTGTTGTTGTTGTTTATTTGACTTTGTTGTTCTTGTTGTTATTTATTTGACGTTGTTGTTGTTGTTGTTGTTGTTGTTGTTGTTTATTAGACGTTGTTGTTGTTGTTGTTTATTTGACGTTGTTATTGTTGTTTATTTGACGTTGTTTTTGTTATTTGACGTTGTTGTTGTTGTTGTTGTTTATTTGACGTTGTTGTTGTTGTTTATTTGACGTTGTTGTTGTTGTGGTTTATTTGACGTTGTGGTTTTTGTTATTGTTATTGTTGTTGTTATTGTTATTGTTGTTGTTATTGTTTATTTGACGTTGTTGTTGTTGTTTATTTGACTTTATTGTTGTTGTTTATTTGACGTTGTTGTTGTTGTTGTTGTTTATTTGACATTGTTGTTCTTGTTGTTATTTATTTGACGTTGTTCTTGTTGTTGTTTTTTATTAGACGTTGTTGTTGTTGTTGTTTATTTGACGTTGTTATTGTTCTTTATTTGACGTTGTTTTTGTTATTTGACGTTGTTTTTGTTATTTGACGTTGTTGTTATTGTATTTGTTGTTGTTGTTGTTGTTGTTGCTTATTTGACGTTGTTGTTGTTATTGTTTATTTGATGTTGTTGTTGCTGTTGTTTATATGACGTTGTTGTTGTCGTTGTTGTTATTTATTTGACGTTATTGTTGTTGTTGTTGTTTATTTGACGTTGTTGTTGTTGTTGACGTTGTTGTTGTTGTTGTTGTTTATTTGACGTTGTTGTTGTTGTTTATTTGACGTTGTTGTTGTTGTTTTTTTTGTTGTTTATTTCACGTTGTTGTTGTTATTTGACGTTGTTGTTGTTGTTGTATCTGTTGTTGTTGTTGTTGTTTTTTTGACGTTGTATTTGTTGTTGGTGTTGTTGTTGTTGTTTATTTGACGTTGTTGTTGTTGTTTATTTGACGTTGTTAATGTTGTTGACATTGTTGTTGTTGTTTTTGTTGTTTATTTGACGTTGTTGTTGTTGTTGTTATTGTTGGTGTTGTTGTTGTTTATTTGACGTTGTTGTTGTTGTTGTTTATTTGACGTTGTTGTTGTTGTTGTTGTTGTTGTTTATTTGACGTTGTTGTTGTTGTTGTTGTTTAATTGACGTTATTGTTGTTGTTTATTTGACGTTGTTATAGTTTTTGTTGTTGTTTATTTGACGTTGTTGTTGTTGACGTTGTTGTTGTTGTTATTTATTTGAAGTTGTTGTTGTTGTTTATTTGACGTTTTTAATGTTGTTGACATTGTTGTTGTTGTTTTTGTTGTTTATTTGTCTTGTTGTTGTTGTTGTTGTTGTTGTTTTTGTTGTTGTTATTGTTAGTGTTGTTGTTGTTTATTTAACGTTGTTGTTGTTGTTGTTGTTTATTTGACGTTGTTGTTGTTGTTGTTTATTTGACGTTGTTGTTGTTGTTTTTTATTTAACGTTGTTCTTGTTGTTGTTTATTTGACATTGTTGTTGTTGTTGTTGTCGTTGTTGTTGTTTATTTGACGTTGTTGTTGTTGTTGTTGTTGTTGTTTATTTGACGTAGTTGTTGTTATTGACGTTGTTGTTATTGTTTATTTGACGTTTTTGTTGTTATTGTTGTTGTTGTTTTTTATTTGACGTTGTTGTTTTTGTTGTTTATTTGACGTTGTTGTTGTTGTTGTTGTTTATTTGACGTTGTTGTTGTTGTTTATTTGACGTTGTTGTTGTTGTTGTTTATTTGACGTTGTTGTTGTTGTTATTTATTTGACGTTGTTGTTGTTGTTATTGTTTATTTGACGTTGTTGTTGTTGTTTATTTGACGTTGTTATTATTATTTATTTAACGTTGTTTTTGTTATTAGACGTTGTTGTTGTATTTGTTGTTGTTGTTGTTGTTGCTTATTTGACGTTGTTGTTATTGTTGCTATTTATTTGACGTTGTTGTTGTTATTGTTTATTTGACGCTGTTGTTATTTATTTGACGTTGTTGTTGTTGTTGTTTAATTGACGTTGTTGTTGTTGTTATTGTTGTTGTTTATTTGACGTTGTTGTTATTGTTATTGTTTATTTGACGTTGTTGTTGTTGATGTTATTCATTTGACGTTGTTGTAGTTGTTGTTGTTGTTGTTGTTTATTTGACGTTGTTGTTGTTGTTGTTGTTGCTTATTTGACGTTGTTGTTGTTGTTGTTGTTGTTGTTGTTGTTTTTGTTGTTTATTTGACGTTGTTGTTGTTATTTATTTGACTTTGTTGTTATTTATTTGACGTTGTTGTTGTTATTTATTTGACGTTGTTGTTGTTGTTGTTGTTTATTTGACGTTGTTAATGTTGTTGACATTGTTGTTGTTGTTTTTGTTGTTTATTTGGCGTTGTTGTTGTTGTTGTTGTTATTGTTGGTGTTGTTGTTGTTGTTATTATTTATTTGACGTTGTTGTTGTTTATTTGACGTTGTTGTTGTTTTTTTTTTGACGTTGTTGTTGTTTATTTGACGTTGTTGTTGTTTTTTTTTTGACGTTGTTGTTGTTGTTTATTTGACGTTTTTGGTGTTGTTGTTGTTGTTGTTTATTTGACGTTTTTGGTGTTGTTGTTGTTGTTTATTTGACTTTGTTGTTCTTGTTGTTATTAATTTGACGTTGTTGTTGTTGTTGTTTATTTGACGTTGTTGTTGTTGTTGTTGTTGTTGTTTATTTGACTTTGTTGTTCTTGTTGTTATTTATTTGACGTTGTTGTTGTTGTTGTTTATTAGACGTTGTTGTTGTTGTTGTTGTTTATTTGACGTTGTTATTGTTGTTTATTTGACGTTGTTATTGTTGTTTATTTGACGTTGTTGTTGTTATTTGACGTTGTTGTTGTTGTTGTTGTTGTATTTGTTGTTGTTGTTGTTGTTGTTGCTTATTTGACATTGTTGTTGTTGTTGTTTATTTGATGTTGTTGTTGTTGTTGTTTATATGACATTGTTGTTGTTGTTGTTGTTGTTTATTTGACGTTGTCGTTGTCGTTGTTGTTTATTTGACGTTGTTGTTGTTGTTGACGTTGTTGTTGTTGTTGTTTATTTGACGTTGTTGTTGTTGTTTATTTGACGTTGTTGTTGTTGTATTTGTTGTTGTTGTTGTTGTTGTTTATTTGACGTTGTATTTGTTGTTGTTGTTGTTGTTATTGTTTATTTGACGTTGTTGTTGTTTATTTGACGTTGTTGTTGTTGTTGTTTATTTGACGTTGTTGTTGTTGTTGTTTATTTGACGTTGTTGTTGTTGTTGTTGTTTATTTGACTTTGTTGTTATTTATTTGACGTTGTTGTTGTGGTTGTTGTTCATTTGACGTTGTTGTTGTTTTTGTTGTTGTTTATTTGACTTTGTTGTTCTTGTTGTTATTTATTTGACGTTGTTGTTGTTGTTGTTGTTGTTGTTTATTAGACGTTGTTGTTGTTGTTGTTTATTTGACGTTGTTATTGTTGTTTATTTGACATTGTTTTTGTTATTTGACGTTGTTGTTGTTGTTGTTTTGTTATTTGACGTTGTTGTTGTTGTTTATTTGACGTTGTTGTTGTTGTTGTGGTTTATTTGACGTTGTTGTTTTTGTTATTGTTATTGTTATTGTTGTTGTTATTGTTTATTTGACGTTGTTGTTGTTGTTTATTTGACGTTGTTGTTGTTGTTTATTTGACGTTGTTGTTGTTGTTGTTATTTATTTGACATTGTTGTTCTTGTTGTTATTTATTTGACGTTGTTGTTGTTGTTGTTGTTTATTAGACGTTGTTGTTGTTGTTTATTTGACGTTGTTATTGTTGTTTATTTGACGTTGTTTTTGTTATTTGACGTTGTTTTTGTTATTTGACGTTGTTGTTGTTGTTGTATTTGTTGTTGTTGTTGTTGTTGCTTATTTGACGTTGTTGTTGTTATTGTTTATTTGATGTTGTTGTTGCTGTTGTTTATATGACGTTGTTATTGTTGTTGTTGTTGTTTATTTGGCGTTATTGTTGTTGTTGTTTATTTGATGTTGTGGTTGTTGTTGACGTTGTTGTTATTGTTGTTTATTTGACGTTGTTGTTGTTGTTTATTTGACGTTGTTGTTGTTGTTTTTTTTGTTGTTTATTTCACGTTGTTGTTGTTATTTGACGTTGTTGTTGTTGTATCTGTTGTTGTTGTTGTTGTTTTTTTGACGTTGTATTTGTTGTTGGTGTTGTTGTTGTTTATTTGACGTTGTTGTTGTTGTTTATTTGACGTTGTTAATGTTGTTGACATTGTTGTTGTTGTTTTTGTTGTTTATTTGACGTTGTTGTTGTTGTTGTTATTGTTGGTGTTGTTGTTGTTTATTTGACGTTGTTGTTGTTGTTGTTTATTTGACGTTGTTGTTGTTGTTGTTGTTGTTGTTTATTTGACGTTGTTGTTGTTGTTGTTTAATTGACGTTATTGTTGTTGTTTATTTGACGTTGTTATAGTTTTTGTTGTTGTTTATTTGACGTTGTTATTGTTGACGTTGTTGTTGTTGTTATTTATTTGAAGTTGTTGTTGTTGTTTATTTGACGTTTTTAATGTTGTTGACATTGTTGTTGTTGTTTTTGTTGTTTATTTGTCTTGTTGTTGTTGTTGTTGTTGTTGTTTTTGTTGTTGTTATTGTTAGTGTTGTTGTTGTTTATTTAACGTTGTTGTTGTTGTTGTTGTTTATTTGACGTTGTTGTTGTTGTTGTTTATTTGACGTTGTTGTTGTTGTTTTTTATTTAACGTTGTTCTTGTTGTTGTTTATTTGACATTGTTGTTGTTGTTGTTGTCGTTGTTGTTGTTTATTTGACGTTGTTGTTGTTGTTGTTGTTGTTGTTTATTTGACGTAGTTGTTGTTATTGACGTTGTTGTTATTGTTTATTTGACGTTTTTGTTGTTGTTGTTTTTTATTTGACGTTGTTGTTTTTGTTGTTTATTTGACGTTGTTGTTGTTGTTGTTGTTTATTTGACGTTGTTGTTGTTGTTTATTTGACGTTGTTGTTGTTGTTGTTTATTTGACGTTGTTGTTGTTGTTATTTATTTGACGTTGTTGTTGTTGTTATTGTTTATTTGACGTTGTTGTTGTTGTTTATTTGACGTTGTTATTATTATTTATTTAACGTTGTTTTTGTTATTAGACGTTGTTGTTGTATTTGTTGTTGTTGTTGTTGTTGCTTATTTGACGTTGTTGTTATTGTTGCTATTTATTTGACGTTGTTGTTGTTATTGTTTATTTGACGCTGTTGTTATTTATTTGACGTTGTTGTTGTTGTTGTTTAATTGACGTTGTTGTTGTTGTTATTGTTGTTGTTTATTTGACGTTGTTGTTATTGTTATTGTTTATTTGACGTTGTTGTTGTTGATGTTATTCATTTGACGTTGTTGTAGTTGTTGTTGTTGTTGTTGTTTATTTGACGTTGTTGTTGTTGTTGTTGTTGCTTATTTGACGTTGTTGTTGTTGTTGTTGTTGTTGTTGTTGTTTATTTGACGTTGTTGTTGTTATTTATTTGACGTTGTTGTTATTTATTTGACGTTGTTGTTGTTATTTATTTGACGTTGTTGTTGTTGTTGTTGTTGTTTATTTGACGTTGTTAATGTTGTTGACATTGTTGTTGTTGTTTTTGTTGTTTATTTGGCGTTGTTGTTGTTGTTGTTGTTATTGTTGGTGTTGTTGTTGTTGTTATTATTTATTTGACGTTGTTGTTGTTTATTTGACGTTGTTGTTGTTTTTTTTTTTGACGTTGTTGTTGTTTATTTGACGTTGTTGTTGTTTTTTTTTTGACGTTGTTGTTGTTGTTTATTTGACGTTTTTGGTGTTGTTGTTGTTGTTGTTTATTTGACGTTTTTGGTGTTGTTGTTGTTGTTTATTTGACTTTGTTGTTCTTGTTGTTATTAATTTGACGTTGTTGTTGTTGTTGTTTATTTGACGTTGTTGTTGTTGTTGTTGTTGTTGTTTATTTGACTTTGTTGTTCTTGTTGTTATTAATTTGACGTTGTTGTTGTTGTTGTTGTTGTTGTTTATTTGACGTTGTTGTTGTTTATTTGACGTTGTTCTTGTTGTTGTTTATTTGACGTTGTTGTTGTTGTTGTTTATTTGACGTTGTTGTTGTTGTTGTTGTTTATTTGACTTTGTTGTTATTTATTTGACGTTGTTGTTGTTGTTGTTGTTCATTTGACGTTGTTGTTGTTTTTGTTGTTGTTTATTTGACTTTGTTGTTCTTGTTGTTATTTATTTGACGTTGTTGTTGTTGTTGTTGTTGTTGTTGTTTATTAGACGTTGTTGTTGTTGTTGTTGTTTATTTGACGTTGTTATTGTTGTTTATTTGACATTGTTTTTGTTATTTGACGTTGTTGTTGTTGTTGTTTTGTTATTTGACGTTGTTGTTGTTGTTTATTTGACGTTGTTGTTGTTGTGGTTTATTTGACGTTGTTGTTTTTGTTATTGTTATTGTTATTGTTGTTGTTATTGTTTATTTGACGTTGTTGTTGTTGTTTATTTGACGTTGTTGTTGTTGTTTATTTGACGTTGTTGTTGTTGTTGTTATTTATTTGACATTGTTGTTCTTGTTGTTATTTATTTGACGTTGTTGTTGTTGTTGTTGTTTATTAGACGTTGTTGTTGTTGTTTATTTGACGTTGTTATTGTTGTTTATTTGACGTTGTTTTTGTTATTTGACGTTGTTTTTGTTATTTGACGTTGTTGTTGTTGTTGTTGTATTTGTTGTTGTTGTTGTTGTTGCTTATTTGACGTTGTTGTTGTTATTGTTTATTTGATGTTGTTGTTGCTGTTGTTTATATGACGTTGTTATTGTTGTTGTTGTTGTTTATTTGGCGTTATTGTTGTTGTTGTTTATTTGATGTTGTGGTTGTTGTTGACGTTGTTGTTATTGTTGTTTATTTGACGTTGTTGTTGTTGTTTATTTGACGTTGTTGTTGTTGTTTTTTTTGTTGTTTATTTCACGTTGTTGTTGTTATTTGACGTTGTTGTTGTTGTATCTGTTGTTGTTGTTGTTGTTTTTTTGACGTTGTATTTGTTGTTGGTGTTGTTGTTGTTTATTTGACGTTGTTGTTGTTGTTTATTTGACGTTGTTAATGTTGTTGACATTGTTGTTGTTGTTTTTGTTGTTTATTTGACGTTGTTGTTGTTGTTGTTATTGTTGGTGTTGTTGTTGTTTATTTGACGTTGTTGTTGTTGTTGTTTATTTGACGTTGTTGTTGTTGTTGTTGTTGTTGTTGTTTATTTGACGTTGTTGTTGTTGTTGTTGTTTAATTGACGTTATTGTTGTTGTTTATTTGACGTTGTTATAGTTTTTGTTGTTGTTTATTTGACGTTGTTATTGTTGACGTTGTTGTTGTTGTTATTTATTTGAAGTTGTTGTTGTTGTTTATTTGACGTTTTTAATGTTGTTGACATTGTTGTTGTTGTTTTTGTTGTTTATTTGTCTTGTTGTTGTTGTTGTTGTTGTTGTTTTTGTTGTTGTTATTGTTAGTGTTGTTGTTGTTTATTTAACGTTGTTGTTGTTGTTGTTGTTTATTTGACGTTGTTGTTGTTGTTGTTTATTTGACGTTGTTGTTGTTGTTTTTTATTTAACGTTGTTCTTGTTGTTGTTTATTTGACATTGTTGTTGTTGTTGTTGTCGTTGTTGTTGTTTATTTGACGTTGTTGTTGTTGTTGTTGTTGTTGTTTATTTGACGTAGTTGTTGTTATTGACGTTGTTGTTATTGTTTATTTGACGTTTTTGTTGTTATTGTTGTTGTTGTTTTTTATTTGACGTTGTTGTTTTTGTTGTTTATTTGACGTTGTTGTTGTTGTTGTTGTTTATTTGACGTTGTTGTTGTTGTTTATTTGACGTTGTTGTTGTTGTTGTTTATTTGACGTTGTTGTTGTTGTTATTTATTTGACGTTGTTGTTGTTGTTATTGTTTATTTGACGTTGTTGTTGTTGTTTATTTGACGTTGTTATTATTATTTATTTAACGTTGTTTTTGTTATTAGACGTTGTTGTTGTATTTGTTGTTGTTGTTGTTGTTGCTTATTTGACGTTGTTGTTATTGTTGCTATTTATTTGACGTTGTTGTTGTTATTGTTTATTTGACGCTGTTGTTATTTATTTGACGTTGTTGTTGTTGTTGTTTAATTGACGTTGTTGTTGTTGTTATTGTTGTTGTTTATTTGACGTTGTTGTTATTGTTATTGTTTATTTGACGTTGTTGTTGTTGATGTTATTCATTTGACGTTGTTGTAGTTGTTGTTGTTGTTGTTGTTTATTTGACGTTGTTGTTGTTGTTGTTGTTGCTTATTTGACGTTGTTGTTGTTGTTGTTGTTGTTGTTGTTGTTTATTTGACGTTGTTGTTGTTATTTATTTGACTTTGTTGTTATTTATTTGACGTTGTTGTTGTTATTTATTTGACGTTGTTGTTGTTGTTGTTGTTTATTTGACGTTGTTAATGTTGTTGACATTGTTGTTGTTGTTTTTGTTGTTTATTTGGCGTTGTTGTTGTTGTTGTTGTTGTTATTGTTGGTGTTGTTGTTGTTGTTATTATTTATTTGACGTTGTTGTTGTTTATTTGACGTTGTTGTTGTTTTTTTTTTGACGTTGTTGTTGTTTATTTGACGTTGTTGT
This sequence comes from Vicia faba, assembly GCA_948472305.1. Classification (NCBI taxonomy): domain Eukaryota; kingdom Viridiplantae; phylum Streptophyta; class Magnoliopsida; order Fabales; family Fabaceae; genus Vicia; species Vicia faba. The sequence goes on from OX451741.1 coordinate 294,443,187, forward strand.
TGTTTTTTTTTTTGACGTTGTTGTTGTTGTTTATTTGACGTTTTTGGTGTTGTTGTTGTTGTTGTTTATTTGACGTTTTTGGTGTTGTTGTTGTTGTTTATTTGACTTTGTTGTTCTTGTTGTTATTAATTTGACGTTGTTGTTGTTGTTGTTTATTTGACGTTGTTGTTGTTGTTGTTGTTGTTGTTTATTTGACTTTGTTGTTCTTGTTGTTATTTATTTGACGTTGTTGTTGTTGTTGTTTATTAGACGTTGTTGTTGTTGTTGTTGTTGTTTATTTGACGTTGTTATTGTTGTTTATTTGACGTTGTTATTGTTGTTTATTTGACGTTGTTGTTGTTATTTGAGGTTGTTGTTGTTGTTGTTGTTGTATTTGTTGTTGTTGTTGTTGTTGTTGCTTATTTGACATTGTTGTTGTTGTTGTTTATTTGATGTTGTTGTTGTTGTTGTTTATATGACATTGTTGTTGTTGTTGTTGTTGTTGTTTATTTGACGTTGTCGTTGTCGTTGTTGTTTATTTGACGTTGTTGTTGTTGTTGACGTTGTTGTTGTTGTTGTTTATTTGACGTTGTTGTTGTTGTTTATTTGACGTTGTTGTTGTTGTATTTGTTGTTGTTGTTGTTGTTGTTTATTTGACGTTGTATTTGTTGTTGTTGTTGTTGTTATTGTTTATTTGACGTTGTTGTTGTTTATTTGACGTTGTTGTTGTTGTTGTTTATTTGACGTTGTTGTTGTTGTTGTTTATTTGACGTTGTTGTTGTTGTTGTTTATTTGACTTTGTTGTTATTTATTTGACGTTGTTGTTGTTGTTGTTGTTCATTTGACGTTGTTGTTGTTTTTGTTGTTGTTTATTTGACTTTGTTGTTCTTGTTGTTATTTATTTGACGTTGTTGTTGTTGTTGTTGTTGTTGTTTATTAGACGCTGTTGTTGTTGTTGTTGTTTATTTGACGTTGTTATTGTTGTTTATTTGACATTGTTTTTGTTATTTGACGTTGTTGTTGTTGTTGTTTTGTTATTTGACGTTGTTGTTATTGTTTATTTGACGTTGTTGTTATTGTGGTTTATTTGACGTTGTTGTTTTTGTTATTGTTATTGTTATTGTTGTTGTTATTGTTTATTTGACGTTGTTGTTGTTGTTTATTTGACGTTGTTGTTGTTGTTTATTTGACGTTGTTGTTGTTGTTGTTATTTATTTGACATTGTTGTTCTTGTTGTTATTTATTTGACGTTGTTGTTGTTGTTGTTGTTTATTAGACGTTGTTGTTGTTGTTTATTTGACGTTGTTATTGTTGTTTATTTGACGTTGTTTTTGTTATTTGACGTTGTTTTTGTTATTTGACGTTGTTGTTGTTGTTGTTGTATTTGTTGTTGTTGTTGTTGTTGTTGCTTATTTGACGTTGTTGTTGTTATTGTTTATTTGATGTTGTTGTTGCTGTTGTTTATATGACGTTGTTATTGTTGTTGTTGTTGTTTATTTGGCGTTATTGTTGTTGTTGTTTATTTGATGTTGTGGTTGTTGTTGACGTTGTTGTTATTGTTGTTTATTTGACGTTGTTGTTGTTGTTTATTTGACGTTGTTGTTGTTGTTTTTTTTGTTGTTTATTTCACGTTGTTGTTGTTATTTGACGTTGTTGTTGTTGTATTTGTTGTTGTTGTTGTTGTTTTTTTGACGTTGTATTTGTTGTTGGTGTTGTTGTTGTTTATTTGACGTTGTTGTTGTTGTTTATTTGACGTTGTTAATGTTGTTGGCATTGTTGTTGTTGTTTTTGTTGTTTATTTGACGTTGTTGTTGTTGTTGTTATTGTTGGTGTTGTTGTTGTTTATTTGACGTTGTTGTTGTTATTTGAAGTTGTTGTTGTTGTTGTATTTGTTGTTGTTGTTGTTGTTATTTATTTGACGTTGTTGTTGTTGTTTATTTGACGTTGTTGTTGTTTATTTGACGTTGTTGTTGTTGTTTATTTGACGTTTTTGTTGTTGTATTTGTTGTTGTTGTTATTGTTGTTGCTTATTTGACGTTGTTGTTATTGTTGTTGTTTATTTGACGTTGTTGTTGTTGATGTTATTCATTTGACGTTGTTGTTGTTGTTGTTTATTTGACGTTGTTCTTGTTGTTGTTGTTGCTGTTGTTTATTTGACATTGTTGTTGTTGTTGTTTTTGTTGTTTATTTGACGTTGTTGTTATTGTTTTTGTTGTTTATTTGACGTTGTTGTTATTTATTTGACGTTGTTGTTATTTATTTGACGTTGTTGTTGTTGTTTACTTGATGTTGTCGTTGTTGACGTTGTTGTTGTTGTTTATTTGACGTTGTTGTTGTTGTTTATTTGACGTTGTTAATGTTGTTGACATTGTTGTTGTTGTTTTTGTTGTTAATTTTGCGTTATTGTTGTTGTTATTTTTATTGTTGTTGTTGTTGTTGTTATTGTTTATTTGACGTTGTTGTTGTTGTTTATTTGACGTAGTTGTTGTTGTTGATGTTGTTGTTGTTGTTTGTTTATTTGACGATTTTGTTGTTGTTGATGTTGTTGTTGTTTATTTGACGTTGTTGTTGTTGTATTTGTTGTTGTTGTTTATTTGATGTTGTATTTGTTGTTGCTGTTGTTGGTGTTGTTGTTGTTGTTATTGTTTATTTGACGTTGTTGTTGTTTATTTGACGTTGTTGTTGTTGTTGTTGTTTATTTGACGTTGTTGTTGTTGTTGTTTTTTTGACGTTGTTGTTGTTGTTATTGTTGTTGTTTATTTGACTTTGTTGTTCTTGTTGTTATTTATTTGACGTTGTTGTTATTGTTGTTCATTTGACGTTGTTGTTGTTGTTGTTGTTGTTGTTGTTTATTTGACTTTGTTGTTCTTGTTGTTATTTATTTGACGTTGTTGTTGTTGTTGTTTATTAGACGTTGTTGTTGTTGTTGTTTATTTGACGTTGTTATTGTTGTTTATTTGACGTTGTTTTTGTTATTTGACGTTGTTGTTGTTGTTGTTGTTTATTTGACGTTGTTGTTGTTGTTTATTTGACGTTGTTGTTGTTGTGGTTTATTTGACGTTGTGGTTTTTGTTATTGTTATTGTTGTTGTTATTGTTTATTTGACGTTGTTGTTGTTGTTTATTTGACTTTATTGTTGTTGTTTATTTGACGTTGTTGTTGTTGTTGTTGTTTATTTGACATTGTTGTTCTTGTTGTTATTTATTTGACGTTGTTCTTGTTGTTGTTTTTTATTAGACGTTGTTGTTGTTGTTGTTTATTTGACGTTGTTATTGTTCTTTATTTGACGTTGTTTTTGTTATTTGACGTTGTTTTTGTTATTTGACGTTGTTGTTGTTGTATTTGTTGTTGTTGTTGTTGTTGTTGCTTATTTGACGTTGTTGTTGTTATTGTTTATTTGATGTTGTTGTTGCTGTTGTTTATATGACGTTGTTGTTGTCGTTGTTGTTATTTATTTGACGTTATTGTTGTTGTTGTTGTTTATTTGACGTTGTTGTTGTTGTTGACGTTGTTGTTGTTGTTGTTGTTTATTTGACGTTGTTGTTGTTGTTTATTTGACGTTGTTGTTGTTGTTTTTTTTGTTGTTTATTTCACGTTGTTGTTGTTATTTGACGTTGTTGTTGTTGTTGTATCTATTGTTGTTGTTGTTGTTTTTTTGACGTTGTATTTGTTGTTGGTGTTGTTGTTGTTTTTTTGACGTTGTTAATGTTGTTGACATTGTTGTTGTTGTTTTTGTTGTTTATTTGACGTTGTTGTTGTTGTTGTTATTGTTGGTGTTGTTGTTGTTTATTTGACGTTGTTGTTGTTGTTGTTTATTTGACGTTGTTGTTGTTGTTGTTGTTGTTGTTTATTTGACGTTGTTGTTGTTGTTGTTGTTTAATTGACGTTATTGTTGTTGTTTATTTGACGTTGTTATAGTTTTTGTTGTTGTTTATTTGACGTTGTTGTTGTTGACGTTGTTGTTGTTGTTATTTATTTGAAGTTGTTGTTGTTGTTTATTTGACGTTTTTAATGTTGTTGACATTGTTGTTGTTGTTTTTGTTGTTTATTTGTCTTGTTGTTGTTGTTGTTGTTGTTTTTGTTGTTGTTATTGTTAGTGTTGTTGTTGTTTATTTAACGTTGTTGTTGTTGTTGTTGTTGTTGTTTATTTGACGTTGTTGTTGTTGTTGTTTATTTGACGTTGTTGTTGTTGTTTTTTATTTAACGTTGTTCTTGTTGTTGTTTATTTGACATTGTTGTTGTTGTTGTTGACGTTGTTGTTGTCGTTGTTGTTGTTTATTTGACGTTGTTGTTGTTGTTGTTGTTGTTTATTTGACGTAGTTGTTGTTATTGACGTTGTTGTTATTGTTTATTTGACGTTTTTGTTGTTATTGTTGTTGTTGTTTTTTATTTGACGTTGTTGTTTTTGTTGTTTATTTGACGTTGTTGTTGTTGTTGTTGTTTATTTGACGTTGTTGTTGTTGTTTATTTGACGTTGTTGTTGTTGTAGTTGTTTATTTGACGTTGTTGTTGTTGTTATTTATTTGACGTTGTTGTTGTTGTTATTGTTTATTTGACGTTGTTGTTGTTGTTGTTTATTTGACGTTGTTATTATTATTTATTTAACGTTGTTTTTGTTATTTGACGTTGTTGTTGTATTTGTTGTTGTTGTTGTTGTTGCTTATTTGACGTTGTTGTTATTGTTGCTATTTATTTGACGTTGTTGTTGTTATTGTTTATTTGACGCTGTTGTTATTTATTTGACGTTGTTGTTGTTGTTGTTTAATTGACGTTGTTGTTGTTGTATTTGTTGTTGTTGTTATTGTTGTTGTTTATTTGACGTTGTTGTTATTGTTATTGTTTATTTGACGTTGTTGTTGTTGATGTTATTCATTTGACGTTGTTGTAGTTGTTGTTGTTGTTGTTTATTTGACGTTGTTGTTGTTGTTGTTGTTGCTTATTTGACGTTGTTGTTGTTGTTGTTGTTGTTGTTGTTTTTGTTGTTTATTTGACGTTGTTGTTGTTATTTATTTGACTTTGTTGTTATTTATTTGACGTTGTTGTTGTTATTTATTTGACGTTGTTGTTGTTGTTGTTGTTTATTTGACGTTGTTAATGTTGTTGACATTGTTGTTGTTGTTTTTGTTGTTTATTTGGCGTTGTTGTTGTTGTTGTTGTTATTGTTGGTGTTGTTGTTGTTGTTATTATTTATTTGACGTTGTTGTTGTTTATTTGACGTTGTTGTTGTTTTTTTTTTGACGTTGTTGTTGTTGTTTATTTGACGTTTTTGGTGTTGTTGTTGTTGTTGTTTATTTGACGTTTTTGGTGTTGTTGTTGTTGTTTATTTGACTTTGTTGTTCTTGTTGTTATTAATTTGACGTTGTTGTTGTTGTAGTTTATTTGACGTTGTTGTTGTTGTTGTTGTTGTTGTTTATTTGACTTTGTTGTTCTTGTTGTTATTTATTTGACGTTGTCGTTGTTGTTTATTAGACGTTGTTGTTGTTGTTGTTGTTTATTTGACGTTGTTATTGTTGTTTATTTGATGTTGTTATTGTTGTTTATTTGACGTTGTTGTTGTTATTTGACGTTGTTGTTGTTGTTGTTGTATTTGTTGTTGTTGTTGTTGTTGCTTATTTGACATTGTTGTTGTTGTTGTTTATTTGATGTTGTTGTTGTTGTTGTTTATATGATATTGTTGTTGTTGTTGTTGTTGTTGTTGTTGTTTATTTGACGTTGTCGTTGTTGTTGTTGTTTATTTGACGTTGTTGTTGTTGTTGACGTTGTTGTTGTTGTTGTTTATTTGACGTTGTTGTTGTTGTTTATTTGACGTTGTTGTTGTTGTATTTATTGTTGTTGTTGTTGTTGTTTATTTGACGTTGTATTTGTTGTTGTTGTTGTTGTTATTGTTTATTTGACGTTGTTGTTGTTTATTTGACGTTGTTATTGTTGTTGTTTATTTGACGTTGTTGTTGTTGTTGTTTATTTGACGTTGTTGTTGTTGTTGTTGTTGTTGTTGTTTATTTGACTTTGTTGTTATTTATTTGACGTTGTTGTTGTTGTTGTTGTTCATTTGACGTTGTTGTTGTTTTTGTTGTTGTTTATTTGACTTTGTTGTTCTTGTTGTTATTTATTTGACGTTGTTGTTGTTGTTGTTGTTTATTAGACGTTGTTGTTGTTGTTGTTGTTTATTTGACATTGTTATTGTTGTTTATTTGACATTGTTTTTGTTATTTGACGTTGTTGTTGTTGTTGTTGTTTATTTGACGTTGTTGTTGTTGTTTATTTGACGTTGTTGTTGTTGTGGTTTATTTGACGTTGTTGTTTTTGTTATTGTTATTGTTATTGTTGTTGTTATTGTTTATTTGACGTTGTTGTTGTTGTTTATTTGACGTTGTTGTTGTTGTTTATTTGACGTTGTTGTTGTTGTTGTTATTTATTTGACATTGTTGTTCTTGTTGTTATTTATTTGACGTTGTTGTTGTTGTTGTTGTTGTTTATTAGACGTTGTTGTTGTTGTTTATTTGACGTTGTTATTGTTGTTTATTTGACGTTGTTTTTGTTATTTGACGTTGTTTTTGTTATTTGACGTTGTTGTTGTTGTTGTTGTTGTATTTGTTGTTGTTGTTGTTGCTTATTTGACGTTGTTGTTGTTATTGTTTATTTGATGTTGTTGTTGCTGTTGTTTATATGACGTTGTTATTGTTGTTGTTGTTGTTTATTTGGCGTTATTGTTGTTGTTGTTTATTTGATGTTGTTGTTGTTGTTGACGTTGTTGTTATTGTTGTTTATTTGACGTTATTGTTGTTGTTTTTTTTGTTGTTTATTTCACGTTGTTGTTGTTATTTGACGTTGTTGTTGTTGTATTTGTTGTTGTTGTTGTTGTTTTTTTGACGTTGTATTTGTTGTAGGTGTTGTTGTTGTTTATTTGACGTTGTTGTTGTTGTTTATTTGACGTTGTTAATGTTGTTGGCATTGTTGTTGTTGTTTTTGTTGTTTATTTGACGTTGTTGTTGTTGTTGTTATTGTTGGTGTTGTTGTTGTTTATTTGACGTTGTTGTTGTTATTCGAAGTTGTTGTTGTTGTTGTATTTGTTGTTGTTGTTGTTGTTATTTATTTGACGTTGTTGTTGTTGTTGTTGTTGTTTATTTGACGTTGTTGTTGTTGTTGTTTATTTGACTTTGTTGTTATTTATTTGACGTTGTTGTTCATTTGACGTTGTTGTTGTTTTTGTTGTTGTTTATTTGACTTTGTTGTTCTTGTTGTTATTTATTTGACGTTGTTGTTGTTGTTGTTGTTGTTGTTTATTAGACGTTGTTGTTGTTGTTGTTGTTTATTTGACGTTGTTATTGTTGTTTATTTGACATTGTTTTTGTTATTTGACGTTGTTGTTGTTGTTGTTGTTTATTTGACGTTGTTGTTGTTGTTTATTTGACGTTGTTGTTGTTGTGGTTTATTTGACGTTGTTGTTTTTGTTATTGTTATTGTTATTGTTGTAGTTATTGTTTATTTGATGTTGTTGTTGTTGTTTATTTGACGTTGTTGTTGTTGTTTATTTGACGTTGTTGTTGTTGTTGTTGTTATTTATTTGACATTGTTGTTCTTGTTGTTATTTATTTGACGTTGTTGTTGTTGTTGTTGTTTTTTATTAGACGTTGTTGTTGTTGTTGTTTATTTGACGTTGTTATTGTTGTTTATTTGACGTTGTTTTTGTTATTTGACGTTGTTGTTGTTGTTGTTGTATTTGTTGTTGTTGTTGTTGCTTATTTGACGTTGTTGTTGTTATTGTTTATTTGATGTTGTTGTTGCTGTTGTTTATATGACGTTGTTATTGTTGTTGTTGTTGTTTATTTGGCGTTATTGTTGTTGTTGTTTATTTGATGTTGTTGTTGTTGTTGACGTTGTTGTTATTGTTGTTTATTTGACGTTGTTGTTGTTGTTTATTTGACGTTTTTTTGTTGTTTTTTTTGTTGTTTATTTCACGTTGTTGTTGTTATTTGACGTTGTTGTTGTTGTATTAGTTGTTGTTGTTGTTGTTTTTTTGACGTTGTATTTGTTGTAGGTGTTGTTGTTGTTTATTTGACGTTGTGGTTGTTGTTTATTTGACGTTGTTAATGTTGTTGGCATTGTTGTTGTTGTTTTTGTTGTTTATTTGACGTTGTTGTTGTTGTTGTTATTGTTGGTGTTGTTGTTGTTTATTTGACGTTGTTGTTGTTATTTGAAGTTGTTGTTGTTGTTGTATTTATTGTTGTTGTTGTTGTTATTTATTTGACGTTGTTGTTGTTGTTGTTGTTTAATTGACGTTATTGTTGTTGTTTATTTGACGTTGTTATAGTTGTTGTTGTTGTTTATTTGACGTTGTTGTTGTTGACGTTGTTGTTGTTGTTATTTATTTGAAGTTGTTGTTGTTGTTTATTTGACGTTGTTTATGTTGTTGACATTGTTGTTGTTGTTTTTGTTGTTTATTTGACTTGTTGTTGTTGTTGTTGTTTTTGTTGTTGTTATTGTTAGTGTTGTTGTTCTTTATTTGACGTTGTTGTTGTTGTTTATTTGACGTTGTTGTTGTTGTTGTTGTTTATTTGAGGTTGTTGTTGTTGTTGTTGTTTATTTGACGTTGTTGTTGTTGTTGTTTATTTAACGTTGTTCTTGTTGTTGTTTATTTGACATTGTTGTTGTTGTTGCTGACGTTGTTGTTGTCGTTGTTATTGTTTATTTGACGTTGTCGTTGTTGTTGGTGTTGTTGTTGTTGTTGTTGTTTATTTGATGTTGTTTTAGTTGTTGTTGTTTATTTGACGTTGTTGTTGTTTTTTATTTGACGTTGTTGTTGTTGACATTGTTGTTGTTGTTGTTATTTATTTGACGTTGTTGTTGTTGATATTTATTTGACGTAGTTGTTGTTATTGACGTTGTTGTTATTGTTTATTTGACATTTTTGTTGTTACTGATGTTATTGTTGTTGTTGTTTTTAATTTTACGTTGTTGTTGTTGTTGTTGTTGTTTATTTGACGTTGTTGTTGTTGTTTATTTGACGTTGTTGTTGTTGTTGTTTATTTGACGTTGTCGTTGTTGTTTATTTGACGTTGTTGTTATTGTTGTTGTTTATTTGACGTTGTTGTTGTTGTTATTTATTTGACGTTTTTGTTGTTGTTATTGTTTATTTGACATTGTTGTTGTTGTTGTTGTTTATTTGACATTGTTGTTGTTGTTGTTGTTGTTGACGTTGTTGTTGTCGTTGTTGTTGTTTATTTGACGTTGTTGTTGTTGTTGTTGTTGTTGTTGTTTATTTGATGTTGTTTTAGTTGTTGTTATTTATTTTACGTTGTTGTTGTTTTTTATTTGACGTTGTTGTTGTTGTTGTTGTTGTTGCTTATTTGACGTTGTTGTTATTGTTGCTATTTATTTGACGTTGTTGTTGTTATTGTTTATTTGACGCTGTTGTTATTTATTTGACGTTGTTGTTGTTGTTGTTTAATTGACGTTGTTGTTGTTGTATTTGTTGTTGTTGTTATTGTTGTTGTTTATTTGACGTTGTTGTTATTGTTATTGTTTATTTGACGTTGTTGTTGTTGATGTTATTCATTTGACGTTGTTGTAGTTGTTGTTGTTGTTGTTGTTTATTTGACGTTGTTGTTGTTGTTGTTGTTGTTGCTTATTTGACGTTGTTGTTGTTGTTGTTGTTGTTGTTGTTGTTGTTGTTTTTGTTGTTTATTTGACGTTGTTGTTGTTATTTATTTGACTTTGTTGTTATTTATTTGACGTTGTTGTTGTTATTTATTTGACGTTGTTGTTGTTGTTGTTGTTTATTTGACGTTGTTAATGTTGTTGACATTGTTGTTGTTGTTTTTGTTGTTTATTTGGCGTTGTTGTTGTTGTTGTTGTTATTGTTGGTGTTGTTGTTGTTGTTATTATTTATTTGACGTTGTTGTTGTTTATTTGACGTTGTTGTTGTTGTTTATTTGACGTTGTTGTTGTTGTTTATTTGACGTTTTTGGTGGTGTTGTTGTTGTTGTTTATTTGACATTTTTGGTGTTGGTGTTGTTGTTGTTTATTTGACTTTGTTGTTGTTGTTGACGTTGTTGTTGTTGTTGTTTATTTGACGTTGTTGTTGTTGTTGTTTATTTGACGTTGTTGTTGTTGTATTTGTTGTGGTTGTTGTTGTTGTTTATTTGACGTTGTATTTGTTGTTGTTGTTGTTGTTATTGTTTATTTGACGTTGTTGTTGTTTATTTGACGTTGTTGTTGTTGTTGTTTATTTGACGTTGTTGTTGTTGTTTATTTGACGTTGTTGTTGTTGTTGTTTATTTGACTTTGTTGTTATTTATTTGACGTTGTTGTTGTTGTTGTTGTTCATTTGACGTTGTTGTTGTTTTTGTTGTTGTTTATTTGACTTTGTTGTTCTTGTTGTTATTTATTTGACGTTGTTGTTGTTGTTGTTGTTGTTTATTAGACGTTGTTGTTGTTGTTGTTTATTTGACGTTGTTATTGTTGTTTATTTGACATTGTTTTTGTTATTTGACGTTGTTGTTGTTGTTGTTTATTTGACGTTGTTGTTGTTGTTTATTTGACGTTGTTGTTGTTGTGGTTTATTTGACGTTGTTGTTTTTGTTTTTGTTATTGTTATTGTTGTTGTTATTGTTTATTTGACATTGTTGTTGTTGTTTATTTGACGTTGCTGTTGTTGTTTATTTGACGTTGTTGTTGTTGTTGTTATTTATTTGACATTGTTGTTCTTGTTGTTATTTATTTGACGTTGTTGTTGTTGTTGTTGTTGTTTATTAGACGTTGTTGTTGTTGTTTATTTGACGTTGTTATTGTTGTTTATTTGACGTTGTTTTTGTTATTTGACGTTGTTTTTGTTATTTGACGTTGTTGTTGTTGTTGTTGTTGTATTTGTTGTTGTTGTTGTTGTTGCTTATTTGACGTTGTTGTTGTTATTGTTTATTTGATGTTGTTGTTGCTGTTGTTTATATGACGTTGTTATTGTTGTTGTTGTTGTTTATTTGGCGTTATTGTTGTTGTTGTTTATTTGATGTTGTTGTTGTTGTTGACGTTGTTGTTATTGTTGTTTATTTGACGTTGTTGTTGTTTATTTGACGTTGTTGTTGTTGTTTTTTTTGTTGTTTATTTCACGTTGTTGTTGTTATTTGACGTTGTTGTTGTTGTATTTGTTGTTGTTGTTGTTGTTGTTTTTTTGACGTTGTATTTGTTGTTGGTGTTGTTGTTGTTTATTTGACGTTGTTGTTGTTGTTTATTTGACGTTGTTAATGTTGTTGGCATTGTTGTTGTTGTTTTTGTTGTTTATTTGACGTTGTTGTTGTTGTTGTTATTGTTGGTGTTGTTGTTGTTTATTTGACGTTGTTGTTGTTATTTGAAGTTGTTGTTGTTGTTGTATTTGTTGTTGTTGTTGTTGTTATTTATTTGACGTTGTTGTTGTTGTTGTTGTTGTTGTTTAATTGACGTTATTGTTGTTGTTTATTTGACGTTGTTATAGTTGTTGTTGTTGTTTATTTGACGTTGTTGTTGTTGTTATTTATTTGAAGTTGTTGTTGTTGTTTATTTGACGTTGTTTATGTTGTTGACATTGTTGTTGTTGTTTTTGTTGTTTATTTGACTTGTTGTTGTTGTTGTTGTTTTTGTTGTTGTTATTGTTAGTGTTGTTGTTCTTTATTTGACGTTGTTGTTGTTGTTTATTTGACGTTGTTGTTGTTGTTGTTGTTTATTTGAGGTTGTTGTTGTTGTTGTTGTTTATTTGACGTTGTTGTTGTTGTTGTTTATTTAACGTTGTTCTTGTTGTTGTTTATTTGACATTGTTGTTGTTGTTGCTGACGTTGTTGTTGTCGTTGTTATTGTTTATTTGACGTTGTCGTTGTTGTTGGTGTTGTTGTTGTTGTTGTTGTTTATTTGATGTTGTTTTAGTTGTTGTTGTTTATTTGACGTTGTTGTTGTTTTTTATTTGACGTTGTTGTTGTTGACATTGTTGTTATTTATTTGACGTTGTTGTTGTTGATGTTTATTTGACGTAGTTGTTGTTATTGACGTTGTTGTTATTGTTTATTTGACATTTTTGTTGTTACTGATGTTATTGTTGTTGTTGTTTTTAATTTTACGTTGTTGTTGTTGTTGTTGTTGTTTATTTGACGTTGTTGTTGTTGTTTATTTGACGTTGTTGTTGTTGTTGTTTATTTGACGTTGTCGTTGTTGTTTATTTGACGTTGTTGTTATTGTTGTTGTTTATTTGACGTTGTTGTTGTTGTTATTTATTTGACGTTTTTGTTGTTGTTATTGTTTATTTGACATTGTTGTTGTTGTTGTTGTTTATTTGACATTGTTGTTGTTGTTGTTGTTGTTGACGTTGTTGTTGTCGTTGTTGTTGTTTATTTGACGTTGTTGTTGTTGTTGTTGTTGTTGTTTATTTGATGTTGTTTTAGTTGTTGTTATTTATTTTACGTTGTTGTTGTTTTTTATTTGACGTTGTTGTTGTTGTTGTTGTTGTTGCTTATTTGACGTTGTTGTTATTGTTGCTATTTATTTGACGTTGTTGTTGTTATTGTTTATTTGACGCTGTTGTTATTTATTTGACGTTGTTGTTGTTGTTGTTTAATTGACGTTGTTGTTGTTGTATTTGTTGTTGTTGTTATTGTTGTTGTTTATTTGACGTTGTTGTTATTGTTATTGTTTATTTGACGTTGTTGTTGTTGATGTTATTCATTTGACGTTGTTGTAGTTGTTGTTGTTGTTGTTGTTTATTTGACGTTGTTGTTGTTGTTGTTGTTGTTGCTTATTTGACGTTGTTGTTGTTGTTGTTGTTGTTGTTGTTTTTGTTGTTTATTTGACGTTGTTGTTGTTATTTATTTGACTTTATTGTTATTTATTTGACGTTGTTGTTGTTATTTATTTGACGTTGTTGTTGTTGTTGTTGTTGTTGTTTATTTGACGTTGTTAATGTTGTTGACATTGTTGTTGTTGTTTTTGTTGTTTATTTGGCGTTGTTGTTGTTGTTATTGTTGGTGTTGTTGTTGTTGTTATTATTTATTTGACGTTGTTGTTGTTTATTTGACGTTGTTGTTGTTTTTTTTTTGACGTTGTTGTTGTTGTTTATTTGACGTTTTTGGTGTTTTTGTTGTTGTTGTTTATTTGACGTTTTTGATGTTGTTGTTGTTGTTTATTTGACTTTGTTGTTCTTGTTGTTATTTATTTGACGTTGTTGTTGTTGTTGTTTATTAGACGTTGTTGTTGTTGTTGTTGTTTATTTGACGTTGTTATTGTTGTTTATTTGACATTGTTATTGTTGTTTATTTGACGTTGTTGTTGTTATTTGACGTTGTTGTTGTTGTTGTTGTTGTATTTGTTGTTGTTGTTGTTGTTGCTTATTTGACATTGCTGTTGTTGTTGTTTATTTGATGTTGTTGTTGTTGTTTATATGACATTGTTGTTGTTGTTGTTGTTGTTGTTTATTTGACGTTGTCGTTGTTGTTGTTGTTTATTTGACGTTGTTGTTGTTGTTGACGTTGTTGTTGTTGTTGTTTATTTGACGTTGTTGTTGTTGTTGTTGTTTATTTGACGTTGTTGTTGTTGTATTTGTTGTTGTTGTTGTTGTTTATTTGACGTTGTATTTGTTGTTGTTGTTGTTGTTATTGTTTATTTGACGTTGTTGTTGTTTATTTGACGTTGTTGTTGTTGTTTATTTGACGTTGTTGTTGTTGTTGTTGTTTATTTGACTTTGTTGTTATTTATTTGACGTTGTTGTTGTTGTTGTTGTTCATTTGACGTTGTTGTTGTTTTTGTTGTTGTTTATTTGACTTTGTTGTTCTTGTTGTTATTTATTTGACGTTGTTGTTGTTGTTGTTGTTGTTGTTGTTTATTAGACGTTGTTGTTGTTGTTGTTGTTTATTTGACGTTGTTATTGTTGTTTATTTGACATTGTTTTTGTTATTTGACGTTGTTGTTGTTGTTGTTGTTTATTTGACGTTGTTGTTGTTGTTTATTTGACGTTGTTGTTGTTGTGGTTTATTTGACGTTGTTGTTTTTGTTATTGTTATTGTTATTGTTGTTGTTATTGTTTATTTGACGTTGTTGTTGTTGTTTATTTGACGTTGTTGTTGTTGTTTATTTGACGTTGTTGTTGTTGTTGTTATTTATTTGACATTGTTGTTCTTGTTGTTGTTTATTAGACGTTGTTGTTGTTGTTTATTTGACGTTGTTATTGTTGTTTATTTGACGTTGTTTTTGTTATTTGACGTTGTTGTTGTTGTTGTTGTTGTTGTATTTGTTGTTGTTGTTGTTGCTTATTTGACGTTGTTGTTGTTATTGTTTATTTGATGTTGTTGTTGCTGTTGTTTATATGACGTTGTTATTGTTGTTGTTGTTGTTTATTTGGCGTTATTGTTGTTGTTGTTTATTTGATGTTGTTGTTGTTGTTGACGTTGTTGTTATTGTTGTTTATTTGACGTTGTTGTTGTTGTTTATTTGACGTTGTTGTTGTTGTTTTTTTTGTTGTTTATTTCACGTTGTTGTTGTTATTTGACGTTGTTGTTGTTGTATTTGTTGTTGTTGTTGTTGTTTTTTTGACGTTGTATTTGTTGTAGGTGTTGTTGTTGTTTATTTGACGTTGTTGTTGTTGTTTATTTGACGTTGTTAATGTTGTTGGCATTGTTGTTGTTGTTTTTGTTGTTTATTTGACGTTGTTGTTGTTGTTGTTATTGTTGGTGTTGTTGTTGTTTATTTGACGTTGTTGTTGTTATTTGAAGTTGTTGTTGTTGTTGTATTTGTTGTTGTTGTTGTTGTTATTTATTTGACGTTGTTGTTGTTGTTGTTGTTGTTTAATTGACGTTATTGTTGTTGTTTATTTGACGTTGTTATAGTTGTTGTTGTTGTTTATTTGACGTTGTTGTTGTTGACGTTGTTGTTGTTGTTATTTATTTGAAGTTGTTGTTGTTGTTTATTTGACGTTGTTTATGTTGTTGACATTGTTGTTGTTGTTTTTGTTGTATATTTGACTTGTTGTTGTTGTTGTTTTTGTTGTTGTTATTGTTAGTGTTGTTGTTCTTTATTTGACGTTGTTGTTGTTGTTTATTTGACGTTGTTGTTGTTGTTGTTTATTTGAGGTTGTTGTTGTTGTTGTTGTTGTTGTTTATTTGACGTTGTTGTTGTTGTTGTTGTTGTTTATTTAACGTTGTTCTTGTTGTTGTTTATTTGACATTGTTGTTGTTGTTGCTGACGTTGTTGTTGTTGTTGTTATTGTTTATTTGACGTTGTCGTTGTTGTTGGTGTTGTTGTTGTTGTTGTTGTTTATTTGATGTTGTTTTAGTTGTTGTTGTTTATTTGACGTTGTTGTTGTTTTTTATTTGAC
>OX451741.1:294460990-294520990 GCA_948472305.1 Vicia faba
TGTTGTTGTGGTTTATTTGACGTTGTTGTTTTTGTTATTGTTATTGTTATTGTTGTTGTTATTGTTTATTTGACGTTGTTGTTGTTGTTTATTTGACGTTGTTGTTGTTGTTTATTTGACGTTGTTGTTGTTGTTGTTGTTGTTATTTATTTGACATTGTTGTTCTTGTTGTTATTTATTTGACGTTGTTGTTGTTGTTGTTGTTGTTGTTGTTTATTAGACGTTGTTGTTGTTGTTTATTTGACGTTGTTATTGTTGTTTATTTGACGTTGTTTTTGTTATTTGACGTTGTTTTTGTTATTTGACGTTGTTGTTGTTGTTGTTGTTGTTGTATTTGTTGTTGTTGTTGTTGTTGCTTATTTGACGTTGTTGTTGTTATTGTTTATTTGATGTTGTTGTTGCTGTTGTTTATATGACGTTGTTATTGTTGTTGTTGTTGTTTATTTGACGTTATTGTTGTTGTTGTTTATTTGATGTTGTTGTTGTTGTTGACGTTGTTATTGTTGTTGTTTATTTGACGTTGTTGTTGTTGTTGTTTATTTGACGTTGTTGTTGTTGTTTTTGTTGTTGTTTATTTCACGTTGTTGTTGTTATTTGACGTTGTTGTTGTTGTATTTGTTGTTGTTGTTGTTGTTGTTTTTTTGACGTTGTATTTGTTGTTGGTGTTGTTGTTGTTTATTTGACGTTGTTGTTGTTGTTTATTTGACGTTGTTAATGTTGTTGGCATTGTTGTTGTTGTTTTTGTTGTTTATTTGACGTTGTTGTTGTTGTTGTTATTGTTGGTGTTGTTGTTGTTTATTTGACGTTGTTGTTGTTATTTGAAGTTGTTGTTGTTGTTGTATTTGTTGTTGTTGTTGTTGTTGTTGTTTATTTGACGTTGTTGTTGTTGTTGTTGTTGTTTAATTGACGTTATTGTTGTTGTTTATTTGACGTTGTTATAGTTGTTGTTGTTGTTTATTTGACGTTGTTGTTGTTGACGTTGTTGTTGTTGTTATTTATTTGAAGTTGTTGTTGTTGTTTATTTGACGTTGTTTATGTTGTTGACATTGTTGTTGTTGTTTTTGTTGTTTATTTGACTTGTTGTTGTTGTTGTTGTTGTTTTTGTTGTTGTTATTGTTAGTGTTGTTGTTCTTTATTTGACGTTGTTGTTGTTGTTTATTTGACGTTGTTGTTGTTGTTGTTTATTTGAGGTTGTTGTTGTTATTGTTGATGTTGTTGTTGTTGTTTATTTGACGTTGTTGTTGTTGTTGTTGTTGTTGTTTATTTAACGTTGTTCTTGTTGTTGTTTAGTTGACATTGTTGTTGTTGTTGCTGACGTTGTTGTTGTCGTTGTTATTGTTTATTTGACGTTGTCGTTGTTGTTGGTGTTGTTGTTGTTGTTGTTTATTTGATGTTGTTTTAGTTGTTGTTGTTTATTTGACGTTGTTGTTGTTTTTTATTTGACGTTGTTGTTGTTGACATTGTTGTTGTTGTTGTTATTTATTTGACGTTGTTGTTGTTGATGTTTATTTGACGTAGTTGTTGTTATTGACGTTGTTGTTATTGTTTATTTGACATTTTTGTTGTTACTGATGTTATTGTTGTTGTTGTTAATTTTACGTTGTTGTTGTTGTTGTTGTTTATTTGACGTTGTTGTTGTTGTTTATTTGACGTTGTTGTTGTTGTTGTTTATTTGACGTTGTCGTTGTTGTTTATTTGACGTTGTTGTTGTTTATTTGACGTTGTTGTTGTTGTTATTTATTTGACGTTTTTGTTGTTGTTATTGTTTATTTGACATTGTTGTTGTTGTTGTTGTTTATTTGACGTTGTTATTATTATTTATTTAATGTTGTTTTTGTTATTTGACGTTGTTGTTGTTGTATTTGTTGTTGTTGTTGTTGTTGTTGCTTATTTGACGTTGTTGTTATTGTTGCTATTTATTTGACGTTGTTGTTGTTGTTGTTGTTTATTTGACGCTGTTGTTATTTATTTGACGTTGTTGTTGTTGTTGTTTAATTGACGTTGTTGTTGTTGTATTTGTTGTTGTTGTTATTGTTGTTGTTTATTTGACGTTGTTGTTATTGTTATTGTTTATTTGACGTTGTTGTTGTTGATGTTATTCATTTGACGTTGTTGTAGTTGTTGTTGTTGTTGTTGTTTATTTGACGTTGTTGTTGTTGTTGTTGCTTATTTGACGTTGTTGTTGTTGTTGTTGTTGTTGTTGTTGTTTTTGTTGTTTATTTGACGTTGTTGTTGTTATTTATTTGACTTTGTTGTTATTTATTTGACGTTGTTGTTGTTATTTATTTGACGTTGTTGTTGTTGTTGTTGTTTATTTGACGTTGTTAATGTTGTTGACATTGTTGTTGTTGTTTTTGTTGTTTATTTGGCGTTGTTGTTGTTGTTGTTATTGTTGGTGTTGTTGTTGTTGTTGTTATTATTTATTTGACGTTGTTGTTATTTATTTGACGTTGTTGTTGTTGTTTATTTGACGTTGTTGTTGTTGTTTATTTGACGTTTTTGGTGTTGTTGCTGTTGTTGTTTATTTGACGTTTTTGGTGTTGTTGTTGTTGTTGTTGTTTATTTGACTTTGTTGTTCTTGTTGTTATTAATTTGACGTTGTTGTTGTTGTTGTTTATTTGACGTTGTTGTTGTTGTTGTTGTTTATTTGACTTTGTTGTTCTTGTTGTTATTTATTTGACGTTGTTGTTGTTGTTGTTTATTAGACGTTGTTGTTGTTGTTGTTGTTTATTTGACGTTGTTATTGTTGTTTATTTGACGTTGTTATTGTTGTTTATTTGACGTTGTTGTTGTTATTTGACGTTGTTGTTGTTGTTGTTGTTGTTGTTGTATTTGTTGTTGTTGTTGTTGTTGTTGCTTATTTGACATTGTTGTTGTTGTTGTTTATTTGATGTTGTTGTTGTTGTTGTTGTTGTTGTTGTTTATATGACATTGTTGTTGTTGTTGTTGTTGTTTATTTGACGTTGTCGTTGTTGTTGTTGTTTATTTGACGTTGTTGTTGTTGTTGACGTTGTTGTTGTTGTTGTTTATTTGACGTTGTTGTTGTTGTTGTTGTTTATTTGACGTTGTTGTTGTATTTGTTGTTGTTGTTGTTGTTGTTTATTTGACGTTGTATTTGTTGTTGTTGTTGTTGTTGTTGTTATTGTTTATTTGACGTTGTTGTTGTTTATTTGACGTTGTTGTTGTTGTTGTTTATTTGACGTTGTTGTTGTTGTTTATTTGACGTTGTTGTTGTTGTTGTTGTTGTTTATTTGACTTTGTTGTTATTTATTTGACGTTGTTGTTGTTGTTGTTGTTCATTTGACGTTGTTGTTGTTTTTGTTGTTGTTTATTTGACTTTGTTGTTCTTGTTGTTATTTATTTGACGTTGTTGTTGTTGTTGTTGTTGTTGTTTATTAGACGTTGTTGTTGTTGTTGTTGTTTATTTGACGTTGTTATTGTTGTTTATTTGACATTGTTTTTGTTATTTGACGTTGTTGTTGTTGTTGTTTATTTGACGTTGTTGTTGTTGTTTATTTGACGTTGTTGTTGTTGTGGTTTATTTGACGTTGTTGTTTTTGTTATTGTTATTGTTATTGTTGTTGTTATTGTTTATTTGACGTTGTTGTTGTTGTTGTTGTTGTTGTTATTTATTTGACATTGTTGTTCTTGTTGTTATTTATTTGACGTTGTTGTTGTTGTTGTTGTTGTTTATTAGACGTTGTTGTTGTTGTTTATTTGACGTTGTTATTGTTGTTTATTTGACGTTGTTTTTGTTATTTGACATTGTTTTTGTTATTTGACGTTGTTGTTGTTGTTGTTGTTGTTGTTGTATTTGTTGTTGTTGTTGTTGTTGCTTATTTGACATTGTTGTTGTTATTGTTTATTTGATGTTGTTGTTGCTGTTGTTTATATGACGTTGTTATTGTTGTTGTTGTTGTTTATTTGACGTTATTGTTGTTGTTGTTTATTTGATGTTGTTGTTGTTGTTGACGTTGTTGTTGTTGTTGTTTATTTGACGTTGTTGTTGTTGTTGTTTATTTGACGTTGTTGTTGTTGTTTTTTTTGTTGTTTATTTCACGTTGTTGTTGTTATTTGACGTTGTTGTTGTTGTATTTGTTGTTGTTGTTGTTGTTGTTTTTTTGACGTTGTATTTGTTGTTGGTGTTGTTGTTGTTTATTTGACGTTGTTGTTGTTGTTTATTTGACGTTGTTAATGTTGTTGGCATTGTTGTTGTTGTTTATTTGACGTTGTTGTTGTTGTTATTGTTGGTGTTGTTGTTGTTTATTTGACGTTGTTGTTGTTATTTGAAGTTGTTGTTGTTGTTGTATTTGTTGTTGTTGTTGGTGTTGTTGTTTATTTGACGTTGTTGTTGTTGTTGTTGTTGTTTAATTGACGTTATTGTTGTTGTTTATTTGACGTTGTTATAGTTGTTGTTGTTGTTTATTTGACGTTGTTGTTGTTGACGTTGTTGTTGTTGTTATTTATTTGAAGTTGTTGTTGTTGTTTATTTGACGTTGTTTATGTTGTTGACATTGTTGTTGTTGTTTTTGTTGTTTATTTGACTTGTTGTTGTTGTTTATTTGACGTTGTTGTTGTTGTTTATTTGACGTTGTTGTTGTTGTTGTTTATTTGAGGTTGTTGTTGTTATTGTTGATGTTGTTGTTGTTGTTTATTTGACGTTGTTGTTGTTGTTGTTGTTTATTTAACGTTGTTCTTGTTGTTGTTTATTTGACATTGTTGTTGTTGTTGCTGACGTTGTTGTTGTCGTTGTTATTGTTTATTTGACGTTGTCGTTGTTGTTGGTGTTGTTGTTGTTGTTGTTGTTTATTTGATGTTGTTTTAGTTGTTGTTGTTTATTTGACGTTGTTGTTGTTTTTTATTTGACGTTGTTGTTGTTGTTGTTGTTGTTGTTATTTATTTGACATTGTTGTTCTTGTTGTTATTTATTTGACGTTGTTGTTGTTGTTGTTGTTTATTAGACGTTGTTGTTGTTGTTTATTTGACGTTGTTATTGTTGTTTATTTGACGTTGTTTTTGTTATTTGACATTGTTTTTGTTATTTGACGTTGTTGTTGTTGTTGTTGTTGTTGTTGTTGTATTTGTTGTTGTTGTTGTTGTTGCTTATTTGACATTGTTGTTGTTATTGTTTATTTGATGTTGTTGTTGCTGTTGTTTATATGACGTTGTTATTGTTGTTGTTGTTGTTTATTTGACGTTATTGTTGTTGTTGTTTATTTGATGTTGTTGTTGTTGTTGACGTTGTTGTTGTTGTTGTTTATTTGACGTTGTTGTTGTTGTTGTTTATTTGACGTTGTTGTTGTTGTTTTTTTTGTTGTTTATTTCACGTTGTTGTTGTTATTTGACGTTGTTGTTGTTGTATTTGTTGTTGTTGTTGTTGTTGTTTTTTTGACGTTGTATTTGTTGTTGGTGTTGTTGTTGTTTATTTGACGTTGTTGTTGTTGTTTATTTGGCGTTGTTAATGTTGTTGGCATTGTTGTTGTTGTTTATTTGACGTTGTTGTTGTTGTTGTTATTGTTGGTGTTGTTGTTGTTTATTTGACGTTGTTGTTGTTATTTGAAGTTGTTGTTGTTGTTGTATTTGTTGTTGTTGTTGTTGTTGTTTATTTGACGTTGTTGTTGTTGTTGTTGTTTAATTGACGTTATTGTTGTTGTTTATTTGACGTTGTTATAGTTGTTGTTGTTGTTTATTTGACGTTGTTGTTGTTGACGTTGTTGTTGTTGTTATTTATTTGAAGTTGTTGTTGTTGTTTATTTGACGTTGTTTATGTTGTTGACATTGTTGTTGTTGTTTTTGTTGTTTATTTGACTTGTTGTTGTTGTTTATTTGACGTTGTTGTTGTTGTTTATTTGACGTTGTTGTTGTTGTTGTTTATTTGAGGTTGTTGTTGTTATTGTTGATGTTGTTGTTGTTGTTTATTTGACGTTGTTGTTGTTGTTGTTGTTTATTTAACGTTGTTCTTGTTGTTGTTTATTTGACATTGTTGTTGTTGTTGCTGACGTTGTTGTTGTCGTTGTTATTGTTTATTTGACGTTGTCGTTGTTGTTGGTGTTGTTGTTGTTGTTGTTGTTTATTTGATGTTGTTTTAGTTGTTGTTGTTTATTTGACGTTGTTGTTGTTTTTTATTTGACGTTGTTGTTGTTGACATTGTTGTTGTTGTTGTTATTTATTTGACGTTGTTGTTGTTGATGTTTATTTGACGTAGTTGTTGTTATTGACGTTGTTGTTATTGTTTATTTGACATTTTTGTTGTTACTGATGTTATTGTTGTTGTTGTTAATTTTACGTTGTTGTTGTTGTTGTTGTTGTTTATTTGACGTTGTTGTTGTTGTTTATTTGACGTTGTTGTTGTTGTTGTTTATTTGACGTTGTCGTTGTTGTTTATTTGACGTTGTTGTTGTTTATTTGACGTTGTTGTTGTTGTTATTTATTTGACGTTTTTGTTGTTGTTATTGTTTATTTGACATTGTTGTTGTTGTTGTTTATTTGACGTTGTTATTATTATTTATTTAACGTTGTTTTTGTTATTTGACGTTGTTGTTGTTGTATTTTTTGTTGTTGTTGTTGTTGTTGCTTATTTGACGTTGTTGTTATTGTTGCTATTTATTTGACGTTGTTGTTGTTGTTGTTTATTTGACATTGTTGTTATTTATTTGATGTTGTTGTTGTTTAATTGACGTTGTTGTTGTATTTGTTGTTGTTGTTATTGTTGTTGCTTATTTGACGTTGTTGTTATTGTTGTTGTTTATTTGACGTTGTTGTTGTTGATGTTATTCATTTGACGTTGCTGTTGTTGTTTATTTGACGTTGTTGTTGTTGTTGTTTATTTGACGTTGTTGTTGTTGTTGTTGTTTTTGTTGTTTATTTGACGTTGTTGTTGTTATTTATTTGACGTTGTTGTTGTTGACGTTGTTGTTGTTATTTATTTGACGTTGTTGTTGTTGTTGTTTATTTGACGTTGTTAATGTTGTTGACATTGTTGTTGTTATTTTTGTTGTTTATTTGGCGTTGTTGTTGTTGTTGTTATTGTTGGTGTTGTTGTTGTTGTTATTGTTTATTTGACGTTGTTGTTGTTTATTTGACGTTGTTGTTGTTTTTTATTTGACGTTGTTGTTGTTGTTTATTTGACGTTTTTAGTGTTGTTGTTGTTGTTGTTTATTTGACTTTGTTGTTCTTGTTGTTATTTATTTGACGTTGTTGTTGTTGTTTATTTGACGTTGTTATTGTTGTTGTTGTTGTTGTTGTTTATTTGACTTTGTTGTTCTTGTTGTTATTTATTTGACGTTGTTGTTGTTGTTGTTGTTTATTAGACGTTGTTGTTGTTGTTGTTGTTTATTTGACGTTGTTATTGTTGTTTATTTGACGTTGTTTTTGTTATTTGACGTTGTTGTTGTTGTTGTTGTTTATTTGACGTTGTTGTTGTTGTTGTTGTTTATTTGACGTTGTTGTTGTTGTTGTTTATTTGACGTTGTTGTTGTTGTTGTTTATTTGACGTTGTAGTTTTTGTTATTGTTATTGTTGTTGTTATTGTTTATTTGACGTTGTTGTTGTTGTTGTTTATTTGACGTTGTTGTTGTTATTTATTTGACGTTGTTGTTGTTGTTGTTTATTTGACATTGTTGTTCTTGTTGTTATTTATTTGACGTTGTTGTTGTTGTTGTTGTTGTTGTTTATTAGACGTTGTTGTTGTTGTTGTTGTTTATTAGACGTTTTTATTGTTGTTTATTTGACGTTGTTTTTGTTATTTGACGTTGTTTTTGTTATTTGACTTTGTTGTTGTTGTTGTTGTTTTTGTTGTTGTTATTGTTAGTGTTGTTGTTGTTTATTTGACGTTGTTGTTGTTGTTGTTGTTTATTTGACGTTGTTGTTGTTTATTTGACGTTGTTGTTGTTGTTGTTTATTTGATGTTGTTGTTGTTGTTGTTGTTGTTTATTTGACGTTGTTCTTGTTGTTGTTTATTTGACATTGTTGTTGTTTTTGTTGTTGTTGTTGTTGTTGTTGACGTTGTTGTTGTTGTTGTTTATTTGACGTTGTTGTTGTTGTTGTTGTTGTTGTTTATTTGATGTTGTTTTAGTGGTTGTTGTTTATTTGACGTTGTTGTTGTTGTTGTTGTTTATTTGACTTTGTTGTTCTTGTTGTTATTTATTTGACGTTGTTGTTGTTGTTGTTGTTGTTGTTCATTTGACGTTGTTGTTGTTGTTTATTTGACTTTGTTGTTCTTGTTGTTATTTATTTGACGTTGTTGTTGTTTATTTGACTTGTTGTTGTTGTTGTTGTTGTTTTTGTTGTTGTTATTGTTAGTGTTGTTGTTCTTTATTTGACGTTGTTGTTGTTGTTTATTTGACGTTGTTGTTGTTGTTGTTTATTTGAGGTTGTTGTTGTTGTTGTTGTTGTTGTTTATTTGACGTTGTTGTTGTTGTTGTTGTTGTTTATTTAACGTTGTTCTTGTTGTTGTTTATTTGACATTGTTGTTGTTGTTGCTGACGTTGTTGTTGTCGTTGTTAGTGTTTATTTGACGTTGTCGTTGTTGTTGGTGTTGTTGTTGTTGTTGTTTATTTGATGTTGTTTTAGTTGTTGTTGTTTATTTGACGTTGTTGTTATTTTTTATTTGACGTTGTTGTTGTTGACATTGTTGTTGTTGTTGTTATTTATTTGACGTTGTTGTTGTTGATGTTTATTTGACGTAGTTGTTGTTACTGATGTTATTGTTGTTGTTGTTTTTAATTTGACGTTGTTGTTGTTGTTGTTGTTTATTTGACGTTGTTGTTGTTGTTGTTTATTTGACGTTGTTGTTGTTGTTGTTTATTTGACGTTGTCGTTGTTGTTTATTTGACGTTGTTGTTATTGTTGTTGTTTATTTGACGTTGTTGTTGTTGTTATTTATTTGACGTTTTTGTTGTTGTTATTGTTTATTTGACATTGTTGTTGTTGTTGTTGTTTATTTGACGTTGTTATTATTATTTATTTAACGTTGTTTTTGTTATTTGACGTTGTTGTTGTTGTATTTGTTGTTGTTGTTGTTGTTGTTGCTTATTTGACGTTGTTGTTATTGTTGCTATTTATTTGACGTTGTTGTTGTTGTTGTTTATTTGACGTTGTTGTTATTTATTTGATGTTGTTGTTGTTTAATTGACGTTGTTGTTGTATTTGTTGTTGTTGTTGTTGTTATTGTTGTTGCTTATTTGACGTTGTTGTTATTGTTGTTGTTTATTTGACGTTGTTGTTGTTGATGTTATTCATTTGACGTTGTTGTTGTTGTTGTTGTTGTTTATTTGACGTTGTTGTTGTTGTTGTTTATTTGACGTTGTTGTTGTTGTTGTTGTTGTTTTTGTTGTTTATTTGACGTTGTTGTTGTTATTTATTTGACGTTGTTGTTGTTGACGTTGTTGTTGTTATTTATTTGACGTTGTTGTTGTTGTTGTTTATTTGACGTTGTTAATGTTGTTGACATTGTTGTTGTTATTTTTGTTGTTTATTTGGCGTTGTTGTTGTTGTTGTTATTGTTGTTGTTGTTGTTGTTGTTATTGTTTATTTGACGTTGTTGTTTATTTGACGTTGTTGTTGTTTTTTATTTGACGTTGTTGTTGTTGTTTATTTGACGTTTTTAGTGTTGTTGTTGTTGTTGTTTATTTGACTTTGTTGTTCTTGTTGTTATTTATTTGACGTTGTTGTTGTTGTTTATTTGACGTTGTTGTTGTTGTTGTTGTTGTTGTTTATTTGACTTTGTTGTTCTTGGTGTTATTTATTTGACGTTGTTGTTGTTGTTGTTGTTGTTGTTTATTAGATGTTGTTGTTGTTGTTGTTGTTGTTTATTTGACGTTGTTATTGTTGTTTATTTGACGTTGTTTTTGTTATTTGACGTTGTTGTTGTTGTTGTTTATTTGACGTTGTTGTTGTTGTTGTTTATTTGATGTTGTTGTTTTTGTTATTGTTATTGTTGTTGTTATTGTTTATTTGACGTTGTTGTTGTTGTTGTTTATTTGACGTTGTTGTTGTTATTTATTTGACGTTGTTGTTGTTGTTTATTTGGCATTGTTGTTCTTGTTGTTATTTATTTGACGTTGTTGTTGTTGTTGTTGTTGTTGTTGATTAGACGTTGTTGTTGTTGTTTATTAGACGTTTTTATTGTTGTTTAATTGACGTTGTTTTTGTTATTTGACGTTGTTTTTGTTATTTGACGTTGTTGTTGTTGTATTTGTTGTTGTTATTGTTGTTGCTTATTTGACGTTGTTGTTGTTATTGTTTATTTGATGTTGTTGTTGCTGTTGTTTATATGACGTTGTTGTTGTCGTTGTTGTTGTTTATTTGACGTTATTGTTGTTGTTGTTGTTTATTTGACGTTGTTGTTGTTGTTGACGTTGTTGACGTTGTTGTTGTTTATTTGACGTTGTTATTGTTGTTTATTTGACGTTGTTGTTGTTGTTTTTTTTGTTGTTTAATTCACGTTGTTGTTGTTATTTGACGTTGTTGTTGTTGTTGTATTTGTTGTTGTTGTTGTTGTTTATTTGACGTTGTGTTTGTTGTTGTTGTTGTTGTTTATTTGACGTTGTTGTTGTTGTTGTTTATTTGACGTTGTTAATGTTGTTGACATTGTTGTTGTTGTTTTTGTTGTTTATTTGGCGTTGTTGTTGTTGTTGTTATTGTTGGTGTTGTTGTTGTTATTGTTTATTTGACGTTGTTGTTGTTTATTTGACGTTGTTGTTGTTGTTTATTTGACGTTGTTGTTGTTGTTTATTTGACGTTGTTGTTGTTGTTGTTGTTGTTGTTGTTTATTTGACTTTGTTGTTCTTGTTGTTATTTATTTGACGTTGTTGTTGTTGTTGTTGTTTATTAGACGTTGTTGTTGTTGTTGTTGTTTATTTGACGTTGTTATTGTTGTTTATTTGACGTTGTTTTTGTTATTTGACGTTGTTGTTGTTGTTGTTGTATTTGTTGTTGTTGTTCTTGTTGCTTATTTGACATTGTTGTTGTTGTTGTTTATTTGATGTTGTTGTTGTTGTTGTTTATATGACGTTGTTGTTGTCGTTGTTGTTGTTTATTTGACGTTGTCGTTGTTGTTGTTGTTTATTTGACGTTATTGTTGTTGTTGACGTTGTTGTTGTTGTTGTTTATTTGACGTTGTTGTTGTTGTTGTTTTTTTGACGTTGTTGTTGTTGTATTTGTTGTTGTTGTTGTTGTTTATTTGACGTTGTATTTGTTGTTGTTGTTGTTGTTGTTGTTATTGTTTATTTGACGTTGTTGTTGTTTATTTGACGTTGTTGTTGTTGTTTATTTGACGTTGTTGTTGTTGTTTATTTGACGTTGTTGTTGTTGTTGTTTATTTGACTTTGTTGTTCTTAATGTTATTTATTTGACGTTGTTGTTGTTGTTGTTATTGTTCATTTGACGTTGTTGTTGTTGTTGTTGTTGTTGTTTATTTGACTTTGTTGTTGTTGTTGTTATTTATTTGACGTTGTTGTTGTTGTTGTTGTTGTTTATTAGACGTTGTTGTTGTTGTTGTTTATTTGACGTTGTTATTGTTGTTTATTTGACGTTGTTTTTGTTATTTGACGTTGTTGTTGTTGTTGTTTATTTGACGTTGTTGTTGTTGTTGTTTATATGACGTTGTTGTTGTTGTTGTTGTTTATTTGACGTTGTTGTTTTTGTTATTGTTATTGTTGTTGTTATTGTTTATTTGACGTTGTTGTTGTTGTTTATTTGACGTTGTTGTTGTTATTTATTTGACGTTGTTGTTGTTGTTGTTTATTTGACATTGTTGTTCTTGTTGTTATTTATTTGACGTTGTTGTTGTTGTTGTTGTTGTTGTTGTTGTTGTTTATTAGACGTTGTTGTTGTTGTTGTTGTTTATTAGACGTTTTTATTGTTGTTTATTTGACGTTGTTTTTGTTATTTGACGTTGTTTTTGTTATTTGACGTTGTTGTTGTTGTTGTTGTATTTGTTGTTGTTATTGTTGTTGCTTATTTGACGTTGTTGTTGTTATTGTTTATTTGATGTTGTTGTTGTTGTTGTTTATATGACGTTGTTGTTGTCGTTGTTGTTGTTTATTTGACGTTATTGTTGTTGTTGTTGTTTATTTGACGTTGTTGTTGTTGTTGACGTTGTTGTTGTTGTTGTTGTTTATTTGACGTTGTTATTGTTGTTTATTTGACGTTGTTGTTGTTGTTTTTTTTGTTGTTTAATTCACGTTGTTGTTGTTATTTGACGTTGTTGTTGTTGTATTTGTTGTTGTTGTTGTTGTTGTTGTTGTTTATTTGACGTTGTGTTTGTTGTTGTTGTTGTTGTTTATTTGACGTTGTTGTTGTTGTTGTTTATTTGATGTTTTTAATGTTGTTGACATTGTTGTTGTTGTTTTTGTTGTTTATTTGACGTTGTTGTTGTTGTTGTTATTGTTGGTGTTGTTGTTGTTTATTTGACGTTGTTGTTGTTGTTGTTGTTGTTTATTTGACGTTGTTGTTGTTATTGTTTATTTGACGTTGTTGTTGTTGTTGTTGTTTATTTGACGTTGTTGTTGTTGTTGTTATTTATTTGATGTTGTTGTGATTGTTGTATATTTGACATTGTTGTTGTTGTTGTTGACGTTGTTATTGTTGTTGTTTATTTGACGTTGTTGTTGTTGTTGTTGTTGTTGTTTATTTAATGTTGTTTTTGTTGTTGTTGTTTATTTGACGTTGTTGTTGTTTTTTATTTGACATTGTTGTTGTTGACATTGTTGTTGTTGTTGTTTATTTGACGTTGTTGTTGTTGTTGTTGTTGTTTATTTGACGTTGTTGTTGTTATTTGAAGTTGTTGTTGTTGTTGTATTTGTTGTTGTATTTGTTGTTGTTGTTGTTGTTGTTGTTGTTTATTTGACGTTGTTGTTGTTGTTGTTTAATTGACGTTATTGTTGTTGTTTATTTGACGTTGTTATAGTTGTTGTTGTTGTTATTTATTTGAAGTTGTTGTGGTTGTTTATTTGACGTTGTTAATGTTGTTGACATTGTTGTTGTTGTTTTTGTTGTTTATTTGACTTTGTTGTTGTTGTTGTTGTTTTTGTTGTTATTATTGTTAGTGTTGTTGTTGTTTGTTTGACGTTGTTGTTGTTGTTGTTGTTTATTTGACGTTGTTGTTGTTTATTTGACGTTGTTGTTGTTGTTGTTGTTTATTTGATGTTGTTGTTGTTGTTGTTGTTGTTTATTTGACGTTGTTCTTGTTGTTGTTTATTTGACATTGTTGTTGTTGTTGTTGTTGTTGACGTTGTTGTTGTTGTTGTTTATTTGACGTTGTTGTTGTTATTGTTGTTGTTGTTTATTTGATGTTGTTTTAGTGGTTGTTGTTTATTTGACGTTGTTGTTGTTGTTGTTGTTGTTGTTTATTTGACTTTGTTGTTCTTGTTGTTATTTATTTGACGTTGTTGTTGTTGTTGTTCATTTGACGTTGTTGTTGTTGTTGTTGTTGTTGTTGTTTATTTGACTTTGTTGTTCTTGTTGTTATTTATTTGACGTTGTTGTTGTTGTTGTTGTTGTTGTTTATTAGACATTGTTGTTGTTGTTTATTTGACGTTGTTATTGTTGTTTATTTGACGTTGTTTTTGTTATTTGACGTTCTTGTTGTTGTTGTTGTTTATTTGACGTTGTTGTTGTTGAGGTTTATTTGACGTTGTTGTTTTTGTTATTGTTATTGTTGTTGTTATTGTTTATTTGACGTTGTTGTTGTTGTTTATTTGACGTTGTTGTTGTTGTTGTTTATTTGACGTTGTTGTTGTTGTTGTTTATTTGACATTGTTGTTATTGTTGTTATTTATTTGACGTTGTTGTTGTTGTTGTTTTTTATTAGACGTTGTTGTTGTTGTTTATTAGACGTTGTTGTTGTTGTTGTTGTTTATTTGACGTTGTTATTGTTGTTTATTTGACGTTGTTTTTGTTATTTGACGTTGTTTTTGTTATTTGACGTTGTTGTTGTTGTTGTTGTATTTTATGTTGTTGTTGTTGTATTTGTTGTTGTTGTTGTTGTTGCTTATTTGACGCTGTTGTTGTTATTGTTTATTTGATGTTGTTGTTGCTATTGCTTATATAACGTTGTTGTTGTCGTTGTTGTTGTTTATTTGACGTTATTGTTGTTGTTGTTGTTTATTTGACGTTGTTGTTGTTGTTGACGTTGTTGTTGTTGTTGTTGTTTATTTGACGTTGTTGTTGTTGTTTATTTGACTTTGTTGTTGTTGTTTTTTTTGTTGTTTAATTCACGTTGTTGTTGTTATTTGACGTTGGTGTTGTTGTTGTTGTATTTGTTGTTGTTGTTGTTGTTTATTTGACGTTGTATTTATTGTTGTTGTTGTTGTTGTTTATTTGACGTTGTTGTTGTTGTTGTTGTTGTTTTTTTGACGTTGTTGTTGTTGTTGTTAATTTGACGTTGTTAATGTTGTTGACATTGTTGTTGTTGTTTTTGTTGTTTATTTGACGTTGTTGTTGTTGTTGTTATTGTTGGTGTTGTTGTTGTTTATTTGACGTTGTTGTTGTTGTTGTTTATTTGACGTTGTTGTTGTTATTGTTTATTTGACGTTGTTGTTGTTGTTATTGTTTATTTGACGTTGTTGTTGTTGTTGTTATTTATTTGATGTTGTTGTGATTGTTGTTTATTTGAAATTGTTGTTGTTGTTGTTGTTGACGTTGTTGTTGTTGTTGTTTATTTGACGTTGTTGTTGTTGTTGTTGTTTATTTAATGTTGTTTTTGTTGTTGTTGTTTATTTGACGTTGTTGTTGTTTTTTATTTGACGTTGTTGTTGTTGACATTGTTGTTGTTGTTGTTGTTTATTTGACGTTGTTGTTGTTGTTGTTGTTTATTTGACGTTGTTGTTGAAATTTGAAGTAGTTGTTGTTGTTGTATTTGTTGTTGTTGTTGTTGTTATTTATTTGACGTTGTTGTTGTTTAATTGACGTTATTGTTGTTGTTTATTTGACGTTGTTATAGTTGTTGTTGTTGTTTATTTGACGTTGTTGTTGACGTTGTTGTTGTTGTTATTTATTTGAAGTAGTTGTTGTTGTTGTTGTTGTTGTTTATTTGACGTTGTTAATGTTGTTGACATTGTTGTTGTTGTTTTTGTTGTTTATTTGACGTTGTTGTTGTTGTTGTTTTTGTTGTTGTTATTGTTAGTGTTGTTGTTGTTTATTTGACGCTGTTGTTGTTGTTGTTTATTTGACGTTGTTGTTGTTGTTTATTTGATGTTGTTGTTGTTGTTGTTGGTTATTTGACATTGTTGTTGTTGTTGTTGTTGTTTATTTGACGTTGTTCTTGTTGTTGTTTATTTGACATTGTTGTTGTTGTTGTTGTTGACGTTGTTGTTGTTGTTGTTTATTTGACGTTGTTGTTGTTGTTTAATTGACGTTATTGTTGTTGTTTATTTGACGTTGTTATAGTTGTTGTTGTTGTTTATTTGACGTTGTTGTTGACGTTGTTGTTGTTGTTATTTATTTGAAGTTGTTGTTGTTGTTGTTTATTTGACGTTGTTAATATTGTTGACATTGTTGTTGTTGTTTATTTGACGTTGTTGTTGACGTTGTTGTTGTTGTTATTTATTTGAAGTTGTTGTTGTTGTTTATTTGACGTTGTTAATGTTGTTGACATTGTTGTTGTTGTTTTTGTTGTTTATTTGGCGTTGTTGTTGTTGTTGTTTTATCTGTTGTTGTTATTGTTAGTGTTGTTGTTGTTTATTTGACGTTGTTGTTGTTGTTGTTTATTTGACGTTGTTGTTGTTGTTGTTTATTTGATGTTGTTGTTGTTGTTGTTGTTGTTGTTTATTTGACGTTGTTGTTGTTGTTGTTGTTTATTTGACGTTGTTCTTGTTGTTGTTTATTTGACATTGTTGTTGTTATTGTTGTTGTTGTTGACGTTGTTGTTGTTTTTGTTTATTTTACGTTGTTGTTGTTGTTGTTGTTGTTTATTTGATGTTGTTTTAGTTGTTGTTGTTTATTTGACGTTGTTGTTGTTGTTGTTTATTTGACTTTGTTGTTCTTGTTGTTATTTATTTGACGTTGTTGTTGTTGTTGATTTGACGTTGTTGTTGTTGTTGTTGTTGTTTATTTGACTTTGTTGTTCTTGTTGTTATTTATTTGACGTTGTTGTTGTTGTTGTTGTTTATTAGACGTTGTTGTTGTTGTTTATTTGATGTTGTTATTGTTGTTTATTTGATGTTGTTTTTGTTATTTGACGTTGTTGCTGTTGTTGTTTATTTGACGTTGTTGTTGTTTATTTGACATTGTTGTTGTTGTGGTTTATTTGACTTTGTTGTTTTTGTTATTGTTAGTGTTGTTGTTATTATTTATTAGACGTTGTTGTTGTTTATTTGACGTTGTTGTTGTTGTTTATTTGACGTTGTTGTTGTTGTTGTTTATTTGACATTGTTGTTGTTTATTAGACGTTGTTGTTGTTGTTGTTGTTGTTTATTTGACGTTGTTATTGTTGTTTATTTGACGTTGTTTTTGTTATTTGACGTTGTTTTTGTTATTTGACGTTGTTGTTGTTGTTTATTTGACGTTGTTGTTGTTGTTGTTTATTTGACATTGTTGTTGTTTATTAGACGTTGTTGTTGTTGTTGTTGTTTATTTGACGTTGTTATTGTTGTTTATTTGACGTTGTTTTTGTTATTTGACGTTGTTGTTTTTGTTATTTGACGTTGTTGTTATTATTGTTTATTTGATGTTGTTGTTGCTGTTGTTTATATGACGTTGTTGTTGTCGTAGTTGTTGTTTATTTGACGTTATTGTTGTTGTTGTTGTTTATTTAACGTTGTTGTTGTTGTTGACGTTGTTGTTGTTTATTTGACGTTGTTGTTGTTGTTTATTTGACGTTGTTGTTGTTGTTTTTTTTGTTGTTTAATTCACGTTGTTGTTGTTATTTGACGTTGTTGTTGTTGTTGTATTTGTTGTTGTTGTTGTTGTTGTTTATTTGACGTTGTATTTGTTGTTGATGTTGTTGTTTATTTGACGTTGTTGTTGTTGTTGTTTATTTGGCATTGTTAATGTTGTTGACATTGTTGTTGTTGTTTTTGTTGTTTATTTGACGTTGTTGTTGTTGTTATTGTTGGTGTTGTTGTTGTTTATTTGACGTTGTTGTTATTGTTGTTGTTTATTTGACGTTGTTGTTGTTATTGTTTATTTGACGTTGTTGTTGTTGTTGTTGTTGTTAATTATTTGACGTTGTTGTTGTAGTTGTTGTTATTTATTTGATGTTGTTGTGATTGTTGTTTATTTGACATTGTTGTTGTTGTTGTTGACGTTGTTGTTGTTGTTGTTGTTTATTTGACGTTGTTGTTGTTGTTGTTGTTGTTTATTTAATGTTGTTTTTGTTGTTGTTGTTTATTTGACGTTGTTGTTGTTTTTTATTTGACGTTGTTGTTGTTGACATTGTTGTTGTTGTTGTTGTTTATTTGACGTTGTTGTTGTTATTTGAAGTTGTTGTTGTTGTTGTATTTGTTGTTGTTGTTGTTGTTGTTTATTTGACGTTGTTGTTGTTGTTGTTTAATTGACGTTATTATTGTTGTTTATTTGACGTTGTTATAGTTGTTGTTGTTGTTTATTTGACGTTGTTGTTGACGTTGTTGTTGTTGTTATTTATTTGAAGTTGTTGTTGTTGTTGTTTATTTGACGTTGTTAATGTTGAAGACATTATTGTTGTTGTTTTTGTTGTGTATTTGACGTTGTTGTTGTTGTTGTTGTTGTTGTTGTTTTTGTTGTTGTTATTGTTAGTGTTGTTGTTGTTTATTTGACGTTGTTGTTGTTGTTGTTGTTGTTGTTTATTTGATGTTGTTGTTGTTGTTGTTTATTTGATGTTGTTGTTGTTGTTGTTTATTTGACGTTGTTGTTGTTGTTTATTTGATGTTGTTGTTGTTGACGTTGTTGTTGTTGTTGTTTATTTGACGTTGTTGTTGTTGTTGACAGTGGTTTTGTTGTTGTTGTTGTTTATTTGACGTTGTTGTTGTTGTTGACGTTGTTGTTGTTTATTTGACGTTATTGTTGTTGTTGTTGTTGTTGTTTATTTGACGTTGTTGTTGTTGTTGTTGTTGTTTATTTGACGTTGTTGTTGTTGTTGTTGTTGTTTATTTGACGTTATTGTTGTTGTTGTTGTTGTTTATTTGACGTTGTTGTTGTTGTTGTTTATTTGACGTTGTTGTTGTTGTTTATTTGACGTTGTTGTTGTTGTTGTTGTTGTTTATTCGACGTTGTTATTGTTATTTATTTGACGTTGTTGTTGTTATTGTTTATTTGACGTTGTTATTGTTGTTTATTTGACGTTCTTATTATTATTTATTTACCTTTGTTTTTGTTATTTGACGTTGTTGTTGTTGTATTTGTTGTTGTTGTTGTTGTTGTTGCTTATTTGACGTTGTTGTTATTGTTGCTATTTATTTGACGTTGTTGTTGTTGTTGTTTATTTGACGTTGTTGTTATTTATTTGACGTTGTTGTTGTTGTTGTTTAATTGATGTTGTTGTTGTTGTATTTGTTATTGTTGTTGCTTATTTGACGTTGTTGTTATTGTTGTTGTTTATTTGACGTTGTTGTTGTTGATGTTATTCATTTGACGTTGTTGTTGTTGTTGTTTATTTGACGTTGTTGTTGTTGTTGTTTATTTGACGTTGTTGTTGTTGTTGTTGTTTTTGTTGTTTATTTGACGTTGTCGTTGTTATTTATTTGACGTTGTTGTTATTTATTTGACGTTGTTGTTGTTAACGTTGTTGTTGTTATTTATTTGACGTTGTTGTTGTTGTTGTTGTTGTTTATTTGACGTTGTTAATGTTGTTGACATTGTTGTTGTTGTTGTTCTTTTTGTTGTTTATTTGGCGTTGTTGTTGTTGTGGTTATTGTTGGTGTTGTTGTTGTTGTTATTGTTTATTTGACGTTGTTGTTATTTATTTGACGTTGTTGTTGTTGTTGTTTATTTGACGTTGTTGTTGTTGTTTATTTGACGTTGTTGTTGTTGTTGTTTATTTGACGTTGTTGTTGTTGTTTATTTGACGTTGTTGTTGTATTTGTTGTTGTTGTTGTTGTTGTTTATTTGACGTTGTTGTTGTTGTTGTTTAATTGACGTTATTGTTGTTGTTTATTTGACGTTGTTATAGTTGTTGTTGTTGTTTATTTGACGTTGTTGTTGACGTTGTTATTGTTGTTATTTATTCGAAGTTGTTGTTGTTGTTGTTGTTGTTTATTTGACGTTGTTAATGTTGTTGACATTTTTGTTGTTATTTTTGTTGTTTATTTGACGTTGTTGTTGTTGTTATTGTTGTTGTTATTGTTAGTGTTGTTGTTGTTTATTTGACGTTGTTGTTGTTGTTGTTGTTTATTTGACGTTGTTGTTGTTGTTGTTTATTTGATGTTGTTGTTGTTGTTGTTTATTTGACGTTGTTGTTGTTGTTTATTTGATGTTGTTGTTGTTGACGTTGTTGTTGTTGTTGTTTATTTGACGTTGTTGTTGTTGTTGACAGTGGTTTTGTTGTTGTTGTTGTTTATTTGACGTTGTTGTTGTTGTTGACGTTGTTGTTGTTTATTTGACGTTATTGTTGTTGTTGTTGTTGTTGTTTATTTGACGTTGTTGTTGTTGTTGTTGTTGTTTATTTGACGTTGTTGTTGTTGTTGTTGTTGTTTATTTGACGTTATTGTTGTTGTTGTTGTTGTTTATTTGACGTTGTTGTTGTTGTTGTTTATTTGACGTTGTTGTTGTTGTTTATTTGACGTTGTTGTTGTTGTTGTTGTTGTTTATTCGACGTTGTTATTGTTATTTATTTGACGTTGTTGTTGTTATTGTTTATTTGACGTTGTTATTGTTGTTTATTTGACGTTCTTATTATTATTTATTTACCTTTGTTTTTGTTATTTGACGTTGTTGTTGTTGTATTTGTTGTTGTTGTTGTTGTTGTTGCTTATTTGACGTTGTTGTTATTGTTGCTATTTATTTGACGTTGTTGTTGTTGTTGTTTATTTGACGTTGTTGTTATTTATTTGACGTTGTTGTTGTTGTTGTTTAATTGATGTTGTTGTTGTTGTATTTGTTATTGTTGTTGCTTATTTGACGTTGTTGTTATTGTTGTTGTTTATTTGACGTTGTTGTTGTTGATGTTATTCATTTGACGTTGTTGTTGTTGTTGTTTATTTGACGTTGTTGTTGTTGTTGTTTATTTGACGTTGTTGTTGTTGTTGTTGTTTTTGTTGTTTATTTGACGTTGTCGTTGTTATTTATTTGACGTTGTTGTTATTTATTTGACGTTGTTGTTGTTAACGTTGTTGTTGTTATTTATTTGACGTTGTTGTTGTTGTTGTTGTTGTTTATTTGACGTTGTTAATGTTGTTGACATTGTTGTTGTTGTTGTTCTTTTTGTTGTTTATTTGGCGTTGTTGTTGTTGTGGTTATTGTTGGTGTTGTTGTTGTTGTTATTGTTTATTTGACGTTGTTGTTATTTATTTGACGTTGTTGTTGTTGTTGTTTATTTGACGTTGTTGTTGTTGTTTATTTGACGTTGTTGTTGTTGTTGTTTATTTGACGTTGTTGTTGTTGTTTATTTGACGTTGTTGTTGTATTTGTTGTTGTTGTTGTTGTTGTTTATTTGACGTTGTTGTTGTTGTTGTTTAATTGACGTTATTGTTGTTGTTTATTTGACGTTGTTATAGTTGTTGTTGTTGTTTATTTGACGTTGTTGTTGACGTTGTTATTGTTGTTATTTATTCGAAGTTGTTGTTGTTGTTGTTGTTGTTTATTTGACGTTGTTAATGTTGTTGACATTTTTGTTGTTATTTTTGTTGTTTATTTGACGTTGTTGTTGTTGTTATTGTTGTTGTTATTGTTAGTGTTGTTGTTGTTTATTTGACGTTGTTGTTGTTGTTGTTGTTTATTTGACGTTGTTGTTGTTGTTGTTTATTTGATGTTGTTGTTGTTGTTGTTGTTTATTTGACGTTGTTGTTGTTGTTGTTGTTGTTTATTTGACGTTGTTCTTGTTGTTGTTTATTTGACATTGTTGTTGTTGTTGTTGACGTTGTTGTTGTTGTTGTTTATTTGACGTTGTTGTTGTTGTTGTTGTTGTTGTTGTTGTTTATTTGATGTTGTTTTAGTTGTTGTTGTTTATTTGACATTGTTGTTGTTTTTTATTTGACGTTGTTGTTGTTGACATTGTTGTTGTTGTTGTTTATTTGACGTTGTTGTTGTTGTTGTTTATTTGACGAAGTTGTTGTTATTGACGTTGTTGTTATTTTTTATTTGACGTTTTTGTTGTTACTGATGTTATTGTTGTTGTTGTTTTTTATTTGACGTTGTTTTTGTTGTTGTTGTTTATTTGACGTTGTTGTTGTTGTTGTTTATTTGACGTTGTTGTTGTTGTTGTTGTTTATTTGACGTTGTTGTTGTTGTTTATTTGACGTTGTTGTTATTGTTGTTTATTTGACGTTGTTATTATAATTTATTTAACGTTGTTTTTGTTATTTGACGTTGTTGTTGTTGTATTTGTTGTTGTTGTTGTTGCTTATTTTACGTTGTTGTTATTGTTGCTATTTATTTGACGTTGTTGTTGTTGTTGTTGTTTATTTGACGTTGTTGTTATTTATTTGACATTGTTGTTGTTGTTGTTTAATTGACGTTGTTGTTGTTGTATTTGTTATTATTGTTATTGTTGTTCCTTATTTGACGTTGTTGTTATTGTTGTTGTTTATTTGACGTTGTTGTTGTTGATGTTATTCATTTGACGTTGTTGTTGTTGTTGTTATTGTTTATTTGACGTTGTTGTTGTTGTTGTTTATTTGACGTTGTTGTCGTTGTTGTTGTTTATTTGACGTTGTCGTTGTTATTTATTTGACGTTGTTGTTATTTATTTGACGTTGTTGTTGTTGACGTTGTTGTTGTTATTTATTTGACGTTGTTAATGTTGTTGACATTGTTGTGGTTGTTTTTGTTGTTTATTTGGCGTTGTTGTTGTTGTTGTTATTGTTGGTGTTGTTGTTGTTATTGTTTATTTGACGTTGTTGTTGTTTATTTGACGTTGTTGTTGTTGTTGTTTATTTGACGTTGTTGTTGTTGTTTATTTGACGTTGTTGTTGTATTTGTTGTTGTTGTTGTTGTTGTTTATTTGACGTTGTTCTTGTTGTTTAATTGACGTTATTGTTGTTGTTTATTTGACGTTGTTATAATTGTTATTGTTGTTTATCTGACGTTGTTGTTGACGTTGTTGTTGTTGTTATTTATTTGAAGTTGTTGTTGTTGTTGTTTATTTGACGTTGTTAATGTTGTTGACATTGTTGTTGTTGTTTTTGTTGTGTATTTGACGTTGTTGTTGTTGTTGTTTTTGTTGTTGTTATTGTTAGTGTTGTTGTTGTTTATTTGACGTTGTTGTTGTTGTTGTTTATTTGACGTTGTTGTTGTTGTTGTTTATTTGATGTTGTTGTTGTTGTTGTTGTTTATTTGACTTTGTTGTTGTTGTTGTTGTTTATTTGACGTTGTTCTTGTTGTTGTTTATTTGACGTTGTTGTTGTTGTTGACATTGTTGTTGTTGGTGTTGTTTATTTGACGTTGTTGTTGTTTATTTGACGAAGTTGTTGTTATTGACGTTGTTGTTATTGTTTATTTGACGTTTTTGTTGTTACTGATGTTATTGTTGTTGTTGTTTTTTATTTGACGTTGTTGTTGTTGTTGTTTATTTGACGTTGTTGTTGTTGTTGTTGTTTATTTGACGTTGTTGTTGTTGTTGTTGTTGTTTATTTTACGTTGTTGTTGTTGTTTATTTGACGTTGTTGTTGTTGTTTATTTGACGTTGTTATTTTATTTATTTAACGTTGTTTTTGTTATTTGGCGTTGTTGTTGTTGTTTTTGTTGTTGTTGTTGTTGTTGCTTATTTGACGTTGTTGTTATTGTTGCTATTTATTTGACGTTGTTGTTGTTGTTGTTTATTTGACGTTGTTGTTATTTATTTGACGTTGTTGTTGCTGTTGATGTTGTTTAATTGACGTTGTTGTTGTTGTATTTGTTATTGTTGTTATTGTTGTTGCTTATTTGACGTTGTTGTTATTATTGTTGTTTATTTGACGTTGTTGTTGCTGTTGATGTTATTCATTTGACGTTGTTGTTGTTGTTGTTGTTGTTTATTTGACGTTGTTGTTGTTGTTGTTGTTTATTTGACGTTGTTGTTGTTTTTGTTGTTTATTTGACGTTGTCGTTGTTATTTATTTGACGTTGTTGTTATTTATTTGACGTTGTTGTTGTTGACGTTGTTGTTGTTATTTATTTGACGTTGTTGTTGTTGTTGTTTATTTGACGTTGTTAATGTTGTTGACATTGTTGTGGTTGTTTTTGTTGTTTATTTGGCGTTGTTGTTGTTGTTGTTATTGTTGGTGTTGTTGTTGTTATTGTTTATTTGACATTGTTGTTGTTTATTTGACGTTGTTTTTGTTGTTGTTGTTTATTTGACGTTGTTGTTGTTGTTGTTTATTTGACGTTGTTGTTGTATTTGTTATTGTTATTGTTGTTTATTTGACGTTGTTGTTGTTGTTTAATTGACGTTATTGTTGTTGTTTATTTGACGTTGTTATAGTTGTTGTTGTTGTTTATTTGATGTTGTTGTTGACATTGTTGTTGTTGTTATTTATTTGAAGTTGTTGTTGTTGTTGTTTATTTGACGTTGTTAATGTTGTTGACATTGTTGTTTTTGTTGTTTATTTGACGTTGTTGTTGTTGTTGTTTTTGTTGTTGTTATTGTTAGTGTTGTTGTTGTTTATTTGACGTTGTTGTTGTTGTTGTTGTTGTTTATTTGACGTTGTTGTTGTTGTTGTTTATTTGACGTTGTTGTTGTTGTTGTTGTTGTTTATTTGACGTTGTTGTTGTTGTTTATTTGACGTTGTTGTTGTTGTTGTTTATTTGACGTTGTTGTTGTTGTTGTTTATTTGACGTTGTTATTATTATTTATTTAACGTTGTTTTTGTTATTTGACGTTGTTGTTGTTGTATTTGTTATTGTTGCTACTTATTTGACGTTGTTGTTGTTGTTGTTTATTTGACGTTGTTGTTATTTATTTGACGTTGTTGTTGTTGTTGTTTAATTGACGTTGTTGTTGTTGTATTTGTTATTGTTGTTATTGTTGTTGCTTATTTGACGTTGTTGTTATTGTTGTTGTTTATTTGACGTTGTTGTTGTTGATGTTATTCATTTGACGTTGTTGTTGTTGTTGTTGTTGTTTATTTGACGTTGTTGTTGTTGTTGTAGTTGTTGTTGTTGTTTATTTATTTGACGTTGTTGTTGTTGTTGTTTATTTGACGTTGTTGTTGTTGTTGTTGTTGTTTATTTGATGTTGTTTTAGTTGTTGTTGTTTATTTGACATTGTTGTTGTTTTTTATTTGACGTTGTTGTTGTTGACATTGTTGTTGTTGTTGTTGTTTATTTGACGTTGTTGTTGTTGTTGTTTATTTGACGAAGTTGTTGTTATTGACGTTGTTGTTATTGTTTATTTGACGTTTTTGTTGGTACTGATGTTATTGTTGTTGTTGTTTTTTATTTGACGTTGTTGTTGTGGTTGTTGTTTATTTGACGTTGTTGTTGTTGTTGTTGTTGTTATTTATTTGACGTTGTTGTTGTTGTTGTTGTTTATTTGACGTTGTTGTTGTTGTTTATTTGACGTTGTTGTTGTTGTTGTTGTTTATTCGACGTTGTTGTTGTTGTTATTTATTTGACGTTGTTGTTGTTATTGTTTATTTGACGTTGTTGTTGTTGTTGTTTATTTGACGTTGTTATTATTATTTATTTAACGTTGTTTTTGTTATTTGACGTTGTTGTTGTTGTATTTGTTATTGTTGCTACTTATTTGACGTTGTTGTTGTTGTTGTTT
The DNA here is from genome assembly GCA_948472305.1 of Vicia faba. NCBI lineage: Eukaryota > Viridiplantae > Streptophyta > Magnoliopsida > Fabales > Fabaceae > Vicia > Vicia faba. Next base: position 294,485,814 of record OX451741.1, read on the forward strand.
ATTTGACGTTGTTGTTATTTATTTGACGTTGTTGTTGTTGTTGTTTAATTGACGTTGTTGTTGTTGTATTTGTTATTGTTGTTATTGTTGTTGCTTATTTGACGTTGTTGTTATTGTTGTTGTTTATTTGACGTTGTTGTTGTTGATGTTATTCATTTGACGTTGTTGTTGTTGTTGTTGTTGTTGTTTATTTGACGTTGTTGTTGTTGTTGTAGTTGTTTATTTGACGTTGTTGTTGGTGTTGTTGTTTTTGTTGTTTATTTGACGTTGTCGTTGTTATTTATTTGACGTTGTTGTTATTTATTTGACGTTGTTATTGTTGACGTTGCTGTTGTTATTTATTTGACGTTGTTGTTGTTGTTGTTTATTTGACGTTATTAATGTTGTTGACATTGTTGTTGTTGTTTTTGTTGTTTATTTGGCGTTGTTGTTGTTGTTGTTTTTGTTGGTGTTGTTGTTGTTATTGTTTATTTGACGTTGTTGTTGTTTATTTGACGTTGTTGTTGTTGTTGTTTATTTGACGTTGTTGTTGTTGTTTATTTGACGTTGTTGTTGTATTTGTTGTTGTTGTTGTTGTTGTTTATTTGACGTTGTTGTTGTTGTTTAATTGACATTATTATTGTTGTTTATTTGACGTTGTTATAGTTGTTGTTGTTGTTTATTTAACGTTGTTGTTGACGTTGTTGTTGTTGTTATTTATTTGAAGTTTTTGTTGTTGTTGTTTATTTGACGTTGTTAATGTTGTTGACATTGTTGTTGTTGTTTTTGTTGTTTATTTGACGTTGTTGTTGTTGTTGTTGTTTTTGTTGTTGTTATTGTTAGTGTTGTTGTTGTTTATTTGACGTTGTTGTTGTTGTTGTTTATTTGACGTTGTTGTTGTTGTTGTTGTTTATTTGATGTTGTTGTTGTTGTTGTTTATTTGACGTTGTTGTTGTTGTTATTGTTTATTTGACGTTGTTCTTGTTGTTGTTTATTTGACATTGTTGTTGTTGTTGTTGTTGACGTTGTTCTTGTTGTTGTTGTTTATTTGACGTTGTTGTTGTTGTTGTTGATGTTGTTTATTTGATGTTGTTTTAGTTGTTGTTATTTATTTGACGTTGTTGTTATTTTTTATTTGACGTTGTTGTTGTTGACATTGTTGTTGTTGTTGTTGTTTATTTGACGTTGTTGTCGTTGTTTATTTGACGAAGTTGTTGTTATTGACGTTGTTGTTATTGTTTATTTGACGTTTTTGTTGTTACTGATGTTATTGTTGTTGTTGTTTTTTATTTGACGTTGTTGTCGTTGTTGTTTATTTGACGTTGTTGTTGTTGTTGTTGTTGTTGTTTATTTGACGTTGTTGTTGTTGTTGTTGTTTATTTGGCGTTGTTGTTGTTGTTGTTTATTTGACGTTGTTGTTGTTGTTTATTTGACGTTGTTGTTGTTGTTGTTGTTTATTCGACGTTGCTGTTGTTGTTATTTATTTGACGTTGTTGTTGTTGTTATTGTTTATTTGACGTTGTTGTTGTTGTTTATTTGACGTTGTTATTATTATTTATTTAACCTTGTTTTTGTTATTTGACATTGTTGTTATTGTTGCTATTTATTTGACGTTGTTGTTGTTGTTGTTTATTTGACGTTGTTGTTATTTATTTGACGTTGTTGTTGTTGTTGTTGTTTAATTGAAGTTGTTGTTGTTGTATTTGTTATTGTTGTTATTGTTGTTGCTTATTTGACGTTGTTGTTATTGTTGTTGTTTATTTGACGTTGTTGTTGTTGATGTTATTCATTTGACGTTGTTGTTGTTGTTGTTTATTTGACGTTGTTGTTGTTGTTGTTTATTTGACGTTGTTGTTGTTGTTTTTGTTGTTTATTTGACGTTGTCATTGTTATTTATTTGACGTTGTTGTTATTTATTTGACGTTGTTGTTGTTGACGTTGTTGTTGTTATTTATTTGACATTGTAGGTGTTGTTGTTGTTTATTTGACGTTGTTAATGTTGTTGACATTGTTGTTGTTGTTTTTGTTGGTTATTTGGTGTTGTTGTTGTTGTTATTGTTGATGTTGTTGTTGTTGTTATTGTTTATTTGACGTTGTTGTTGTTTATTTGACGTTGTTGTTGTTGTTGTTTATTTGACGTTGTTGTTGTTGTTTATTTGACGTTGTTGTTGTCGTTGTTTATTTGACTTTGTTGTGCTTGTTGTTATTTATTTGACGTTGTTGTTGTTGTTGTTGTTTATTTGACGTTGTTGTTGTTGTTGTTGTTTATTTGACTTTGTTGTTCTTGTTGTTATTTATTTGACGTTGTTGTTGTTGTTGTTGTTGTTGTTGTTTATTAGACGTTGTTGTTGTTGTTGTTGTTTATTTGACGTTGTTTTTGTTATTTGACGTTGTTATTGTTGTTGTTGTATTTGTTGTTGTTGTTGTTGTTGCTTATTTGACATTGTTGTTGTTGTTGTTTATTTGATGTTGTTGTTGTTGTTGTTTATATGACGTTGTTGTTGTCGTTGTTGTTGTTTATTTGACGTTGTCGTTGTTGTTGTTGTTGTTTATTTGACGTTGTTGTTGTTGTTGTTGTTTATTTGTCGTTGTTGTTGTTATTTATTTGGCGTTGTTGTTGTTGTTGTATTTGTTGTTGTTGTTGTTGTTTATTTGACGTTGTATTTGTTGTTGTTGTTGTTGTTGTTGTTTATTTGACGTTGTTGTTGTTGTATTTGTTGTTGTTGTTATTGTTGTTGCTTATTTCACGTTGTTGTTATTGTTGTTGTTTATTTGACGTTGTTGTTGTTGATGTTATTCATTTGACGTTGTTGTTATTGTTGTTGTTGTATATTTGACGTTGTTGTTGTTGTTGTTGTTTATTTGACGTCGTTGTTGTTGTTGTTGTTGTTGTTTTTGTTGTTTATTTGACGTTGTTGATGTTATTTATTTGACGTTGTTGTTATTTATTTGACGTTGTTGTTATTTATTTGACATTGTTGTTGTTGACGTTATTATTGTTATTTATTTGACGTTGTTGTTGTTTTTGTTTATTTGACGTTGTTAATGTTGTTGACATTGTTGTTGTTGTTTTTGTTGTTTATTTTTTTGTTGTTGTTGTTGTTGTTGTTATTGTTGGTGTTGTTGTTGTTGTTATTGTTTATTTGACGTTGTTGTTATTCAATTGACGTTGTTGTTGTTGTTGTTGTTGTTTATTTGACGTTGTTGTTGTTGTTTATTTGACGTTGTTGTTGTTGTTGTTTATTTGACTTTGTTGTTCTTGTTGTTATTTATTTGACGTTGTTGTTGTTGTTGTTTATTTGACGTTGTCGTTCTTGTTGTTGTTGTTTATTTGACTTTGTTGTTCTTGTTGTTATTTATTTGACGTTGTTGTTGTTGTTGTTGTTGTTTATTAGACGTTGTTGTTGTTGTTGTTGTTTATTTGACGTTGTTATTATTGTTTATTCGACGTTGTTTTTGTTATTTGACGTTGTTGTTGTTGTTGTATTTGTTGTTTTTGTTGTTGTTGCTTATTTGACATTGTTGTTGTTGTTGTTTATTTGATGTTGTTGTTGTTTTTGTTTATATGACGTTGTTGTTGTCGTTGTTGTTGTTTATTTGACATTGTCGTTGTTGTTGTTGTTTATTTGACGTTGTTCTTGTTGTTGACGTTGTTCTTGTTGTTGTTGTTTATTTGACGTTGTTGTTGTTGTTGTTTTTTTGACGTTGTTGTTGTTGTTTTTGTTGTTTATTTCACGTTGTTGTTATTTGACGTTGTTGTTGTTGTATTTGTTTTTGTTGTTGTTGTTGTTGTTTATTTGACGTTGTATTTGTTGTTGTTGTTGTTGTTGTTGTTTATTTGACGTTGTTGTTGTTGTTTATTTAACGTTGTTAATGTTGTTGACATTGTTGTTGTTGTTTTTGTTGTTTATTTGGCGTTGTTGTTGTTGTTGTTTTTGTTGTTGTTATTGTTGGTGTTGTTGTTGTTTATTTGACGTTGTTGTTGTTGTTGTTGTTGTTGTTTATTTGACGTTGTTGTTGTTGTTGTTGTTTATTTGATGTTGTTTTAGTTGTTGTTGTTTATTTGACGTTGTTGTTGTTGTTGTTGTTTATTTGATGTTGTTTTAGTTGTTGTTGTTTATTTGACGTTGTTGTTGTTTTTTATTTGACGTTGTTGTTGTTGACATTGTTGTTGTTGTTTATTTGACGTTGTTGTTGTATTTTATTTGACGTAGTTGTTGTTATTGACGTTGTTGTTGTTGTTTATTTGACGTTTTTGTTGTTGTTGATGTTATTGTTGTTGTTGTTTTTTATTTAACGTTGTTGTTGTTTATTTGACGTTGTTGTTGTTGTTGTTGTTGTTGTTGTTTATTTGACGTTGTTGTTGTTGTTTATTTGATGTTGTTGTTGTTGTTGTTGTTTATTTGACGTTGTTGTTGTTATTTGAAGTTGTTATTGCTGTTTTTGTTGTTTATTTGACGTTGTTGTTGACGTTGTTGTTGTTGTTGTTTATTTAACGTTGTTGTTGTTGTTGTTGTTGTTTATTTGACGTTGTTAATGTTGTTGTTTATTTGACGTTGTTAATGTTGTTGACATTTTTGTTGTTGTTTTTGTTGTTTATTTGACGTTGTTGTTGTTGTTGTTGTTGTTGTTGTTTTTGTTGTTGTTATTGTTGGTGTTGTTGTTGTTTATTTGACGTTGTTGTTGTTGTTTATTTAACGTTGTTGTTGTTTATTTGACGTTGTTTTTGTTATTTGACGTTGTTGTTGTTGTTGTTGTTGTTGCTTATTTGACGTTGTTGTTGTTGTTGTTTATTTGATGTTGTTGTTGTTGTTGTTTATTTGACGTTGTTGTTGACGTTGTTGTTGTTAATTTGACGTTGTTGTTGTTTATTTGACGTTGTTGTTGTTGTTTATTTGACGTTGTTGTTGCTATTGACGTTGTTGTTGTTGTTTAGTTGACGTTGTTAATGTTGTTGACGTTGTTGTTGTTGTTTTTGTTGTTTATTTCACGTTGTTATTGTTATTTGACGTTGTTGTTGTTGTTGTATTTGTTGTTGTTGTTATTGTTGTTTATTTGATGTTGTATTTGTTGTGGTTGTTGTTGTTGTTGTTGTTTATTTGACGTTGTTGTTGTTGTTTATTTGACGTTATTGTTGTTGTTTATTTGACGTTGTTAATGTTGTTGTTGTTGTTGTTGTTATTTATTTGATATTATTGTTGTTGATGACATTGTTGTTGTTGTTTATTTGACGTTGGTGTTGTTGTTGTTGTTGTTTATTTGACGTTGTTGTTGTTGTTGTTTATTTGACGTTGTTGTTGTTGTTGTTGTTTATTTGATGTTGTTTTAGTTGTTGTTGTTTATTTGACGTTGTTGTTGTTTTTTATTTGACGTAGTTGTTGTTATTGACGTTGTTTTTGTTTATTTGACGTTTTTGTTGTTGTTGTTTATTTGACGTTGTTGTTGTTGTTGTTGTTGTTTATTTGACGTTGTTGTGGTTGTTGTTGTTGTTTATTTGACGTTGTTGTTGTTGTTTATTTGATGTTGTTGTTGTTGTTGTTGTTTATTTGACGTTGTTGTTGTTGTTATTTGAAGTTGTTGTTGTTTTATTTGTTGTTGTTGTTGTTTAATTGACGTTGTTGTTGTTGTTGTTTATTTGACGTTATTGTTGTTTATTTGATGTTGTTATTGTTGTTGTTGTTTTTTATTTGACGTTGTTGTTGACGTTGTTGTTGTTGTTGTTTATTTGATGTTGTTGTTGTTGTTGTTTATTTGACGTTGTTGTTATTGTATCTGTTGTTGTTGTTATTGTTGTTGCTTATTTGACGTTGTTGTTATTGTTGTTGTTTATTTGACGTTGTTGTTGATGTTATTCATTTGACGTTGTTGTTGTTGTTGTTTATTTGATGTTGTTGTTGTTGTTGTTTATTTGACGTTGTTGTTGTTGTTTTTGTTGTTTATTTGACGTTGTCATTGTTATTTATTTGACGTTGTTGTTATTTATTTGACGTTGTTGTTGTTGACGTTGTTGTTGTTATTTATTTGACGTTGTTGTTGTGGTTGTTGTTGTTTATTTGACGTTGTTAATGTTGTTGACATTGTTGTTGTTGTTTTTGTTGGTTATTTGGTGTTGTTGTTGTTGTTATTGTTGATGTTGTTGTTGTTGTTATTGTTTATTTGACGTTGTTGTTGTTGTTGTTTATTTGACGTTGTTGTTGTTGTTGTTGTTTATTTGACGTTGTTGTTGTTGTTTATTTGACGTTGTTGTTGTCGTTGTTTATTTGACTTTGTTGTTCTTGTTGTTATTTATTTGACGTTGTTGTTGTTGTTGTTGTTTATTTGACGTTGTTGTTGTTGTTGTTGTTGTTGTTTATTTGACTTTGTTGTTCTTGTTGTTATTTATTTGACGTTGTTGTTGTTGTTGTTGTTGTTGTTGTTGTTTATTAGACGTTGTTGTTGTTGTTGTTTATTTGACATTGTTTTTGTTATTTGACGTTGTTATTGTTGTTGTTGTATTTGTTGTTGTTGTTGTTGTTGCTTATTGACATTGTTGTTGTTGTTGTTTATTTGATGTTGTTGTTGTTGTTGTTTATATGACGTTGTTGTTGTCGTTGTTGTTGTTTATTTGACGTTGTCGTTGTTGTTGTTGTTGTTTATTTGACGTTGTTGTTGTTGTTGTTGTTGTTTATTTGTCGTTGTTGTTGTTGTTTATTTGGCGTTGTTGTTGTTGTATTTGTTGTTGTTGTTGTTGTTTATTTGACGTTGTATTTGTTGTTGTTGTTGTTGTTGTTGTTGTTTATTTGACGTTGTTCTTGTTGTTGTTTATTTGACGTTGTTGTTGTTGTATTTGTTGTTGTTGTTATTGTTGTTGCTTATTTCACGTTGTTGTTATTGTTGTTGTTTATTTGACGTTGTTGTTGTTGATGTTATTCATTTGACGTTGTTGTTATTGTTGTTGTATATTTGACGTTGTTGTTGTTGTTGTTTATTTGACGTCGTTGTTGTTGTTGTTGTTGTTGTTGTTTTTGTTGTTTATTTGACGTTGTTGATGTTATTTATTTGACGTTGTTGTTATTTATTTGACGTTGTTGTTATTTATTTGACATTGTTGTTGTTGACGTTATTATTGTTATTTATTTGACGTTGTTGTTGTTGTTGTTTATTTGACGTTGTTAATGTTGTTGACATTGTTGTTGTTGTTTTTGTTGTTTATTTTTTCGTTGTTGTTGTTGTTGTTGTTATTGTTGGTGTTGTTGTTGTTGTTATTGTTTATTTGACGTTGTTGTTATTCAATTGACGTTGTTGTTGTTGTTGTTGTTTATTTGACGTTGTTGTTGTTGTTTATTTGACGTTGTTGTTGTTGTTGTTTATTTGACTTTGTTGTTCTTGTTGTTATTTATTTGACGTTGTTGTTGTTGTTGTTTATTTGACGTTGTCGTGCTTGTTGTTGTTGTTTATTTGACTTTGTTGTTCTTGTTGTTATTTATTTGACGTTGTTGTTGTTGTTGTTGTTTATTAGACGTTGTTGTTGTTGTTGTTGTTTATTTGACGTTGTTATTATTGTTTATTCGACGTTGTTTTTGTTATTTGACGTTGTTGTTGTTGTTGTATTTGTTGTTGTTGTTGTTGTTGCTTATTTAACATTGTTGTTGTTGTTGTTTATTTGATGTTGTTGTTGTTTTTGTGTATATGACGTTGTTGTTGTCGTTGTTGTTGTTTATTTGACATTGTCGTTGTTGTTGTTGTTTATTTGACGTTGTTGACGTTGTTGTTGTTGTTGTTGTTTATTTGACGTTGTTGTTGTTGTTGTTTTTTTGACGTTGTTGTTGTTGTTTTTGTTGTTTATTTCACGTTGTTGTTATTTGACGTTGTTGTTGTTGTATTTGTTGTTGTTGTTTATTTGACGTTGTGTTTGTTGTTGTTGTTGTTGTTTATTTGACGTTGTTAATGTTGTTGACATTGTTGTTGTTGTTTTTGTTGTTTATTTGGCGTTGTTGTTGTTGTTTTTGTTGTTGTTATTGTTGGTGTTGTTGTTGTTTATTTGACGTTGTTGTTGTTGTTGTTTATTTGACGTTGTTGTTGTTGTTGTTGTTGTTTATTTGATGTTGTTTTAGTTGTTGTTGTTTATTTGACGTTATTGTTGTTGTTTATTTGACGTTATTGTTGTTGTTGTTGTTTATTTGATGTTGTTTTAGTTGTTGTTGTTTATTTGACGTTGTTGTTGTTTTTTATTTGACGTTGTTGTTGTTGACATTGTTGTTGTTGTTTATTTGACGTTGTTGTTGTATTTTATTTGACGTAGTTGTTGTTATTGACGTTGTTGTTGTTGTTTATTTGACGTTTTTGTTGTTGTTGATGTTATTGTTGTTGTTGTTTTTTATTTAACGTTGTTGTTGTTGTTGTTGTTTATTTGACGTTGTTGTTGTTGTTGTTGTTTATTTGACGTTGTTGTTGTTGTTTATTTGATGTTGTTGTTGTTGTTGTTGTTTATTTGACGTTGTTGTTGTTATTTGAAGTTGTTATTGTTGTTTTATTTGTTGTTGTTGTTGTTTAATTGACGTTGTTGTTGTTGTTTATTTGACGTTATTGTTGTTTATTTGACGTTGTTATTGCTGTTTTTGTTGTTTATTTGACGTTGTTGTTGACGTTGTTGTTGTTGTTGTTTATTTAACGTTGTTGTTGTTGTTGTTGTTTATTTGACGTTGTTAATGTTGTTGTTTATTTGACGTTATTAATGTTGTTGACATTTTTGTTGTTGTTTTTGTTGTTTATTTGACGTTGTTGTTGTTGTTGTTGTTGTTGTTTTTGTTGTTGTTATTGTTGGTGTTGTTGTTGTTTATTTGACGTTGTTGTTGTTGTTTATTTGACGTTGTTGTTGTTTATTTGACGTTGTTTTTGTTATTTGACGTTGTTGTTGTTGTTGTTGTTGCTTATTTGACGTTGTTGTTGTTGTTGTTTATTTGATGTTGTTGTTGTTGTTGTTGTTTATTTGACGTTGTTGTTGACGTTGTTGTTGTTAATTTGACGTTGTTGTTGTTTATTTGACGTTGTTGTTGTTGTTTATTTGACGTTGTTGTTGCTATTGACGTTGTTGTTGTTGTTTAGTTGACGTTGTTAATGTTGTTGACGTTGTTGTTGTTGTTTTTGTTGTTTATTTCACGTTGTTGTTGTTATTTGACGTTGTTGTTGTTGTTGTATTTGTTGTTGTTGTTATTGTTGTTTATTTGACGTTGTATTTGTTTTGGTTGTTGTTGTTGTTGTTTATTTGACATTGTTGTTGTTGTTTATTTGACGTTATTGTTGTTGTTTATTTGACGTTGTTAATGTTGTTGTTGTTGTTGTTGTTATTTATTTGACATTATTGTTGTTGATGACATTGTTGTTGTTGTTTATTTGACGTTGGTGTTGTTGTTGTTGTTGTTTATTTGACGTTGTTGTTGTTGTTGTTTATTTGACGTTGTTGTTGTTGTTGTTGTTGTTTATTTGATGTTGTTTTAGTTGTTGTTGTTTATTTGACGTTGTTGTTGTTTTTTATTTGACGTTGTTTTTGTGTACATTGTTGTTGTTGTTGTTTATTTGACGTTGTTGTTGTATTTTATTTGACGTAGTTGTTGTTATTGACGTTGTTGTTGTTTATTTGACGTTTTTGTTGTTGTTGATGTTATTGTTGTTGTTGTTTTTTATTTAACGTTGTTGTTGTTGTTGTTTATTTGACGTTGTTGTTGTTGTTGTTTATTTGACGTTGTTGTGGTTGTTGTTGTTGTTTATTTGACGTTGTTGTTGTTGTTTATTTGATGTTGTTGTTGTTGTTGTTGTTTATTTGACGTTGTTGTTGTTGTTATTTGAAGTTGTTGTTGTTTTATTTGTTGTTGTTGTTGTTTAATTGACGTTGTTGTTGTTGTTGTTTATTTGACGTTATTGTTGTTTATTTGATGTTGTTATTGTTGTTGTTGTTGTTTATTTGACGTTGTTGTTGACGTTGTTGTTGTTGTTTATTTGATGTTGTTGTTGTTGTTGTTTATTTGACGTTGTTCTTGTTGTATCTGTTGTTGTTGTTATTGTTGTTGCTTATTTGACGTTGTTGTTATTGTTGTTGTTTATTTGACGTTGTTGTTGTTGATGTTATTCATTTGACGTTGTTGTTGTTTTTGTTGTTGTATATTTGACGTTGTTGTTGTTGTTGTTGTTTATTTGACGTCGTTGTTGTTGTTGTTGTTGTTGTTTTTGTTGTTTATTTGACGTTGTTGTTGGTATTTATTTGACGTTGTTGTTATTTATTTGACATTGTTGTTGTTGACGTTATTGTTGTTATTTATTTGACGTTGTTGTAGTTGTTGTTTATTTGACGTTGTTAATGTTGTTGACATTATTGTTGTTGTTTTTGTTGTTTATTTGGCGTTGTTGTTGTTGTTGTTGTTATTGTTGGTGTTGTTGTTGTTGTTATTGTTTATTTGACGTTGTTGTTGTTTAATTGACGTTGTTGTTGTTGTTGGTTTTGTTTATTTGACGTTGTTGTTGTTGTTTATTTGACGTTGTTGTTGTTGTTGTTTATTTGACTTTGTTGTTGTTGTTGTTATTTATTTGACGTTGTTGTTGTTGTTGTTGTTGTTGTTGTTTATTTGACATTGTTGTTGTTGTTATTGTTGTTGTTTATTTGACTTTGTTGTTCTTGTTGTTATTTATTTGACGTTGTTGTTGTTGTTTATTAGACGTTGTTGTTGTTGTTGTTTATTTGACGTTGTTATTGTTGTTTATTCGACGTTGTTTTTGTTATTTGACGTTGTTGTTGTTGTTGTATTTGTTGTTGTTGTTGTTGTTGTTGCTTATTTGACATTGTTGTTGTTGTTGTTTATTTGATGTTGTTGTTGATGTTGTTTATATGACGTTGTTGTTGTCGTTGTTGTTGTTTATTTGACGTTGTCGTTGTTGTTGTTGTTTATTTGACGTTGTTGTTGTTGTTGACGTTGTTGTTGTTGTTGTTTATTTGACGTTGTTGTTGTTCTTGTTTTTTTGACGTTGTTGTTGTTGTTTTTGTTGTTTATTTCACGTTGTTGTTATTTGACGTTGTTGTTGTTGTATTTGTTGTTATTGTTGTTGTTGTTGTTGTTTATTTGACGATGTATTTGTTGTTGTTGTTGTTGTTTATTTGACGTTGTTGTTGTTGTTTATTTGACGTTGTTAATGTTGTTGACATTGTTGTTATTGTTTTTGTTGTTTATTTGGCGTTGTTGTTGTTGTTGTTGTTTTTGTTGTTGTTATTGTTGGTGTTGTTGTTGTTTATTTGACGTTGTTGTTGTTGTTGTTTATTTGACGTTGTTGTTGTTGTTGTTTATTTGATGTTGTTTTAGTTGTTGTTGTTTATTTGACGTTGTTGTTGTTGTTGTTTATTTGATGTTATTTTAGTTGTTGTTGTTTATTTGACGTTGTTGTTGTTTTTTATTTGACGTTGTTGTTGACATTGTTGTTGTTGTTTATTTGACGTTGTTGTTGTATTTTATTTGACGTAGTTATTGTTATTGACGTTGTTGTTGTTGTTTATTTGACGTTTTTGTTGTTGTTGATGTTATTGTTGTTGTTGTTTTTTATTTAACGTTGTTGTTGTTGTTGTTGTTTATTTGACGTTGTTGTTGTTGTTTAATTTGACGTTGTTGTTGTTGTTTATTTGATGTTGTTGTTGTTGTTGTTTATTTGACGATGTTGTTGTTATTTGAAGTTGTTATTGTTGTTTTATTTGTTGTTGTTGTTGTTTAATTGACGTTGTTGTTGTTGTTTATTTGACATTATTGTTGTTTATTTGACGTTGTTATTGTTGTTGTTGTTGTTTATTTGACGTTGTTGTTGACGTTGTTGTTGTTGTTGTTTATTTGACGTTGTTGTTGTTGTTGTTGTTAATTTGACGTTGTTAATGTTGTTGTTCATTTGACGTTGTTAATGTTGTTGATATTTTTGTTGTTGTTTTTGTTGTTTATTTGACGTTGTTGTTGTTGTTGTTGTTGTTGTTGTTGTTTTTGTTGTTGTTATTGTTGGTGTTGTTGTTGTTTATTTGACGTTGTTGTTGTTGTTTATTTGACGTTGTTGTTGTTTATTTGACGTTGTTTTTGTTATTTGACGTTGTTGTTGTTGTTGTTGTTGTTGTTGCTTATTTGACGTTGTTGTTGTTGTTGTTGTTGTTGCTTATTTGACGTTGTTGTTGTTGTTGTTTATTTGATGTTGTTGTTGTTGTTGTTTATTTGACGTTGTTGTTGACGTTGTTGTTGTTAATTTGACGTTGTTGTTGTTTATTTGACGTTGTTGTTGTTGTTTATTTGACGTTGTTGTTGCTATTGACGTTGTTGTTGTTGTTTAGTTGACGTTGTTAATGTTGTTGACGTTGTTGTTGTTGTTTTTGTTGTTTATTTAACGTTGTTGTTGTTATTTGACGTTGTTGTTGTTGTTGTATTTGTTGTTGTTGTTATTGTTGTTTATTTGACGTTGTATTTGTTGTGGTTGTTGTTTATTTGACGTTGTTGTTGTTGTTTATTTGACGTTATTGTTGTTGTTTATTTGACGTTGTTAATGTTGTTGTTGTTGTTGTTTTTTATTTGACATTGTTGTTGTTGATGACATTGTTATTGTTGTTTATTTGACGTTGGTGTTGTTGTTGTTGTTGTTGTTTATTTGACGTTGTTGTGGTTGTTATTGTTGTTTATTTGACGTTGTTGTTGTTGTTTATTTGATGTTGTTGTTGTTATTGTTGTTTATTTGACGTTGTTGTTGTTGTTATTTGAAGTTGTTGTTGTTGTTTTATTTGTTATTGTTGTTGTTTAATTGACGTTGTTGTTGTTGTTGTTTATTTGACGTTATTGTTGTTTATTTGATGTTGTTATTGTTGTTGTTGTTGTTGTTTATTTGACGTTGTTGTTGACGTTGTTGTTGTTGTTGTTTATTTGATGTTGTTGTTGTTTATTTGATGTTGTTATTGTTGTTGTTGTTGTTTATTTGACGTTGTTGTTGACTTTGTTGTTGTTGTTGTTTATTTGATGTTGTTGTTGTTGTTGTTTATTTGACGTTGTTGTTATTGTATCTGTTGTTGTTGTTATTGTTGTTGCTTATTTGACGTTGTTGTTATTGTTGTTGTTTATTTGACGTTGTTGTTGATGTTATTCATTTGACGTTGTTGTTGTTGTTGTTTATTTGATGTTGTTGTTGTTGTTGTTTATTTGACGTTGTTGTTGTTGTTTTTGTTGTTTATTTGACGTTGTCATTGTTATTTATTTGACGTTGTTGTTATTTATTTGACGTTGTTGTTGTTGACGTTGTTGTTGTTATTTATTTGACGTTGTTGTTGTGGTTGTTGTTGTTTATTTGACGTTGTTAATGTTGTTGACATTGTTGTTGTTGTTTTTGTTGGTTATTTGGTGTTGTTGTTGTTGTTATTGTTGATGTTGTTGTTGTTGTTATTGTTTATTTGACGTTGTTGTTGTTGTTGTTTATTTGACGTTGTTGTTGTTGTTGTTTATTTGACGTTGTTGTTGTTGTTTATTTGACGTTGTTGTTGTCGTTGTTTATTTGACTTTGTTGTTCTTGTTGTTATTTATTTGACGTTGTTGTTGTTGTTGTTTATTTGACGTTGTTGTTGTTGTTGTTGTTGTTGTTTATTTGACTTTGTTGTTCTTGTTGTTATTTATTTGACGTTGTTGTTGTTGTTGTTGTTGTTTATTAGACGTTGTTGTTGTTGTTGTTTATTTGACATTGTTTTTGTTATTTGACGTTGTTATTGTTGTTGTTGTATTTGTTGTTGTTGTTGTTGTTGCTTATTGACATTGTTGTTGTTGTTGTTTATTTGATGTTGTTGTTGTTGTTGTTTATATGACGTTGTTGTTGTCGTTGTTGTTGTTTATTTGACGTTGTCGTTGTTGTTGTTGTTGTTTATTTGACGTTGTTGTTGTTGTTGTTGTTGTTTATTTGTCGTTGTTGTTGTTGTTTATTTGGCGTTGTTGTTGTTGTATTTGTTGTTGTTGTTGTTGTTTATTTGACGTTGTATTTGTTGTTGTTGTTGTTGTTGTTGTTGTTTATTTGACGTTGTTCTTGTTGTTGTTTATTTGACGTTGTTGTTGTTGTATTTGTTGTTGTTGTTATTGTTGTTGCTTATTTCACGTTGTTGTTATTGTTGTTGTTTATTTGACGTTGTTGTTGTTGATGTTATTCATTTGACGTTGTTGTTATTGTTGTTGTTGTATATTTGACGTTGTTGTTGTTGTTGTTTATTTGACGTCGTTGTTGTTGTTGTTGTTGTTGTTGTTGTTTTTGTTGTTTATTTGACGTTGTTGATGTTATTTATTTGACGTTGTTGTTATTTATTTGACGTTGTTGTTATTTATTTGACATTGTTGTTGTTGACGTTATTATTGTTATTTATTTGACGTTGTTGTTGTTGTTGTTTATTTGACGTTGTTAATGTTGTTGACATTGTTGTTGTTGTTTTTGTTGTTTATTTTTTCGTTGTTGTTGTTGTTGTTGTTATTGTTGGTGTTGTTGTTGTTGTTATTGTTTATTTGACGTTGTTGTTATTCAATTGACGTTGTTGTTGTTGTTGTTGTTGTTTATTTGACGTTGTTGTTGTTGTTTATTTGACGTTGTTGTTGTTGTTGTTTATTTGACTTTGTTGTTCTTGTTGTTATTTATTTGACGTTGTTGTTGTTGTTGTTTATTTGACGTTGTCGTGCTTGTTGTTGTTGTTTATTTGACTTTGTTGTTCTTGTTGTTATTTATTTGACGTTGTTGTTGTTGTTGTTGTTGTTTATTAGACGTTGTTGTTGTTGTTGTTGTTTATTTGACGTTGTTATTATTGTTTATTCGACGTTGTTTTTGTTATTTGACGTTGTTGTTGTTGTTGTATTTGTTGTTGTTGTTGTTGTTGCTTATTTAACATTGTTGTTGTTGTTGTTTATTTGATGTTGTTGTTGTTTTTGTTTATATGACGTTGTTGTTGTCGTTGTTGTTGTTTATTTGACATTGTCGTTGTTGTTGTTGTTTATTTGACGTTGTTGACGTTGTTGTTGTTGTTGTTGTTTATTTGACGTTGTTGTTGTTGTTGTTTTTTTGACGTTGTTGTTGTTGTTTTTGTTGTTTATTTCACGTTGTTGTTATTTGACGTTGTTGTTGTTGTATTTGTTGTTGTTGTTTATTTGACGTTGTGTTTGTTGTTGTTGTTGTTGTTTATTTGACGTTGTTAATGTTGTTGACATTGTTGTTGTTGTTTTTGTTGTTTATTTGGCGTTGTTGTTGTTGTTTTTGTTGTTGTTATTGTTGGTGTTGTTGTTGTTTATTTGACGTTGTTGTTGTTGTTGTTTATTTGACGTTGTTGTTGTTGTTGTTGTTGTTTATTTGATGTTGTTTTAGTTGTTGTTGTTTATTTGACGTTATTGTTGTTGTTTATTTGACGTTATTGTTGTTGTTGTTGTTTATTTGATGTTGTTTTAGTTGTTGTTGTTTATTTGACGTTGTTGTTGTTTTTTATTTGACGTTGTTGTTGTTGACATTGTTGTTGTTGTTTATTTGACGTTGTTGTTGTATTTTATTTGACGTAGTTGTTGTTATTGACGTTGTTGTTGTTGTTTATTTGATGTTTTTGTTGTTGTTGATGTTATTGTTGTTGTTGTTTTTTATTTAACGTTGTTGTTGTTGTTGTTGTTTATTTGACGTTGTTGTTGTTGTTGTTGTTTATTTGACGTTGTTGTTGTTGTTTATTTGATGTTGTTGTTGTTGTTGTTTATTTGACGTTGTTGTTGTTATTTGAAGTTGTTATTGTTGTTTTATTTGTTGTTGTTGTTGTTTAATTGACGTTGTTGTTGTTGTTTATTTGACGTTATTGTTGTTTATTTGACGTTGTTATTGCTGTTTTTGTTGTTTATTTGACGTTGTTGTTGACGTTGTTGTTGTTGTTTATTTAACGTTGTTGTTGTTGTTGTTGTTGTTTATTTGACGTTGTTAATGTTGTTGTTTATTTGACGTTGTTAATGTTGTTGACATTTTTGTTGTTGTTTTTGTTGTTTATTTGACGTTGTTGTTGTTGTTGTTGTTGTTGTTGTTTTTGTTGTTGTTATTGTTGGTGTTGTTGTTGTTTATTTGACGTTGTTGTTGTTGTTTATTTGACGTTGTTGTTGTTTATTTGACGTTGTTTTTGTTATTTGACGTTGTTGTTGTTGTTGTTGTTGCTTATTTGACGTTGTTGTTGTTGTTGTTTATTTGATGTTGTTGTTGTTGTTGTTTATTTGACGTTGTTGTTGACGTTGTTGTTGTTAATTTGACGTTGTTGTTGTTTATTTGACGTTGTTGTTGTTGTTTATTTGACGTTGTTGTTGCTATTGACGTTGTTGTTGTTGTTTAGTTGACGTTGTTAATGTTGTTGACGTTGTTGTTGTTGTTTTTGTTGTTTATTTCACGTTGTTGTTGTTATTTGACGTTGTTGTTGTTGTTGTATTTGTTGTTGTTGTTATTGTTGTTTATTTGACGTTGTATTTGTTGTGGTTGTTGTTGTTGTTGTTTATTTGACATTGTTGTTGTTGTTTATTTGACGTTATTGTTGTTGTTTATTTGACGTTGTTAATGTTGTTGTTGTTGTTGTTGTTGTTATTTATTTGACATTATTGTTGTTGATGACATTGTTGTTGTTGTTTATTTGACGTTGGTGTTGTTGTTGTTGTTGTTTATTTGACGTTGTTGTTGTTGTTGTTTATTTGACGTTGTTGTTGTTGTTGTTGTTTATTTGATGTTGTTTTAGTTGTTGTTGTTTATTTGACGTTGTTGTTGTTTTTTATTTGACGTTGTTTTTGTGTACATTGTTGTTGTTGTTTATTTGACGTTGTTGTTGTATTTTATTTGACGTAGTTGTTGTTATTGACGTTGTTGTTGTTTATTTGACGTTTTTGTTGTTGTTGATGTTATTGTTGTTGTTGTTTTTTATTTAACGTTGTTGTTGTTGTTGTTTATTTGACGTTGTTGTTGTTGTTGTTTATTTGACGTTGTTGTGGTTGTTGTTGTTGTTTATTTGACGTTGTTGTTGTTGTTTATTTGATGTTGTTGTTGTTGTTGTTGTTTATTTGACGTTGTTGTTGTTGTTATTTGAAGTTGTTGTTGTTTTATTTGTTGTTGTTGTTGTTTAATTGACGTTGTTGTTGTTGTTGTTTATTTGACGTTATTGTTGTTTATTTGATGTTGTTATTGTTGTTGTTGTTGTTTATTTGACGTTGTTGTTGACGTTGTTGTTGTTGTTTATTTGATGTTGTTGTTGTTGTTGTTTATTTGACGTTGTTCTTGTTGTATCTGTTGTTGTTGTTATTGTTGTTGCTTATTTGACGTTGTTGTTATTGTTGTTGTTTATTTGACGTTGTTGTTGTTGATGTTATTCATTTGACGTTGTTGTTGTTGTTGTTGTTGTATATTTGACGTTGTTGTTGTTGTTGTTGTTTATTTGACGTCGTTGTTGTTGTTGTTGTTTTTGTTTTTGTTGTTTATTTGACGTTGTTGTTGGTATTTATTTGACGTTGTTGTTATTTATTTGACATTGTTGTTGTTGACGTTATTGTTGTTATTTATTTGACGTTGTTGTAGTTGTTGTTTATTTGACGTTGTTAATGTTGTTGACATTATTGTTGTTGTTTTTGTTGTTTATTTGGCGTTGTTGTTGTTGTTGTTGTTATTGTTGGTGTTGTTGTTGTTGTTATTGTTTATTTGACGTTGTTGTTGTTTAATTGACGTTGTTGTTGTTGTTGGTTTTGTTTATTTGACGTTGTTGTTGTTGTTTATTTGACGTTGTTGTTGTTGTTGTTTAGTTGACTTTGTTGTTCTTGTTGTTATTTATTTGACGTTGTTGTTGTTGTTGTTGTTGTTGTTTATTTGACGTTGTTGTTGTTGTTATTGTTGTTGTTTATTTGACTTTGTTGTTCTTGTTGTTATTTATTTGACGTTGTTGTTGTTGTTTATTAGACGTTGTTGTTGTTGTTGTTTATTTGACGTTGTTATTGTTGTTTATTCGACGTTGTTTTTGTTATTTGACGTTGTTGTTGTTGTTGTATTTGTTGTTGTTGTTGTTGTTGTTGCTTATTTGACATTGTTGTTGTTGTTGTTTATTTGATGTTGTTGTTGATGTTGTTTATATGACGTTGTTGTTGTCGTTGTTGTTGTTTATTTGACGTTGTCGTTGTTGTTGTTGTTTATTTGACGTTGTTGTTGTTGTTGACGTTGTTGTTGTTGTTGTTTATTTGACGTTGTTGTTGTTCTTGTTTTTTTGACGTTGTTGTTGTTGTTTTTGTTGTTTATTTCACGTTGTTGTTATTTGACGTTGTTGTTGTTGTATTTGTTGTTATTGTTGTTGTTGTTGTTGTTTATTTGACGATGTATTTGTTGTTGTTGTTGTTGTTTATTTGACGTTGTTGTTGTTGTTTATTTGACGTTGTTAATGTTGTTGACATTGTTGTTATTGTTTTTGTTGTTTATTTGGCGTTGTTGTTGTTGTTGTTTTTGTTGTTGTTATTGTTGGTGTTGTTGTTGTTTATTTGACGTTGTTGTTGTTGTTGTTTATTTGACGTTGTTGTTGTTGTTGTTGTTTATTTGATGTTGTTTTAGTTGTTGTTGTTTATTTGACGTTGTTGTTGTTGTTGTTTATTTGATGTTATTTTAGTTGTTGTTGTTTATTTGACGTTGTTGTTGTTTTTTATTTGACGTTGTTGTTGACATTGTTGTTGTTGTTTATTTGACGTTGTTGTTGTTGTTGTTTATTTGACGTTGTTGTGGTTGTTGTTGTTGTTTATTTGACGTTGTTGTTGTTGTTTATTTGATGTTGTTGTTGTTGTTGTTTATTTGACGTTGTTGTTGTTGTTATTTGAAGTTGTTGTTGTTTTATTTGTTGTTGTTGTTGTTTAATTGACGTTGTTGTTGTTGTTGTTTATTTGACGTTATTGTTGTTTATTTGATGTTGTTGTTGTTGTTGTTGTTGTTTATTTGACGTTGTTGTTGACGTTGTTGTTGTTGTTTATTTGATGTTGTTGTTGTTGTTGTTTATTTGACGTTGTTCTTGTTGTATCTGTTGTTGTTGTTATTGTTGTTGCTTATTTGACGTTGTTGTTATTGTTGTTGTTTATTTGACGTTGTTGTTGTTGATGTTATTCATTTGACGTTGTTGTTGTTTTTGTTGTTGTATATTTGACGTTGTTGTTGTTGTTGTTGTTTATTTGACGTCGTTGTTGTTGTTGTTGTTGTTGTTTTTGTTGTTTATTTGACGTTGTTGTTGGTATTTATTTGACGTTGTTGTTATTTATTTGACATTGTTGTTGTTGACGTTATTGTTGTTATTTATTTGACGTTGTTGTAGTTGTTGTTTATTTGACGTTGTTAATGTTGTTGACATTATTGTTGTTGTTTTTGTTGTTTATTTGGCGTTGTTGTTGTTGTTGTTGTTATTGTTGGTGTTGTTGTTGTTGTTATTGTTTATTTGACGTTGTTGTTGTTTAATTGACGTTGTTGTTGTTGTTGGTTTTGTTTATTTGACGTTGTTGTTGTTGTTTATTTGACGTTGTTGTTGTTGTTGTTTATTTGACTTTGTTGTTGTTGTTGTTATTTATTTGACGTTGTTGTTGTTGTTGTTGTTGTTGTTTATTTGACGTTGTTGTTGTTGTTATTGTTGTTGTTTATTTGACTTTGTTGTTCTTGTTGTTATTTATTTGACGTTGTTGTTGTTGTTTATTAGACGTTGTTGTTGTTGTTGTTTATTTGACGTTGTTATTGTTGTTTATTCGACGTTGTTTTTGTTATTTGACGTTGTTGTTGTTGTTGTATTTGTTGTTGTTGTTGTTGTTGTTGCTTATTTGACATTGTTGTTGTTGTTGTTTATTTGATGTTGTTGTTGATGTTGTTTATATGACGTTGTTGTTGTCGTTGTTGTTGTTTATTTGACGTTGTCGTTGTTGTTGTTGTTTATTTGACGTTGTTGTTGTTGTTGACGTTGTTGTTGTTGTTGTTTATTTGACGTTGTTGTTGTTCTTGTTTTTTTGACGTTGTTGTTGTTGTTTTTGTTGTTTATTTCACGTTGTTGTTATTTGACGTTGTTGTTGTTGTATTTGTTGTTATTGTTGTTGTTGTTGTTGTTTATTTGACGATGTATTTGTTGTTGTTGTTGTTGTTTATTTGACGTTGTTGTTGTTGTTTATTTGACGTTGTTAATGTTGTTGACATTGTTGTTATTGTTTTTGTTGTTTATTTGGCGTTGTTGTTGTTGTTGTTTTTGTTGTTGTTATTGTTGGTGTTGTTGTTGTTTATTTGACGTTGTTGTTGTTGTTGTTTATTTGACGTTGTTGTTGTTGTTGTTTATTTGATGTTGTTTTAGTTGTTGTTGTTTATTTGACGTTGTTGTTGTTGTTGTTTATTTGATGTTATTTTAGTTGTTGTTGTTTATTTGACGTTGTTGTTGTTTTTTATTTGACGTTGTTGTTGACATTGTTGTTGTTGTTTATTTGACGTTGTTGTTGTATTTTATTTGACGTAGTTATTGTTATTGACGTTGTTGTTGTTGTTTATTTGACGTTTTTGTTGTTGTTGATGTTATTGTTGTTGTTGTTTTTTATTTAACGTTGTTGTTGTTGTTGTTGTTTATTTGACGTTGTTGTTGTTGTTTAATTTGACGTTGTTGTTGTTGTTTATTTGATGTTGTTGTTGTTGTTGTTTATTTGACGATGTTGTTGTTATTTGAAGTTGTTATTGTTGTTTTATTTGTTGTTGTTGTTGTTTAATTGACGTTGTTGTTGTTGTTTATTTGACATTATTGTTGTTTATTTGACGTTGTTATTGTTGTTGTTGTTGTTTATTTGACGTTGTTGTTGACGTTGTTGTTGTTGTTGTTTATTTGACGTTGTTGTTGTTGTTGTTGTTAATTTGACGTTGTTAATGTTGTTGTTTATTTGACGTTGTTAATGTTGTTGACATTTTTGTTGTTGTTTTTGTTGTTTATTTGACGTTGTTGTTGTTGTTGTTGTTGTTGTTGTTTTTGTTGTTGTTATTGTTGGTGTTGTTGTTGTTTATTTGACGTTGTTGTTGTTGTTTATTTGACGTTGTTGTTGTTTATTTGACGTTGTTTTTGTTATTTGACGTTGTTGTTGTTGTTGTTGTTGTTGCTTATTTGACGTTGTTGTTGTTGTTGTTGTTGTTGCTTATTTGACGTTGTTGTTGTTGTTGTTTATTTGATGTTGTTGTTGTTGTTGTTTATTTGACGTTGTTGTTGACGTTGTTGTTGTTAATTTGACGTTGTTGTTGTTAATTTGACGTTGTTGTTGTTGTTTATTTGACGTTGTTGTTGCTATTGACGTTGTTGTTGTTGTTTAGTTGACGTTGTTAATGTTGTTGACGTTGTTGTTGTTGTTTTTGTTGTTTATTTAACGTTGTTGTTGTTATTTGACGTTGTTGTTGTTGTTGTATTTGTTGTTGTTGTTATTGTTGTTTATTTGACGTTGTATTTGTTGTGGTTGTTGTTTATTTGACGTTGTTGTTGTTGTTTATTTGACGTTATTGTTGTTGTTTATTTGACGTTGTTAATGTTGTTGTTGTTGTTGTTTTTTATTTGACATTGTTGTTGTTGATGACATTGTTATTGTTGTTTATTTGACGTTGGTGTTGTTGTTGTTGTTGTTGTTTATTTGACGTTGTTGTGGTTGTTATTGTTGTTTATTTGACGTTGTTGTTGTTGTTTATTTGATGTTGTTGTTGTTATTGTTGTTTATTTGACGTTGTTGTTGTTGTTATTTGAAGTTGTTGTTGTTGTTTTATTTGTTATTGTTGTTGTTTAATTGACGTTGTTGTTGTTGTTGTTTATTTGACGTTATTGTTGTTTATTTGATGTTGTTATTGTTGTTGTTGTTGTTGTTTATTTGACGTTGTTGTTGACGTTGTTGTTGTTGTTGTTTATTTGATGTTGTTGTTGTTTATTTGATGTTGTTATTGTTGTTGTTGTTGTTGTTTATTTGACGTTGTTGTTGACTTTGTTGTTGTTGTTGTTTATTTGATGTTGTTGTTGTTGTTGTTTATTTGACGTTGTTGTTATTGTATTTGTTGTTGTTGTTATTGTTGTTGCTTATTTGACGTTGTTGTTATTGTTGTTGTTTATTTGACGTTGTTGTTGATGTTATTCATTTGACGTTGTTGTTGTTGTTGTTTATTTGATGTTGTTGTTGTTGTTGTTTATTTGACGTTGTTGTTGTTGTTTTTGTTGTTTATTTGACGTTGTCATTGTTATTTATTTGACGTTGTTGTTATTTATTTGACGTTGTTGTTGTTGACGTTGTTGTTGTTATTTATTTGACGTTGTTGTTGTGGTTGTTGTTGTTTATTTGACGTTGTTAATGTTGTTGACATTGTTGTTGTTGTTTTTGTTGGTTATTTGGTGTTGTTGTTGTTGTTATTGTTGATGTTGTTGTTGTTGTTATTGTTTATTTGACGTTGTTGTTGTTGTTGTTTATTTGACGTTGTTGTTGTTGTTGTTTATTTGACGTTGTTGTTGTTGTTTATTTGACGTTGTTGTTGTCGTTGTTTATTTGACTTTGTTGTTCTTGTTGTTATTTATTTGACGTTGTTGTTGTTGTTGTTTATTTGACGTTGTTGTTGTTGTTGTTGTTGTTGTTTATTTGACTTTGTTGTTCTTGTTGTTATTTATTTGACGTTGTTGTTGTTGTTGTTGTTTATTAGACGTTGTTGTTGTTGTTGTTTATTTGACATTGTTTTTGTTATTTGACGTTGTTATTGTTGTTGTTGTATTTGTTGTTGTTGTTGTTGTTGCTTATTGACATTGTTGTTGTTGTTGTTTATTTGATGTTGTTGTTGTTGTTGTTTATATGACGTTGTTGTTGTCGTTGTTGTTGTTTATTTGACGTTGTCGTTGTTGTTGTTGTTGTTTATTTGACGTTGTTGTTGTTGTTGTTGTTGTTTATTTGTCGTTGTTGTTGTTGTTTATTTGGCGTTGTTGTTGTTGTATTTGTTGTTGTTGTTGTTGTTTATTTGACGTTGTATTTGTTGTTGTTGTTGTTGTTGTTGTTGTTTATTTGACGTTGTTCTTGTTGTTGTTTATTTGACGTTGTTGTTGTTGTATTTGTTGTTGTTGTTATTGTTGTTGCTTATTTCACGTTGTTGTTATTGTTGTTGTTTATTTGACGTTGTTGTTGTTGATGTTATTCATTTGACGTTGTTGTTATTGTTGTTGTTGTATATTTGACGTTGTTGTTGTTGTTGTTTATTTGACGTCGTTGTTGTTGTTGTTGTTGTTGTTGTTGTTTTTGTTGTTTATTTGACGTTGTTGATGTTATTTATTTGACGTTGTTGTTATTTATTTGACGTTGTTGTTATTTATTTGACATTGTTGTTGTTGACGTTATTATTGTTATTTATTTGACGTTGTTGTTGTTGTTGTTGTTTATTTGACGTTGTTAATGTTGTTGACATTGTTGTTGTTGTTTTTGTTGTTTATTTTTTCGTTGTTGTTGTTGTTGTTGTTATTGTTGGTGTTGTTGTTGTTGTTATTGTTTATTTGACGTTGTTGTTATTCAATTGACGTTGTTGTTGTTGTTGTTGTTGTTTATTTGACGTTGTTGTTGTTGTTTATTTGACGTTGTTGTTGTTGTTGTTTATTTGACTTTGTTGTTCTTGTTGTTATTTATTTGACGTTGTTGTTGTTGTTGTTTATTTGACGTTGTCGTGCTTGTTGTTGTTGTTTATTTGACTTTGTTGTTCTTGTTGTTATTTATTTGACGTTGTTGTTGTTGTTGTTGTTGTTGTTTATTAGACGTTGTTGTTGTTGTTGTTGTTTATTTGACGTTGTTATTATTGTTTATTCGACGTTGTTTTTGTTATTTGACGTTGTTGTTGTTGTTGTATTTGTTGTTGTTGTTGTTGTTGCTTATTTAACATTGTTGTTGTTGTTGTTTATTTGATGTTGTTGTTGTTTTTGTTTATATGACGTTGTTGTTGTCGTTGTTGTTGTTTATTTGACATTGTCGTTGTTGTTGTTGTTTATTTGACGTTGTTGACGTTGTTGTTGTTGTTGTTGTTTATTTGACGTTGTTGTTGTTGTTGTTTTTTTGACGTTGTTGTTGTTGTTTTTGTTGTTTATTTCACGTTGTTGTTATTTGACGTTGTTGTTGTTGTATTTGTTGTTGTTGTTTATTTGACGTTGTGTTTGTTGTTGTTGTTGTTGTTTATTTGACGTTGTTAATGTTGTTGACATTGTTGTTGTTGTTTTTGTTGTTTATTTGGCGTTGTTGTTGTTGTTTTTGTTGTTGTTATTGTTGGTGTTGTTGTTGTTTATTTGACGTTGTTGTTGTTGTTGTTTATTTGACGTTGTTGTTGTTGTTGTTGTTGTTTATTTGATGTTGTTTTAGTTGTTGTTGTTTATTTGACGTTATTGTTGTTGTTTATTTGACGTTATTGTTGTTGTTGTTGTTTATTTGATGTTGTTTTAGTTGTTGTTGTTTATTTGACGTTGTTGTTGTTTTTTATTTGACGTTGTTGTTGTTGACATTGTTGTTGTTGTTTATTTGACGTTGTTGTTGTATTTTATTTGACGTAGTTGTTGTTATTGACGTTGTTGTTGTTGTTTATTTGACGTTTTTGTTGTTGTTGATGTTATTGTTGTTGTTGTTTTTTATTTAACGTTGTTGTTGTTGTTGTTGTTTATTTGACGTTGTTGTTGTTGTTGTTGTTTATTTGACGTTGTTGTTGTTGTTTATTTGATGTTGTTGTTGTTGTTGTTTATTTGACGTTGTTGTTGTTATTTGAAGTTGTTATTGTTGTTTTATTTGTTGTTGTTGTTGTTTAATTGACGTTGTTGTTGTTGTTTATTTGACGTTATTGTTGTTTATTTGACGTTGTTATTGCTGTTTTTGTTGTTTATTTGACGTTGTTGTTGACGTTGTTGTTGTTGTTGTTTATTTAACGTTGTTGTTGTTGTTGTTGTTTATTTGACGTTGTTAATGTTGTTGTTTATTTGACGTTGTTAATGTTGTTGACATTTTTGTTGTTGTTTTTGTTGTTTATTTGACGTTGTTGTTGTTGTTGTTGTTGTTGTTGTTTTTGTTGTTGTTATTGTTGGTGTTGTTGTTGTTTATTTGACGTTGTT
This sequence comes from Vicia faba, assembly GCA_948472305.1. Lineage (NCBI taxonomy): Eukaryota > Viridiplantae > Streptophyta > Magnoliopsida > Fabales > Fabaceae > Vicia > Vicia faba. The sequence continues at coordinate 294,510,904 of OX451741.1, forward strand.
GTTGTTGTTTATTTGACGTTGTTGTTGTTTATTTGACGTTGTTTTTGTTATTTGACGTTGTTGTTGTTGTTGTTGTTGCTTATTTGACGTTGTTGTTGTTGTTGTTTATTTGATGTTGTTGTTGTTGTTGTTTATTTGACGTTGTTGTTGACGTTGTTGTTGTTAATTTGACGTTGTTGTTGTTTATTTGACGTTGTTGTTGTTGTTTATTTGACGTTGTTGTTGCTATTGACGTTGTTGTTGTTGTTTAGTTGACGTTGTTAATGTTGTTGACGTTGTTGTTGTTGTTTTTGTTGTTTATTTCACGTTGTTGTTGTTATTTGACGTTGTTGTTGTTGTTGTATTTGTTGTTGTTGTTATTGTTGTTTATTTGACGTTGTATTTGTTGTGGTTGTTGTTGTTGTTGTTTATTTGACATTGTTGTTGTTGTTTATTTGACGTTATTGTTGTTGTTTATTTGACGTTGTTAATGTTGTTGTTGTTGTTGTTGTTATTTATTTGACATTATTGTTGTTGATGACATTGTTGTTGTTGTTTATTTGACGTTGGTGTTGTTGTTGTTGTTGTTTATTTGACGTTGTTGTTGTTGTTGTTTATTTGACGTTGTAGTTGTTGTTGTTGTTTATTTGATGTTGTTTTAGTTGTTGTTGTTTATTTGACGTTGTTGTTGTTTTTTATTTGACGTTGTTTTTGTGTACATTGTTGTTGTTGTTTATTTGACGTTGTTGTTGTATTTTATTTGACGTAGTTGTTGTTATTGACGTTGTTGTTGTTTATTTGACGTTTTTGTTGTTGTTGATGTTATTGTTGTTGTTGTTTTTTATTTAACGTTGTTGTTGTTGTTGTTTATTTGACGTTGTTGTTGTTGTTGTTTATTTGACGTTGTTGTGGTTGTTGTTGTTGTTTATTTGACGTTGTTGTTGTTGTTTATTTGATGTTGTTGTTGTTGTTGTTGTTTATTTGACGTTGTTGTTGTTGTTATTTGAAGTTGTTGTTGTTTTATTTGTTGTTGTTGTTGTTTAATTGACGTTGTTGTTGTTGTTGTTTATTTGACGTTATTGTTGTTTATTTGATGTTGTTATTGTTGTTGTTGTTGTTTATTTGACGTTGTTGTTGACGTTGTTGTTGTTGTTTATTTGATGTTGTTGTTGTTGTTGTTTATTTGACGTTGTTCTTGTTGTATCTGTTGTTGTTGTTATTGTTGTTGCTTATTTGACGTTGTTGTTATTGTTGTTGTTTATTTGACGTTGTTGTTGTTGATGTTATTCATTTGACGTTGTTGTTGTTGTTGTTGTTGTATATTTGACGTTGTTGTTGTTGTTGTTGTTTATTTGACGTCGTTGTTGTTGTTGTTGTTTTTGTTTTTGTTGTTTATTTGACGTTGTTGTTGGTATTTATTTGACGTTGTTGTTATTTATTTGACATTGTTGTTGTTGACGTTATTGTTGTTGTTTATTTGACGTTGTTGTTGACGTTGTTGTTGTTGTTGTTTATTTGACGTTGTTGTTGTTGTTGTTAATTTGACGTTGTTAATGTTGTTGTTTATTTGACGTTGTTAATGTTGACATTTTTGTTGTTGTTTTTGTTGTTTATTTGACGTTGTTGTTGTTGTTGTTGTTGTTGTTGTTTTTGTTGTTGTTATTGTTGGTGTTGTTGTTGTTTATTTGACGTTGTTGTTGTTGTTTATTTGACGTTGTTGTTGTTTATTTGACGTTGTTTTTGTTATTTGACGTTGTTGTTGTTGTTGTTGTTGTTGCTTATTTGACATTGTTGTTGTTGTTGTTTATTTGATGTTGTTGTTGATGTTGTTTATATGACGTTGTTGTTGTCGTTGTTGTTGTTTATTTGACGTTGTCGTTGTTGTTGTTGTTTATTTGACGTTGTTGTTGTTGTTGACGTTGTTGTTGTTGTTGTTTATTTGACGTTGTTGTTGTTCTTGTTTTTTTGACGTTGTTGTTGTTGTTTTTGTTGTTTATTTCACGTTGTTGTTATTTGACGTTGTTGTTGTTGTATTTGTTGTTATTGTTGTTGTTGTTTATTTGACGATGTATTTGTTGTTGTTGTTGTTGTTTATTTGACGTTGTTGTTGTTGTTTATTTGACGTTGTTAATGTTGTTGACATTGTTGTTATTGTTTTTGTTGTTTATTTGGCGTTGTTGTTGTTGTTGTTTTTGTTGTTGTTATTGTTGGTGTTGTTGTTGTTTATTTGACGTTGTTGTTGTTGTTGTTTATTTGACGTTGTTGTTGTTGTTGTTGTTTATTTGATGTTGTTTTAGTTGTTGTTGTTTATTTGACGTTGTTGTTGTTGTTGTTTATTTGATGTTATTTTAGTTGTTGTTGTTTATTTGACGTTGTTGTTGTTTTTTATTTGACGTTGTTGTTGACATTGTTGTTGTTGTTTATTTGACGTTGTTGTTGTATTTTATTTGACGTAGTTATTGTTATTGACGTTGTTGTTGTTGTTTATTTGACGTTTTTGTTGTTGTTGATGTTATTGTTGTTGTTGTTTTTTATTTAACGTTGTTGTTGTTGTTGTTGTTTATTTGACGTTGTTGTTGTTGTTTAATTTGACGTTGTTGTTGTTGTTTATTTGATGTTGTTGTTGTTGTTGTTTATTTGACGATGTTGTTGTTATTTGAAGTTGTTATTGTTGTTTTATTTGTTGTTGTTGTTATTGACGTTGTTGTTGTTGTTTATTTGACATTATTGTTGTTTATTTGACGTTGTTATTGTTGTTGTTGTTGTTTATTTGACGTTGTTGTTGACGTTGTTGTTGTTGTTGTTTATTTGACGTTGTTGTTGTTGTTGTTGTTAATTTGACGTTGTTAATGTTGTTGTTTATTTGACGTTGTTAATGTTGACATTTTTGTTGTTGTTTTTGTTGTTTATTTGACGTTGTTGTTGTTGTTGTTGTTGTTGTTGTTGTTTTTGTTGTTGTTATTGTTGGTGTTGTTGTTGTTTATTTGACGTTGTTGTTGTTGTTTATTTGACGTTGTTGTTGTTTATTTGACGTTGTTTTTGTTATTTGACGTTGTTGTTGTTGTTGTTGTTGTTGCTTATTTGACGTTGTTGTTGTTGTTGTTTATTTGATGTTGTTGTTGTTGTTGTTTATTTGACGTTGTTGTTGACGTTGTTGTTGTTAATTTGACGTTGTTGTTGTTTATTTGACGTTGTTGTTGTTGTTTATTTGACGTTGTTGTTGCTATTGACGTTGTTGTTGTTGTTTAGTTGACGTTGTTAATGTTGTTGACGTTGTTGTTGTTGTTTTTGTTGTTTATTTAACGTTGTTGTTGTTATTTGACGTTGTTGTTGTTGTTGTATTTGTTGTTGTTGTTATTGTTGTTTATTTGACGTTGTATTTGTTGTGGTTGTTGTTTATTTGACGTTGTTGTTGTTGTTGTTTATTTGACGTTATTGTTGTTGTTTATTTGACGTTGTTAATGTTGTTGTTGTTGTTGTTATTTATTTGACATTGTTGTTGTTGATGACATTGTTATTGTTGTTTATTTGACGTTGGTGTTGTTGTTGTTGTTGTTTATTTGACGTTGTTGTGGTTGTTATTGTTGTTTATTTGACGTTGTTGTTGTTGTTTATTTGATGTTGTTGTTGTTATTGTTGTTTATTTGACGTTGTTGTTGTTGTTATTTGAAGTTGTTGTTGTTGTTTTATTTGTTATTGTTGTTGTTTAATTGACGTTGTTGTTGTTGTTGTTTATTTGACGTTATTGTTGTTTATTTGATGTTGTTATTGTTGTTGTTGTTGTTGTTTATTTGACGTTGTTGTTGACGTTGTTGTTGTTGTTGTTTATTTGATGTTGTTGTTGTTGTTGTTGTTGTTTATTTGACGTTGTTGTTGTTGTATTTGTTTTTGTTGTTATTGTTGTTGCTTATTTGACGTTGTTGTTATTGTTGTTGTTTATTTGACGTTGTTGTTGTTGATGTTATTCATTTGACGTTGTTGTTGTTGTTGTTGTATATTTGACGTTGTTGTTGTTGTTGTTGTTGTTTATTTGACGTCGTTGTTGTTGTTGTTGTTTTTGTTGTTTATTTGACGTTGTTGTTGGTATTTATTTGACGTTGTTGTTATTTATTTGACATTGTTGTTGTTGACGTTATTGTTGTTATTTATTTGACGTTATTGTAGTTGTTGTTTATTTGACGTTGTTAATGTTGTTGACATTATTGTTGTTGTTTTTGTTGTTTATTTGGCGTTGTTGTTGTTGTTATTGTTGGTGTTGTTGTTGTTGTTATTGTTTATTTGACGTTGTTGTTGTTTAATTGACGTTGTTGATGTTGTTGTTTATTTGACGTTGTTGTTGTTGTTTATTTTACGTTGTTGTTGTTGTTTATTTGACTTTGTTGTTCTTGTTGTTATTTATTTGACGTTGTTGTTGTTGTTGTTGTTGTTGTTGTTGTTGTTTATTTGACGTTGTTGTTGTTGTTATTGTTGTTGTTTATTTGACTTTGTTGTTCTTGTTGTTATTTATTTGACGTTGTTGTTGTTGTTTATTAGACGTTGTTGTTGTTGTTGTTTATTTGACGTTGTTATTGTTGTTTTTTCGACGTTGTTTTTGTTATTTGACGTTGTTGTTGTTGTTGTATTTGTTGTTGTTGTTGTTGTTGTTGCTTATTTGACATTGTTGTTGTTGTTATTTATTTGATGTTGTTGTTGCTGTTGTTTATATGATGTTGTTGTTGTCGTTGTTGTTGTTTATTTGACGTTGTCGCTGTTCTTGTTGTTTATTTGACGTTGTTGTTGTTGTTGACGTTGTTGTTGTTGTTGTTTATTTGACGTTGTTGTTGTTCTTGTTTTTTTGACGTTGTTGTTGTTGTTTTTGTTGTTTATTTCACGTTGTTGTTATTTGACGTTGTTGTTGTTGTTGTATTTGTTGTTATTGTTGTTGTTGTTGTTTATTTGACGATGTATTTGTTGTTGTTGTTGTTGTTTATTTGACGTTGTTGTTGTTGTTTATTTGACGTTGTTAATGTTGTTGACATTGTTGTTATTGTTTTTGTTGTTTATTTGGCGTTGTTGTTGTTGTTTTTGTTGTTGTTATTGTTGGTGTTGTTGTTGTTTATTTGACGTTGTTGTTGTTGTTGTTTATTTGACGTTGTTGTTGTTGTTGTTTATTTGATGTTGTTGTTGTTGTTTATTTGACGTTGTTGTTGTTTTTGTTGTTTATTTCACGTTGTTGTTGTTATTTGACGTTGTTGTTGTTGTATTTGTTGTTGTTGTTGTTGTTGTTTATTTGACGTTGTATTTGTTGTGGTTGTTGTTGTTGTTGTTTATTTGACGTTGTTGTTGTTGTTTATTTGACGTTATTGTTTTTGTTTATTTGACGTTGTTATTGTTGTTGTTGTTGTTGTTATTTATTTGACATTGTTGTTGTTGATGACATTGTTGTTGTTGTTTATTTGACATTGTTGTTGTTGTTGTTGTTTATTTGACGTTGTTAATGTTGTTGACATTGTTGTTGTTGTTGTTTTGTTGTTTATTTGACGTTGTTGTTGTTGTTGTTTTTGTTTTTGTTATTGTTGGTGTTGTTGTTGTTGTTTATTTGACGTTGTTGTTGTTGTTGTTTATTTGACGTTGTTGTTGTTTATTTGACGTTGTAGTTGTTATTTGAAGTTGTTGTTGTATTTGTTGTAGTTGTTGTTGTTTTTTATTTGACGTTGTTGTTGTTGTTGTTATTTATTTGACGTTATTGTTGTTGTTTATTTGACGTTGTTATTGTTGTCGTTGTTGTTTATTTGACGTTATTGCTGTTGAAGTTGTTGTTGTTGTTTATTTGACGTTGTTGTTGTTGTTGTTGTTTATTTGACGTTGTTAATGTTGTTGACATTGTTGTTGTTGTTTTTGTTGTTTATTTGGCGTTGTTGTTGTTGTTGTTTTTGTTGTTGTTTATTTGACGTTGTTGTTGTTGTTGTTTATTTAAGGTTGTTGTTGTTGTTGTTGTTTATTTGATGTTATTGTTGTTGTTTATTTGACGTTGTTGTTGTTGTTTATTTGACGTTGTTGTTGTTGTTGTTGTTGTTTATTTGACGTTGTTATTGTTGTTGTTTATTTGACATTGTTGTTGTTGTTGTTTATTTGATGTTGTTTTAGTTGTTGTTGTTTATTTGACGTTGTTGTTGTTTTTTATTTGACGTTGTTGTTGTTGACATTGTTGTTGTTGACATTGTTGTTGTTGTTTATTTGACGTTGTTGTTGTATTTTATTTGACGTAGTTGTTGTTATTGATGTTGTTGTTGTTGTTTATTTGACGTTTTTGTTGTTGTTGATGTTATTGTTGTTGTTGTTTTTTATTTAACGTTGTTGTTGTTGTTGTTTATTTGATGTTGTTGTTGTTGTTGTATTTTATTTGACGTTGTTGTTGTTGTTGTTGTTTATTTGACGTTGTTGTTGTTGTTTATTTGACGTCGTTGTTGTTGTTGTTGTTGTTGTTTATTTGACGTTGTTGTTGTTATTTGAAGTTGTTGTTGTTGTTTTATTTGTTGTTGTTGTTGTTTATTTGACGTTGTTGTTGTTGTTATTTATTTGACGTTATTCTGGTTTATTTGACGTTGTTATTGTTGTTCTTGTTGTTTATTTGACGTTGTTGTTGACGTTGTTGTTGTTGTTGTTTATTTGACGTTGTTGTTGTTGTTGTTTATTTGACGTTGTTAATGTTGTTGTTTATTTGACGTTTTTAATGTTGTTGACATTTTTGTTGTTGTTTTTGTTGTTTATTTGACGTTGTTGTTGTTGTTGTTGTTATTGTTGGTGTTGTTGTTGTTTATTTGACGTTGTTGTTGTTGTTGTTTATTTGACGTTGTTGTTGTATATTTGACGTTGTTTTTGTTATTTGACGTTGTTGTTGTTGTTGTTGCTTATTTGACGTTGTTGTTGTTGTTGTTTATTTGATGTTGTTGTTGTTGTTGTTTATTTGACATTGTTGTTGACGTTGTTGTTGTTAATTTGACGTTGTTGTTGTTGTTTATTTGACATTGTTGTTGTTATTGACGTTGTTGTTGTTGTTTAGTTGACGTTGTTATTGTTGTTGTTTATTTGACGTTGTTAATGTTGTTGACGTTGTTGTTGTTATTTTTGTTGTTTATTTCACGTTTTTGTTGTTATTTGACGTTGTTGTTGTTGTTGTATTTGTTGTTGTTGTTGTTGTTTATTTGACGTTGTATTTGTTGTGGTTGTTGTTGTTGTTGTTTATTTGACGTTGTTGTTGTTGTTTATTTGACGTTATTGTTGTTGTTTATTTGACGTTGTTATTGTTGTTGTTGTTATTTATTTGACATTGTTGTTGTTGATGACATTGTTGTTGTTGTTTATTTGACGTTGTTGTTGTTGTTGTTGTTTATTTGACGTTGTTAATGTTGTTGACATTGTTGTTGTTGTTTTGTTGTTTATTTGACGTTGTTGTTGTTGTTGTTGTTTTTGTTTTTGTTATTGTTGGTGTTGTTGTTTTTGTTTATTTGACGTTGTTGTTGTTGTTGTTTATTTGACGTTGTTGTTGTTGTTTATTTGACGTTGTTGTTGTTATTTGAAGTTGTTGTTGTATTTGTTGTAGTTGTTGTTGTTGTTTATTTGACGTTGTTGTTGTTGTTGTTTATTTGACGTTATTGTTGTTGTTTATTTGACGTTGTTATTGTTGTTGTTGTTGTTTATTTGACGTTATTGCTGTTGAAGTTGTTGTTGTTGTTTATTTGACGTTGTTGTTGTTGTTGTTGTTGTTTATTTGACGTTGTTAATGTTGTTGACATTGTTGTTGTTGTTTTTGTTGTTTATTTGGCCTTGTTGTTGTTGTTGTTGTTTTTGTTGTTGTTATTGGATGTGTTGTTGTTGTTGTTTATTTGACGTTGTTGTTGTTGTTTATTTGACGTCGTTGTTGTTGTTTATTTGACGTTGTTGTTGTTGTTGTTGTTGTTTATTTGATGTTGTTTTAGTTGTTTTTGTTTATTTGACGTTGTTGTTGTTTTTTATTTGACGTTGTTGTTGTTGACATTGTTGTTGTTGTTTATTTGACGTTGTTGTTGTATTTTATTTGACGTAGTTGTTGTTGTTGACGCTGTTGTTGTTGTTTATTCGACGTTTTTGTTGTTGTTGATGTTATTGTTGTTGTTGTTTTTTATTTAACGTTGTTGTTGTTGTTGTTTATTTGACGTTGTTGTGGTTGTTGTTGTATTTTATTTGACGTTGTTGTTGTTGTTGTTGTTGTTTATTTGACGTTGTTGTTGTTATTTGAAGTTGTTGTTGTTGTTTTATTTGTTGTTGTTGTTGTTTATTTGACGTTGTTGTTGTTGTTATTTATTTGACGTTATTGTTGTTTATTTGACGTTGTTATTGTTGTTGTTGTTGTTTATTTGACGTTGTTGTTGACGTTGTTGTTGTTGTTGTTTATTTGACGTTGTTGTTGTTGTTGTTTATTTGACGTTGTTAATGTTGTTGTTTATTTGACGTTGTTAATGTTGTTGACATTTTTGTTGTTGTTTTTGTTGTTTATTTGACGTTGTTGTTGTTGTTGTTGTTATTGTTGGTGTTGTTGTTGTTTATTTGACGTTGTTGTTGTTGATGTTATTCATTTGACGTTGTTGTTGTTGTTGTTGTTGTATATTTGACGTTGTTGTTGTTGTTGTTGTTGTTTATTTGACGTCGTTGTTGTTGTTGTTGTTTTTGTTGTTTATTTGACGTTGTTGTTGGTATTTATTTGACGTTGTTGTTATTTATTTGACATTGTTGTTGTTGACGTTATTGTTGTTATTTATTTGACGTTGTTGTAGTTGTTGTTTATTTGACTTTGTTAATGTTGTTGACATTATTGTTGTTGTTTTTGTTGTTTATTTGGCGTTGTTGTTGTTGTTATTGTTGGTGTTGTTGTTGTTGTTATTGTTTATTTGACGTTGTTGTTGTTTAATTGACGTTGTTGTTGTTGTTGTTTATTTGACGTTGTTGTTGTTGTTTATTTTACGTTGTTGTTGTTGTTTATTTGACTTTGTTGTTCTTGTTGTTATTTATTTGACGTTGTTGTTGTTGTTGTTGTTGTTGTTTATTTGACGTTGTAGTTGTTGTTATTGTTGTTGTTTATTTGACTTTGTTGTTCTTGTTGTTATTTATTTGACGTTGTTGTTGTTGTTTATTAGACGTTGTTGTTGTTGTTTATTTGACGTTGTTATTGTTGTTTATTCGACGTTGTTTTTGTTATTTGACGTTGTTGTTGTTGTTGTATTTGTTGTTGTTGTTGTTGTTGTTGTTGCTTATTTGACATTGTTGTTGTTGTTATTTATTTGATGTTGTTGTTGCTGTTGTTTATATGATGTTGTTGTTGTCGTTGTTGTTGTTTATTTGACGTTGTCGTTGTTCTTGTTGTTTATTTGACGTTGTTGTTGTTGTTGACGTTGTTGTTGTTGTTGTTTATTTGACGTTGTTCTTGTTCTTGTTTTTTTGACGTTGTTGTTGTTGTTTTTGTTGTTTATTTCACGTTGTTGTTATTTGACGTTGTTGTTGTTGTATTTGTTGTTATTGTTGTTGTTGTTGTTTATTTGACGATGTATTTGTTGTTGTTGTTGTTGTTGTTTATTTGACGTTGTTGTTGTTGTTTATTTGAAGTTGTTAATGTTGTTGACATTGTTGTTATTGTTTTTGTTGTTTATTTGGCGTTGTTGTTGTTGTTTTTGTTGTTGTTATTGTTGGTGTTGTTGTTGTTTATTTGACGTTGTTGTTGTTGTTGTTTATTTGACGTTGTTGTTGTTGTTGTTTATTTGATGTTGTTGTTGTTGTTTATTTGACGTTGTTGTTGTTGTTTTTGTTGTTTATTTCACGTTGTTGTTGTTATTTGACGTTGTTGTTGTTGTATTTGTTGTTGTTGTTGTTGTTGTTGTTTATTTGACGTTGTATTTGTTGTGGTTGTTGTTGTTGTTGTTTATTTGACGTTGTTGTTGTTGTTTATTTGACGTTATTGTTTTTGTTTATTTGACGTTGTTATTGTTGTTGTTGTTGTTGTTATTTATTTGACATTGTTGTTGTTGATGACATTGTTGTTGTTGTTTATTTGACATTGTTGTTGTTGTTGTTGTTTATTTGACGTTGTTAATGTTGT
>OX451741.1:294525990-294700990 GCA_948472305.1 Vicia faba
GTAGTTGTTGTTATTGACGTTGTTGTTGTTGTTTATTTGACGTTTTTGTTGTTGTTGATGTTATTGTTGTTGTTGTTTTTTATTTAACGTTGTTGTTGTTGTTGTTTATTTGACGTTGTTGTTGTTGTTGTTGTATTTTATTTGACGTTGTTGTTGTTGTTGTTGTTTATTTGACGTTGTTGTTGTTGTTTATTTGACGTTGTTGTTGTTGTTGTTGTTGTTTATTTGACGTTGTTGTTGTTATTTGAAGTTGTTGTTGTTGTTTTATTTGTTGTTGTTGTTGTTTATTTGACGTTGTTGTTGTTGTTATTTATTTGACGTTATTGTTGTTTATTTGACGTTGTTATTGTTGTTGTTGTTGTTTATTTGACGTTGTTGTTGACGTTGTTGTTGTTGTTGTTTATTTGACGTTGTTGTTGTTGTTTATTTGACGTTGTTAATGTTGTTGTTTATTTGACGTTGTTAATGTTGTTGACATTTTTGTTGTTGTTTTTGTTGTTTATTTGACGTTGTTGTTGTTGTTGTTATTGTTGGTGTTGTTGTTGTTTATTTGACGTTGTTGTTGTTGTTTATTTGACGTTGTTTTTGTTATTTGACGTTGTTGTTGTTGTTGTTGCTTATTTGACGTTGTTGTTGTTGTTGTTTATTTGATGTTGTTGTTGTTGTTGTTGTTTATTTGACGTTGTTGTTGACGTTGTTGTTGTTAATTTGATGTTGTTGTTGTTGTTTATTTGACGTTGTTGTTATTGACGTTGTTGTTGTTGTTTAGTTGACGTTGTTATTGTTGTTGTTTATTTGACGTTGTTAATGTTGTTGACGTTGTTGTTGTTGTTTTTGTTGTTTATTTCACGTTGTTGTTGTTATTTGACGTTGTTGTTGTTGTTGTATTTGTTGTTGTTGTTGTTGTTGTTTATTTGACGTTGTATTTGTTGTGGTTGTTGTTGTTGTTGTTTATTTGACGTTGTTGTTGTTGTTTATTTGACGTTGTTATTGTTGTTGTTGTTATTTATTTGACATTGTTGTTGTTGATGACATTGTTGTTGTTGTTTATTTGACGTTATTGTTGTTATTTGAAGTTGTTGTTGTATTTGTTGTAGTTGTTGTTGTTGTTTATTTGACGTTGTTGTTGTTGTTGTTGTTGTTTATTTGACGTTATTGTTGTTGTTTATTTGACGTTGTTATTGTTGTTGTTGTTGTTGTTTATTTGACGTTATTGCTGTTGAAGTTGTTGTTGTTGTTTATTTGACGTTGTTGTTGTTGTTGTTGTTATTTATTTTACGTTGTTAATGTTGTTGACATTGTTGTTGTTGTTTTTGTTGTTTATTTGGCGTTGTTGTTGTTGTTGTTGTTGTTTTTGTTGTTGTTATTGGATGTGTTGTTGTTGTTGTTTATTTGACGTTGTTGTTGTTGTTTATTTGACGTCGTTGTTGTTGTTTATTTGACGTTGTTGTTGTTGTTGTTGTTGTTGTTTATTTGATGTTGTTTTAGTTGTTTTTGTTTATTTGACGTTGTTGTTGTTTTTTATTTGACGTTGTTGTTGTTGACATTGTTGTTGTTGTTTATTTGACGTTGTTGTTGTATTTTATTTGACGTAGTTGTTGTTGTTGACGCTGTTGTTGTTGTTTATTCGACGTTTTTGTTGTTGTTGATGTTATTGTTGTTGTTGTTTTTTATTTAACGTTGTTGTTGTTGTTGTTGTTTATTTGACGTTGTTGTTGTTGTTATTGTATTTTATTTGACGTTGTTGTTGTTGTTGTTGTTTATTTGACGTTGTTGTTGTTATTTGAAGTTGTTGTTGTTGTTTTATTTGTTGTTGTTGTTGTTTATTTGACGTTGTTGTTGTTATTTGAAGTTGTTGTTGTTGTTTTATTTGTTGTTGTTGTTGTTTATTTGACGTTGTTGTTGTTGTTATTTATTTGACGTTATTGTTGTTTATTTGACGTTGTTATTGTTGTTGTTGTTGTTTATTTGACGTTGTTGTTGACGTTGTTGTTGTTGTTGTTTATTTGACGTTGTTGTTGTTGTTGTTTATTTGACGTTGTTAATGTTGTTGTTTATTTGACGTTGTTAATGTTGTTGACATTTTTGTTGTTGTTTTTGTTGTTTATTTGACGTTGTTGTTGTTGTTGTTGTTATTGTTGGTGTTGTTGTTGTTTATTTGACGTTGTTGTTGTTGTTGTTTATTTGACGTTGTTGTTGTTTATTTGACGTTGTTTTTGTTATTTGACGTTGTTGTTGTTGTTGTTGCTTATTTGACGTTGTTGTTGTTGTTGTTGTTGTTTATTTGATGTTGTTGTTGTTGTTGTTGTTTATTTGACGTTGTTGTTGACGTTGTTGTTGTTAATTTGACGTTGTTGTTGTTGTTTATTTGACGTTGTTGTTGTTATTGACGTTGTTGTTGTTGTTTAGTTGACGTTGTTATTTTTGTTGTTTATTTGACGTTGTTAATGTTGTTGACGTTGTTGTTGTTGTTTTTGTTGTTTATTTCACGTTGTTGTTGTTATTTGACGTTGTTGTTGTTGTTGTATTTGTTGTTGTTGTTGTTGTTAATTTGACGTTGTATTTGTTGTGGTTGTTGTTGTTGTTGTTTATTTGACGTTGTTGTTGTTGTTGTTTATTTGACGTTATTGTTGTTGTTTATTTGACGTTGTTATTGTTGTTGTTGTTATTTATTTGACATTGTTGTTGTTGATGACATTGTTGTTGTTGTTTATTTGACGTTGTTAATGTTGTTGACATTGTTGTTGTTGTTTTGTTGTTTATTTGACGTTGTTGTTGTTGTTGTTGTTGTTTTTGTTTTTGTTATTGTTGGTGTTGTTGTTTTTGTTTATTTGACGTTGTTGTTGTTGTTGTTTAATTGACGTTGTTGTTGTTGTTTATTTGACGTTGTTGTTGTTATTTGAAGTTGTTGTTGTATTTGTTGTAGTTGTTGTTGTTGTTTATTTGACGTTGTTGTTGTTGTTGTTGTTTATTTGACGTTATTGTTGTTGTTTATTTGACGTTGTTATTGTTGTTGTTGTTGTTTATTTGACGTTATTGCTGTTGAAGTTGTTGTTGTTGTTTATTTGACGTTGTTGTTGTTGTTGTTTATTTGACGTTGTTAATGTTGTTGACATTGTTGTTGTTGTTTTTGTTGTTTATTTGGCGTTGTTGTTGTTGTTGTTGTTGTTTTTGTTGTTGTTATTGGATGTGTTGTTGTTGTTGTTTATTTGACGTTGTTGTTGTTGTTTATTTGACGTCGTTGTTGTTGTTTATTTTACATTGTTGTTGTTGTTGTTGTTTATTTGATGTTGTTTTAGTTGTTTTTGTTTATTTGACGTTGTTGTTGTTTTTTATTTGACGTTGTTGTTGTTGACATTGTTGTTGTTGTTTATTTGACGTTGTTGTTGTATTTTATTTGACGTAGTTGTTGTTGTTGACGCTGTTGTTGTTGTTTATTCGACGTTTTTGTTGTTGTTGATGTTATTGTTGTTGTTGTTTTTTATTTAACGTTGTTGTTGTTGTTGTTGTTTATTTGACGTTGTTGTTGTTGTTGTATTTTATTTGACGTTGTTGTTGTTGTTGTTGTTGTTTATTTGACGTTGTTGTTGTTATTTGAAGTTGTTGTTGTTGTTTTATTTGTTGTTGTTGTTGTTTATTTGACGTTGTTGTTGTTGTTATTTATTTGACGTTATTGTTGTTTATTTGACGTTGTTATTGTTGTTGTTGTTGTTTATTTGACGTTGTTGTTGACGTTGTTGTTGTTGTTGTTTATTTGACGTTGTTGTTGTTGTTGTTTATTTGACGTTGTTAATGTTGTTGTTTATTTGACGTTGTTAATGTTGTTGACATTTTTGTTGTTGTTTTTGTTGTTTATTTGACGTTGTTGTTGTTGTTGTTGTTATTGTTGGTGTTGTTGTTGTTTATTTGACGTTGTTGTTGTTGTTGTTTATTTGACGTTGTTGTTGTTTATTTGACGTTGTTTTTGTTATTTGACGTTGTTGTTGTTGTTGTTGCTTATTTGACGTTGTTGTTGTTGTTGTTGTTGTTTATTTGATGTTGTTGTTGTTGTTGTTGTTTATTTGACGTTGTTGTTGACGTTGTTGTTGTTAATTTGACGTTGTTGTTGTTGTTTATTTGACGTTGTTGTTGTTATTGACGTTGTTGTTGTTGTTTAGTTGACGTTGTTATTTTTGTTGTTTATTTGACGTTGTTAATGTTGTTGACGTTGTTGTTGTTGTTTTTGTTGTTTATTTCACGTTGTTGTTGTTATTTGACGTTGTTGTTGTTGTTGTATTTGTTGTTGTTGTTGTTTATTTGACGTTGTTATTGTTGTTGTTTATTTGACGTTGTTGTTGTTGTTGTTGTTTATTTGATGTTGTTTTAGTTGTTGTTGTTTATTTGACGTTGTTGTTGTTTTTTATTTGACGTTGTTGTTGTTGACATTGTTGTTGTTGACATTGTTGTTGTTGTTTATTTGACGTTGTTGTTGTATTTTATTTGACGTAGTTGTTGTTATTGACGTTGTTGTTGTTGTTTATTTGACGTTTTTGTTGTTGTTGATGTTATTGTTGTTGTTGTTTTTTATTTAACGTTGTTGTTGTTGTTGTTTATTTGACGTTGTTGTTGTTGTTGTTGTATTTTATTTGACGTTGTTGTTGTTGTTGTTGTTTATTTGACGTTGTTGTTGTTGTTTATTTGACGTTGTTGTTGTTGTTGTTGTTGTTTATTTGACGTTGTTGTTGTTATTTGAAGTTGTTGTTGTTGTTTTATTTGTTGTTGTTGTTGTTTATTTGACGTTGTTGTTGTTGTTATTTATTTGACGTTATTGTTGTTTATTTGACGTTGTTATTGTTGTTGTTGTTGTTTATTTGACGTTGTTGTTGACGTTGTTGTTGTTGTTGTTTATTTGACGTTGTTGTTGTTGTTTATTTGACGTTGTTAATGTTGTTGTTTATTTGACGTTGTTAATGTTGTTGACATTTTTGTTGTTGTTTTTGTTGTTTATTTGACGTTGTTGTTGTTGTTGTTATTGTTGGTGTTGTTGTTGTTTATTTGACGTTGTTGTTGTTGTTTATTTGACGTTGTTTTTGTTATTTGACGTTGTTGTTGTTGTTGTTGCTTATTTGACGTTGTTGTTGTTGTTGTTTATTTGATGTTGTTGTTGTTGTTGTTGTTTATTTGACGTTGTTGTTGACGTTGTTATTGTTAATTTGATGTTGTTGTTGTTGTTTATTTGACGTTGTTGTTATTGACGTTGTTGTTGTTGTTGTTTAGTTGACGTTGTTATTGTTGTTGTTTATTTGTCGTTGTTAATGTTGTTGACGTTGTTGTTGTTGTTTTTGTTGTTTATTTCACGTTGTTGTTGTTATTTGACGTTGTTGTTGTTGTTGTATTTGTTGTTGTTGTTGTTGTTGTTTATTTGACGTTGTATTTGTTGTGGTTGTTGTTGTTGTTGTTTATTTGACGTTGTTGTTGTTGTTTATTTGACGTTGTTATTGTTGTTGTTGTTATTTATTTGACATTGTTGTTGTTGATGACATTGTTGTTGTTGTTTATTTGACGTTGTTGTTGTTGTTGTTTATTTGACGTTGTTAATGTTGTTGACATTGTTGTTGTTGTTTTGTTGTTTATTTGACGTTGTTGTTGTTGTTGTTTTTGTTTTTGTTATTGTTGGTGTTGTTGTTTTTGTTTATTTGACGTTGTTGTTGTTGTTGTTTATTTGACGTTGTTGTTGTTGTTTATTTGACGTTGTTGTTGTTATTTGAAGTTGTTGTTGTATTTGTTGTAGTTGTTGTTGTTGTTTATTTGACGTTGTTGTTGTTGTTGTTGTTGTTTATTTGACGTTATTGTTGTTGTTTATTTGACGTTGTTATTGTTGTTGTTGTTGTTGTTTATTTGACGTTATTGCTGTTGAAGTTGTTGTTGTTGTTTATTTGACGTTGTTGTTGTTGTTGTTGTTATTTATTTTACGTTGTTAATGTTGTTGACATTGTTGTTGTTGTTATTTATTTTACGTTGTTAATGTTGTTGACATTGTTGTTGTTGTTTTTGTTGTTTATTTGGCGTTGTTGTTGTTGTTGTTGTTGTTTTTGTTGTTGTTATTGGATGTGTTGTTGTTGTTGTTTATTTGACGTTGTTGTTGTTGTTTATTTGACGTCGTTGTTGTTGTTTATTTGACTATGTTGTTGTTGTTGTTGTTGTTGTTTATTTGATGTTGTTTTAGTTGTTTTTGTTTATTTGACGTTGTTGTTGTTTTTTATTTGACGTTGTTGTTGTTGACATTGTTGTTGTTGTTTATTTGACGTTGTTGTTGTATTTTATTTGACGTAGTTGTTGTTGTTGACGCTGTTGTTGTTGTTTATTCGACGTTTTTGTTGTTGTTGATGTTATTGTTGTTGTTGTTTTTTATTTAACGTTGTTGTTGTTGTTGTTGTTTATTTGACGTTGTTGTTGTTGTTATTGTATTTTATTTGACGTTGTTGTTGTTGTTGTTGTTTATTTGACGTTGTTGTTGTTATTTGAAGTTGTTGTTGTTGTTTTATTTGTTGTTGTTGTTGTTTATTTGACGTTGTTGTTGTTGTTATTTATTTGACGTTATTGTTGTTTATTTGACGTCGTTATTGTTGTTGTTGTTGTTTATTTGACGTTGTTGTTGACGTTGTTGTTGTTGTTGTTTATTTGACGTTGTTGTTGTTGTTGTTTATTTGACGTTGTTAATGTTGTTGTTTATTTGACGTTGTTAATGTTGTTGACATTTTTGTTGTTGTTTTTGTTGTTTATTTGACGTTGTTGTTGTTGTTGTTGTTATTGTTGGTGTTGTTGTTGTTTATTTGACGTTGTTGTTGTTGTTGTTTATTTGACGTTGTTGTTGTTTATTTGACGTTGTTTTTGTTATTTGACGTTGTTGTTGTTGTTGTTGCTTATTTGACGTTGTTGTTGTTGTTGTTGTTTATTTGATGTTGTTGTTGTTGTTGTTTATTTGACGTTGTTGTTGACGTTGTTGTTGTTAATTTGACGTTGTTGTTGTTGTTTATTTGACGTTGTTGTTGTTATTGACGTTGTTGTTGTTGTTTAGTTGACGTTGTTATTTTTGTTGTTTATTTGACGTTGTTAATGTTGTTGACGTTGTTGTTGTTGTTTTTGTTGTTTATTTCACGTTGTTGTTGTTATTTGACGTTGTTGTTGTTGTTGTATTTGTTGTTGTTGTTGTTGTTAATTTGACGTTGTATTTGTTGTGGTTGTTGTTGTTGTTGTTTATTTGACGTTGTTGTTGTTGTTGTTTATTTGACGTTATTGTTGTTGTTTATTTGACGTTGTTATTGTTGTTGTTGTTATTTATTTGACATTGTTGTTGTTGATGACATTGTTGTTGTTGTTTATTTGACGTTGTTGTTGTTGTTGTTGTTTATTTGACGTTGTTAATGTTGTTGACATTGTTGTTGTTGTTTTGTTGTTTATTTGACGTTGTTGTTGTTGTTGTTGTTTTTGTTTTTGTTATTGTTGGTGTTGTTGTTTTTGTTTATTTGACGTTGTTGTTGTTGTTGTTTAATTGACGTTGTTGTTGTTGTTTATTTGACGTTGTTGTTGTTATTTGAAGTTGTTGTTGTATTTGTTGTAGTTGTTGTTGTTGTTTATTTGACGTTGTTGTTGTTGTTGTTTATTTGACGTTATTGTTGTTGTTTATTTGACGTTGTTATTGTTGTTGTTGTTGTTTATTTGACGTTATTGCTGTTGAAGTTGTTGTTGTTGTTTATTTGACGTTGTTGTTGTTGTTGTTTATTTGACGTTGTTAATGTTGTTGACATTGTTGTTGTTGTTTTTGTTGTTTATTTGGCGTTGTTGTTGTTGTTGTTGTTGTTTTTGTTGTTGTTATTGGATGTGTTGTTGTTGTTGTTTATTTGACGTTGTTGTTGTTGTTTATTTGACGTCGTTGTTGTTGTTTATTTTACATTGTTGTTGTTGTTGTTGTTTATTTGATGTTGTTTTAGTTGTTTTTGTTTATTTGACGTTGTTGTTGTTGTTTATTTGACGTTATTGCTGTTGAAGTTGTTGTTGTTGTTTATTTGACGTTGTTGTTGTTGTTGTTGTTATTTATTTTACGTTGTTAATGTTGTTGACATTGTTGTTGTTGTTTTTGTTGTTTATTTGGCATTGTTGTTGTTGTTGTTGTTGTTTTTGTTGTTGTTATTGGATGTGTTGTTGTTGTTGTTTATTTGACGTTGTTGTTGTTGTTTATTTGACGTCGTTGTTGTTGTTTATTTGACGTTGTTGTTGTTGTTGTTGTTGTTGTTTATTTGATGTTGTTTTAGTTGTTTTTGTTTATTTGACGTTGTTGTTGTTTTTTATTTGACGTTGTTGTTGTTGACATTGTTGTTGTTGTTTATTTGACGTTGTTGTTGTATTTTATTTGACGTAGTTGTTGTTGTTGACGCTGTTGTTGTTGTTTATTCGACGTTTTTGTTGTTGTTGATGTTATTGTTGTTGTTGTTTTTTATTTAACGTTGTTGTTGTTGTTGTTGTTTATTTGACGTTGTTGTTGTTGTTATTGTATTTTATTTGACGTTGTTGTTGTTGTTGTTGTTTATTTGACGTTGTTGTTGTTATTTGAAGTTGTTGTTGTTGTTTTATTTGTTGTTGTTGTTGTTTATTTGACGTTGTTGTTGTTGTTATTTATTTGACGTTATTGTTGTTTATTTGACGTCGTTATTGTTGTTGTTGTTGTTTATTTGACGTTGTTGTTGACGTTGTTGTTGTTGTTGTTTATTTGACGTTGTTGTTGTTGTTGTTTATTTGACGTTGTTAATGTTGTTGTTTATTTGACGTTGTTAATGTTGTTGACATTTTTGTTGTTGTTTTTGTTGTTTATTTGACGTTGTTGTTGTTGTTGTTGTTATTGTTGGTGTTGTTGTTGTTTATTTGACGTTGTTGTTGTTGTTGTTTATTTGACGTTGTTGTTGTTTATTTGACATTGTTTTTGTTATTTGACGTTGTTGTTGTTGTTGTTGCTTATTTGACGTTGTTGTTGTTGTTGTTGTTTATTTGATGTTGTTGTTGTTGTTGTTTATTTGACGTTGTTGTTGACGTTGTTGTTGTTAATTTGACGTTGTTGTTGTTGTTTATTTGACGTTGTTGTTGTTATTGACGTTGTTGTTGTTGTTTAGTTGACGTTGTTATTTTTGTTGTTTATTTGACGTTGTTAATGTTGTTGACGTTGTTGTTGTTGTTTTTGTTGTTTATTTCACGTTGTTGTTGTTATTTGACGTTGTTGTTGTTGTTGTATTTGTTGTTGTTGTTGTTGTTAATTTGACGTTGTATTTGTTGTGGTTGTTGTTGTTGTTGTTTATTTGACGTTGTTGTTGTTGTTGTTTATTTGACGTTATTGTTGTTGTTTATTTGACGTTGTTATTGTTGTTGTTGTTATTTATTTGACATTGTTGTTGTTGATGACATTGTTGTTGTTGTTTATTTGACGTTGTTGTTGTTGTTGTTGTTTATTTGACGTTGTTAATGTTGTTGACATTGTTGTTGTTGTTTTGTTGTTTATTTGACGTTGTTGTTGTTGTTGTTGTTGTTTTTGTTTTTGTTATTGTTGGTGTTGTTGTTTTTGTTTATTTGACGTTGTTGTTGTTGTTGTTTAATTGACGTTGTTGTTGTTGTTTATTTGACGTTGTTGTTGTTATTTGAAGTTGTTGTTGTATTTGTTGTAGTTGTTGTTGTTGTTTATTTGACGTTGTTGTTGTTGTTGTTTATTTGACGTTATTGTTGTTGTTTATTTGACGTTGTTATTGTTGTTGTTGTTGTTTATTTGACGTTATTGCTGTTGAAGTTGTTGTTGTTGTTTATTTGACGTTGTTGTTGTTGTTGTTTATTTGACGTTGTTAATGTTGTTGACATTGTTGTTGTTGTTTTTGTTGTTTATTTGGCGTTGTTGTTGTTGTTGTTGTTGTTTTTGTTGTTGTTATTGGATGTGTTGTTGTTGTTGTTTATTTGACGTTGTTGTTGTTGTTTATTTGACGTCGTTGTTGTTGTTTATTTTACATTGTTGTTGTTGTTGTTGTTTATTTGATGTTGTTTTAGTTGTTTTTGTTTATTTGACGTTGTTGTTGTTTTTTATTTGACGTTGTTGCTGTTGAAGTTGTTGTTGTTGTTTATTTGACGTTGTTGTTGTATTTTATTTGACGTAGTTGTTGTTGTTGACGCTGTTGTTGTTGTTTATTCGACGTTTTTGTTGTTGTTGATGTTATTGTTGTTGTTGTTTTTTATTTAACGTTGTTGTTGTTGTTGTTTATTTGACGTTGTTGTTGTTGTTGTATTTTATTTGACGTTGTTGTTGTTGTTGTTGTTTATTTGACGTTGTTGTTGTTATTTGAAGTTGTTGTTGTTGTTGTTGTTGTTTATTTGACGTTGTTGTTGTTATTTGAAGTTGTTGTTGTTGTTTTATTTGTTGTTGTTGTTGTTTATTTGACGTTGTTGTTGTTGTTATTTATTTGACGTTATTGTTGTTTATTTGACGTTGTTATTGTTGTTGTTGTTGTTTATTTGACGTTGTTGTTGACGTTGTTGTTGTTGTTTATTTGACGTTGTTGTTGTTGTTGTTTATTTGACGTTGTTAATGTTGTTGTTTATTTGACGTTGTTAATGTTGTTGACATTTTTGTTGTTGTTTTTGTTGTTTATTTGACGTTGTTGTTGTTGTTGTTGTTGTTGTTATTGTTGGTGTTGTTGTTGTTGTTGTTTATTTGACGTTGTTGTTGTTGTTGTTGTTTATTTGACGTTGTTGTTGTTTATTTGACGTTGTTTTTGTTATTTGACGTTGTTGTTGTTGTTGTTGCTTATTTGACGTTGTTGTTGTTGTTGTTGTTGTTTATTTGATGTTGTTGTTGTTGTTGTTGTTTATTTGACGTTGTTGTTGACGTTGTTGTTGTTAATTTGACGTTGTTGTTGTTGTTTATTTGACGTTGTTGTTGTTATTGACGTTGTTGTTGTTGTTTAGTTGACGTTGTTATTTTTGTTGTTTATTTGACGTTGTTAATGTTGTTGACGTTGTTGTTGTTGTTTTTGTTGTTTATTTCACGTTGTTGTTGTTATTTGACGTTGTTGTTGTTGTTGTATTTGTTGTTGTTGTTGTTGTTAATTTGACGTTGTATTTGTTGTGGTTGTTGTTGTTGTTGTTTATTTGACGTTGTTGTTGTTGTTGTTTATTTGACGTTATTGTTGTTGTTTATTTGACGTTGTTATTGTTGTTGTTGTTATTTATTTGACATTGTTGTTGTTGATGACATTGTTGTTGTTGTTTATTTGACGTTGTTGTTGTTGTTGTTGTTTATTTGACGTTGTTAATGTTGTTGACATTGTTGTTGTTGTTTTGTTGTTTATTTGACGTTGTTGTTGTTTTTGTTGTTGTTTTTGTTTTTGTTATTGTTGGTGTTGTTGTTTTTGTTTATTTGACGTTGTTGTTGTTGTTGTTTAATTGACGTTGTTGTTGTTGTTTATTTGACGTTGTTGTTGTTATTTGAAGTTGTTGTTGTATTTGTTGTAGTTGTTGTTGTTGTTTATTTGACGTTGTTGTTGTTGTTGTTGTTTATTTGACGTTATTGTTGTTGTTTATTTGACGTTGTTATTGTTGTTGTTGTTGTTGTTTATTTGACGTTATTGCTGTTGAAGTTGTTGTTGTTGTTTATTTGACGTTGTTGTTGTTGTTGTTTATTTGACGTTGTTAATGTTGTTGACATTGTTGTTGTTGTTTTTGTTGTTTATTTGGCGTTGTTGTTGTTGTTGTTGTTGTTTTTGTTGTTGTTATTGGATGTGTTGTTGTTGTTGTTTATTTGACGTTGTTGTTGTTGTTTATTTGACGTCGTTGTTGTTGTTGATTTTACGTTGTTGTTATTGTTGTTGTTTATTTGATGTTGTTTTAGTTGTTTTTGTTTATTTGACGTTGTTGTTGTTTTTTATTTGACGTTGTTGTTGTTGACATTGTTGTTGTTGTTTATTTGACGTTGTTGTTGTATTTTATTTGACGTAGTTGTTGTTGTTGACGCTGTTGTTGTTGTTTATTCGACGTTTTTGTTGTTGTTGATGTTATTGTTGTTGTTGTTTTTTATTTAACGTTGTTGTTGTTGTTGTTTATTTGACGTTGTTGTTGTTGTTGTTGTTGTTTATTTGACGTTGTTGTTGTTATTTGAAGTTGTTGTTGTTGTTTTATTTGTTGTTGTTGTTGTTTATTTGACGTTGTTGTTGTTGTTATTTATTTGACGTTATTGTTGTTTATTTGACGTTGTTATTGTTGTTGTTGTTGTTTATTTGACGTTGTTGTTGACGTTGTTGTTGTTGTTGTTTATTTGACGTTGTTGTTGTTGTTGTTTATTTGACGTTGTTAATGTTGTTGTTTATTTGACGTTGTTAATGTTGTTGACATTTTTGTTGTTGTTTTTGTTGTTTATTTGACGTTGTTGTTGTTGTTGTTGTTGTTATTGTTGGTGTTGTTGTTGTTTATTTGACGTTGTTGTTGTTGTTGTTTATTTGACGTTGTTGTTGTTTATTTGACGTTGTTTTTGTTATTTGACGTTGTTGTTGTTGTTGTTGCTTATTTGACGTTGTTGTTGTTGTTGTTGTTTATTTGATGTTGTTGTTATTGTTGTTGTTTATTTGACGTTGTTGTTGACGTTGTTGTTGTTAATTTGACGTTGTTGTTGTTGTTTATTTGACGTTGTTGTTATTGACGTTGTTGTTGTTGTGTAGTTGACGTTGTTATTGTTGTTGTTTATTTGACGTTGTTAATGTTGTTGACGTTGTTGTTGTTGTTTTTGTTGTTTATTTCACGTTGTATTTGTTGTGGTTGTTGTTGTTGTTTATTTGACGTTGTTGTTGTTGTTGTTTATTTGACGTTATTGTTGTTGTTTATTTGACGTTGTTATTGCTGTTGTTGTTATTTATTTGACATTGTTGTTGTTGATGACATTGTTGTTGTTGTTTATTTGACGTTGTTGTTGTTGTTGTTTATTTGACGTTGTTAATGTTGTTGACATTGTTGTTGTTGTTTTGTTGTTTATTTGACGTTGTTGTTGTTGTTGTTTTTGTTTTTGTTATTGTTGGTGTTGTTGTTTTTGTTTATTTGACGTTGTTGTTGTTGTTGTTTATTTGACGTTGTTGTTGTTGTTTATTTGACGTTGTTGTTGTTATTTGAAGTTGTTGTTGTATTTGTTGTAGTTGTTGTTGTTGTTTATTTGACGTTGTTGTTGTTGTTGTTTATTTGACGTTATTGTTGTTGTTTATTTGACGTTGTTATTGTTGTTGTTGTTGTTATTTATTTAACGTTATTGCTGTTGAAGTTGTTGTTGTTGTTTATTTGACGTTGTTGTTGTTGTTGTTGTTTATTTGACGTTGTTAATGTTGTTGACATTGTTGTTGTTGTTTTTGTTGTTTATTTGGCGTTGTTGTTGTTGATGTTGTTTTTGTTGTTGTTATTGGATGTGTTGTTGTTGTTGTTTATTTGACGTTGTTGTTGTTGTTTATTTGACGTCGTTGTTGTTGTTTATTTGACGTTGTTGTTGTTGTTGTTGTTTATTTGATGTTGTTTTAGTTGTTTTTGTTTATTTGACGTTGTTGTTGTTTTTTATTTGACGTTGTTGTTGTTGACATTGTTGTTGTTGTTTATTTGACGTTGTTGTTGTATTTTATTTGACGTAGTTGTTGTTGTTGACGCTTTTGTTGTTGTTTATTCGACGTTTTTGTTGTTGTTGATGTTATTGTTGTTGTTGTTTTTTATTTAACGTTGTTGTTGTTGTTGTTTATTTGACGTTGTTGTTGTTGTTGTTGTATTTTATTTGACGTTGTTGGTTTTGTTGTTGTTGTTTATTTGACGTTGTTGTTGTTATTTGAAGTTGTTGTTGTTGTTTTATTTGTTGTTGTTGTTGTTTATTTGACGTTGTTGTTGTTGTTATTTATTTGACGTTATTGTTGTTTATTTGACGTTGTTATTGTTGTTGTTGTTGTTTATTTGACGTTGTTGTTGACGTTGTTGTTGTTGTTGTTTATTTGACGTTGTTGTTGTTGTTGTTTATTTGACGTTGTTAATGTTGTTGCTTATTTGACGTTGTTAATGTTGTTGACATTTTTGTTGTTGTTTTTGTTGTTTATTTGACGTTGTTGTTGTTGTTGTTATTGTTGGTGTTGTTGTTGTTTATTTGACGTTGTTGTTGTTGTTGTTTATTTGACGTTGTTGTTGTTTATTTGACGTTGTTTTTGTTATTTGACGTTGTTGTTGTTGTTGTTGCTTATTTGACGTTGTTGTTGTTGTTGTTTATTTGATGTTGTTGTTGTTGTTGTTGTTGTTTATTTGACGTTGTTGTTGACGTTGTTGTTGTTAATTTGACGTTGTTGTTGTTGTTTATTTGACGTTGTTGTTGTTATTGACGTTGTTGTTGTTGTTTAGTTGACGTTGTTATTGTTGTTGTTTATTTGACGTTGTTAATGTTGTTGACGTTGTTGTTGTTGTTTTTGTTGTTTATTTCACGTTGTTGTTGTTATTTGACGTTGTTGTTGTTGTTGTATTTGTTGTTGTTGTTGTTGTTGTTTATTTGACGTTGTATTTGTTGTGGTTGTTGTTGTTGTTGTTTATTTGACGTTGTTGTTGTTGTTGTTTATTTGACGTTATTGTTGTTGTTTATTTGACGTTGTTATTGTTGTTGTTGTTATTTATTTGACATTGTTGTTGTTGATGACATTGCTGTTGTTGTTTATTTGACGTTGTTGTTGTTGTTGTTGTTTATTTGACGTTGTTAATGTTGTTGACATTGTTGTTGTTGTTTTGTTGTTTATTTGACGTTGTTGTTGTTGTTGTTTTTGTTTTTGTTATTGTTGGTGTTGTTGTTTTTGTTTATTTGACGTTGTTGTTGTTGTTGTTTATTTGACGTTGTTGTTGTTGTTTATTTGACGTTGTTGTTGTTATTTGAAGTTGTTGTTGTATTTGTTGTAGTTGTTGTTGTTGTTTATTTGACGTTGTTGTTGTTGTTGTTGTTTATTTGACGTTATTGTTGTTGTTTATTTGACGTTGTTATTGTTGTTGTTGTTGTTATTTATTTGACGTTATTGCTGTTGAAGTTGTTGTTGTTGTTTATTTGACGTTGTTGTTGTTGTTGTTGTTTATTTGACGTTGTTAATGTTGTTGACATTGTTGTTGTTGTTTTTGTTGTTTATTTGGCATTGTTGTTGTTGTTGTTGTTGTTTTTGTTGTTGTTATTGGATGTGTTGTTGTTGTTGTTTATTTGACGTTGTTGTTGTTGTTTATTTGACGTCGTTGTTGTTGTTTATTTGACGTTGTTGTTGTTGTTGTTGTTGTTTATTTGATGTTGTTTTAGTTGTTTTTATTTATTTGACGTTGTTGTTGTTTTTTATTTGACGTTGTTGTTGTTGACATTGTTGTTGTTGTTTATTTGACGTTGTTGTTGTATTTTATTTGACGTAGTTGTTGTTGTTGACGCTGTTGTTGTTGTTTATTCGACGTTTTTGTTGTTGTTGATGTTATTGTTGTTGTTGTTTTTTATTTAACGTTGTTGTTGTTGTTGTTGTTTATTTGACGTTGTTGTTGTTGTTGTTGTTGTATTTTATTTGACGTTGTTGGTTTTGTTGTTGTTGTTTATTTGACGTTGTTGTTGTTATTTGAAGTTGTTGTTGTTGTTTTATTTGTTGTTGTTGTTGTTTATTTGACGTTGTTGTTGTTGTTATTTATTTGACGTTATTGTTGTTTATTTGACGTTGTTATTGTTGTTGTTGTTGTTTATTTGACGTTGTTGTTGACGTTGTTGTTGTTGTTGTTTATTTGACGTTGTTGTTGTTGTTGTTTATTTGACGTTGTTAATGTTGTTGCTTATTTGACGTTGTTAATGTTGTTGACATTTTTGTTGTTGTTTTTGTTGTTTATTTGACGTTGTTGTTGTTGTTGTTGTTATTGTTGGTGTTGTTGTTGTTTATTTGACGTTGTTGTTGTTGTTGTTTATTTGATGTTGTTGTTGTTTATTTGACGTTGTTTTTGTTATTTGACGTTGTTGTTGTTGTTGTTGCTTATTTGACGTTGTTGTTGTTGTTGTTGTTTATTTGATGTTGTTGTTGTTGTTGTTGTTTATTTGACGTTGTTGTTGACGTTGTTGTTGTTAATTTGACGTTGTTGTTGTTGTTTATTTGACGTTGTTGTTGTTATTGATGTTGTTGTTGTTGTTTAGTTGACGTTGTTATTGTTGTTGTTTATTTGACGTTGTTAATGTTGTTGACGTTGTTGTTGTTGTTTTTGTTGTTTATTTCACGTTGTTGTTGTTATTTGACGTTGTTGTTGTTGTTGTATTTGTTGTTGTTGTTTATTTGACGTTGTATTTGTGGTGGTTGTTGTTGTTGTTGTTTATTTGACGTTGTTGTTGTTGTTTATTTGACGTTATTGTTGTTGTTTATTTGACGTTGTTATTGTTGTTGTTGTTATTTATTTGACATTGTTGTTGTTGATGACATTGTTGTTGTTGTTTATTTGACGTTGTTGTTGTTGTTGTTGTTTATTTGACGTTGTTAATGTTGTTGACATTGTTGTTGTTGTTTTGTTGTTTATTTGACGTTGTTGTTGTTGTTGTTTTTGTTTTTGTTATTGTTGGTGTTGTTGTTTTTGTTTATTTGACGTTGTTGTTGTTGTTGTTTATTTGACGTTGTTGTTGTTGTTTATTTGACGTTGTTGTTGTTATTTGAAGTTGTTGTTGTATTTGTTGTAGTTGTTGTTGTTGTTTATTTGACGTTGTTGTTGTTGTTGTTGTTTATTTGACGTTATTGTTGTTGTTTATTTGACGTTGTTATTGTTGTTGTTGTTGTTGTTTATTTGACGTTATTGCTGTTGAAGTTGTTGTTGTTGTTTATTTGACGTTGTTGTTGTTGTTGTTGTTGTTTATTTGACGTTGTTAATGTTGTTGACATTGTTGTTGTTGTTTTTGTTGTTTATTTGGCGTTGTTGTTGTTGTTGTTGTTGTTTTTGTTGTTGTTATTGGATGTGTTGTTGTTGTTGTTTATTTGACGTTGTTGTTGTTGTTTATTTGACGTCGTTGTTGTTGTTTAATTGACGTTGTTGTTGTTGTTGTTTATTTGATGTTGTTTTAGTTGTTTTTGTTTATTTGACGTTGTTGTTGTTTTTTATTTGACGTTGTTGTTGTTGACATTGTTGTTGTTGTTTATTTGACGTTGTTGTTGTATTTTATTTGACGTAGTTGTTGTTATTGACGCTGTTGTTGTTGTTTATTTGACGTTTTTGTTGTTGTTGATGTTATTGTTGTTGTTGTTTTTTATTTAACGTTGTTGTTGTTGTTGTTTATTTGACGTTGTTGTTGTTGTTGTTGTTTATTTGACGTTGTTGTTGTTGTTGTTGTTTATTTGACGTTGTTGTTGTTGTTGTTTATTTGACGTTGTTGTTGTTATTTGAAGTTGTTGTTGTTTTATTTGTTGTTGTTGTTGTTTATTTGACGTTGTTGTTGTTGTTGTTGTTTATTTGACGTTATTGTTGTTTATTTGACGTTGTTATTGTTGTTGTTGTTGTTGTTTATTTGACGTTGTTGTTGACGTTGTTGTTGTTGTTGTTTATTTGACGTTGTTGTTTATTTGACGTTGTTAATGTTGTTGCTTATTTGACGTTGTTAATGTTGTTGACATTTTTGTTGTTGTTTTTGTTGTTTATTTGACGTTGTTGTTGTTGTTGTTTATTTGACGTTGTTGTTGTTTATTTGACGTTGTTTTTGTTATTTGACGTTGTTGTTGTTGTTGTTGTTGTTGCTTATTTGACGTTGTTGTTGTTGTTGTTTATTTGATGTTGTTGTTGTTGTTGTTTATTTGACGTTGTTGTTGACGTTGTTGTTGTTAATTTGACGTTGTTGTTGTTGTTTATTTGACGTTGTTGTTGTTATTGACGTTGTTGTTGTTGTTTAGTTGACGTTGTTATTGTTGTTGTTTATTTGACGTTGTTAATGTTGTTGACGTTGTTGTTGTTGTTTTTGTTGTTTATTTCACGTTGTTGTTGTTATTTGACGTTGTTGTTGTTGTTGTTGTTTATTTGACGTTGTTGTTGACGTTGTTGTTGTTGTTGTTTATTTGACGTTGTTGTTGTTGTTGTTTATTTGACGTTGTTAATGTTGTTGCTTATTTGACGTTGTTAATGTTGTTGACATTTTTGTTGTTGTTTTTGTTGTTTATTTGACGTTGTTGTTGTTGTTGTTTATTTGACGTTGTTGTTGTTTATTTGACGTTGTTTTTGTTATTTGACGTTGTTGTTGTTGTTGTTGTTGTTGCTTATTTGACGTTGTTGTTGTTGCTGTTTATTTGATGTTGTTGTTGTTGTTGTTTATTTGACGTTGTTGTTGACGTTGTTGTTGTTAATTTGACGTTGTTGTTGTTGTTTATTTGACGTTGTTGTTGTTATTGACGTTGTTGTTGTTGTTTAGTTGACGTTGTTATTGTTGTTGTTTATTTGACGTTGTTAATGTTGTTGACGTTGTTGTTGTTGTTTTTGTTGTTTATTTTACATTGTTTTTGTTATTTGACGTTGTTGTTGTTGTATTTGTTGTTGTTGTTGTTGTTTATTTGACGTTGTATTTGTTGTGGTTGTTGTTGTTTATTTGACGTTGTTGTTGTTGTTGTTTATTTGACGTTATTGTTGTTGTTTATTTGACGTTATTGTTGTTGTTGTTGTTGTTATTTATTTGACATTGTTGTTGTTATTTGAAGTTGTTGTTGTATTTGTTATAGTTGTTGTTGTTGTTTATTTGACGTTGTTGTTGTTGTTGTTGTTTATTTGACGTTATTGTTGTTGTTTATTTGACGTTGTTATTGTTGTTGTTGTTGTTGTTGTTTATTTGACGTTATTGCTGTTGAAGTTGTTGTTGTTGTTTATTTGACGTTGTTGTTGTTGTTGTTTATTTGACGTTGTTAATGTTGTTGACATTGTTGTTGTTGTTTTTGTTGTTTATTTGACGTTGTTGTTTTTGTAATTGTTTTTGTTGTTGTTATTATTGGTGTTGTTGTTGTTTATTTGACGTTGTTGTTGTTGCTGTTTATTTGACGTTGTTGTTGTTGTTGTTGTTTATTTGACGTTGTTGTTGTTGTTGTTATTGTTGTTTATTTGACATTGTTGTTGTTGTTGTTGTTTATTTGACGTTGTTGTTGTTGTTGTTTATTTGACATTGTTGTTGTTGTTGTTGACGTTGTTGACGTTGTTGTTTATTTGACGTTGTTGTTGTTGTTTATTTGATGTTGTTTTAGTTGTTGTTGTTTATTTGACGTTGTTGTTGTTTTTTATTTGATGTTGTTGTTGTTTATTTGACGTTGTTATTGTTGTTGTTTATTTGACGTAGTTGTTGTTATTGACGTTGTTGTTGTTGTTTATTTGACGTTGTTGTTGACGTTGTTGTTGTTGTTGTTTATTTGACGTTGTTGTTGTTGTTGTTTATTTGACGTTGTTAATGTTGTTGCTTATTTGACGTTGTTAATGTTGTTGACATTTTTGTTGTTGTTTTTGTTGTTTATTTGACGTTGTTGTTGTTGTTGTTGTTGTTATTGTTGGTGTCGTTGTTGTTTATTTGACGTTGTTGTTGTTGTTGTTTATTTGACGTTGTTGTTGTTTATTTGACGTTGTTTTTGTTATTTGACGTTGTTGTTGTTGTTGTTGCTTATTTGACGTTGTTGTTGTTGTTGTTGTTTATTTGATGTTGTTGTTGTTGTTGTTGTTGTTTATTTGACGTTGTTGTTGACGTTGTTGTTGTTAATTTGACGTTGTTGTTGTTGTTGTTTATTTGACGTTGTTGTTGTTATTGACGTTGTTGTTGTTGTTTAGTTGACGTTGTTATTGTTGTTGTTTATTTGACGTTGTTAATGTTGTTGACGTTGTTGTTGTTGTTTTTGTTGTTTATTTCACGTTGTTGTTGTTATTTGACGTTGTTGTTGTTGTTGTATTTGTTGTTGTTGTTTATTTGACGTTGTATTTGTTGTGGTTGTTGTTGTTGTTGTTTATTTGACGTTGTTGTTGTTGTTTATTTGACGTTATTGTTGTTGTTTATTTGACGTTGTTATTGTTGTTGTTGTTATTTATTTGACATTGTTGTTGTTGATGACATTGTTGTTGTTGTTTATTTGACGTTGTTGTTGTTGTTGTTGTTTATTTGACGTTGTTAATGTTGTTGACATTGTTGTTGTTGTTTTGTTGTTTATTTGACGTTGTTGTTGTTGTTGTTTTTGTTATTGTTGGTGTTGTTGTTTTTGTTTATTTGACGTTGTTGTTGTTGTTGTTTATTTGACGTTGTTGTTGTTGTTTATTTGACGTTGTTGTTGTTATTTGAAGTTGTTGTTGTATTTGTTGTAGTTGTTGTTGTTGTTTATTTGACGTTGTTGTTGTTGTTGTTGTTGTTGTTTATTTGACGTTATTGTTGTTGTTTATTTGACGTTGTTATTGTTGTTGTTGTTGTTGTTTATTTGACGTTTTTATTGTTGTTGTTGTTGTTGTTTATTTGACGTTATTGCTGTTGAAGTTGTTGTTGTTGTTTATTTGACGTTGTTGTTGTTGTTGTTGTTGTTTATTTGACGTTGTTAATGTTGTTGACATTGTTGTTGTTGTTTTTGTTGTTTATTTGGCGTTGTTGTTGTTGTTGTTGTTGTTTTTGTTGTTGTTATTGGATGTGTTGTTGTTGTTGTTTATTTGACGTTGTTGTTGTTGTTTATTTGACGTCGTTGTTGTTGTTTAATTGACGTTGTTGTTGTTGTTGTTGTTGTTGTTGTTGTTTATTTGATCTTGTTTTAGTTGTTTTTGTTTATTTGACGTTGTTGTTGTTTTTTATTTGACGTTGTTGTTGTTGACATTGTTGTTGTTGTTTATTTGACGTTGTTGTTGTATTTTATTTGACGTAGTTGTTGTTATTGACGCTGTTGTTGTTGTTTATTTGACGTTTTTGTTGTTGTTGATGTTATTGTTGTTGTTGTTTTTTATTTAACGTTGTTGTTGTTGTTGTTTATTTGACGTTGTTGTTGTTGTTGTTGTTTATTTGACGTTGTTGTTGTTGTTGTTGTTGTTTATTTGACGTTGTTGTTGTTGTTGTTGTTTATTTGACGTTGTTGTTGTTATTTGAAGTTGTTGTTGTTTTATTTGTTGTTGTTGTTGTTTATTTGACGTTGTTGTTGTTGTTGTTTATTTGACGTTATTGTTGTTTATTTGACGTTGTTATTGTTGTTGTTGTTGTTTATTTGACGTTGTTGTTGACGTTGTTGTTGTTGTTGTTTATTTGACGTTGTTAATGTTGTTGCTTATTTGACGTTGTTAATGTTGTTGACATTTTTGTTGTTGTTTTTGTTGTTTATTTGACGTTGATGTTGTTGTTGTTTATTTGACGTTGTTGTTGTTTATTTGACGTTGTTTTTGTTATTTGACGTTGTTGTTGTTGTTGTTGTTGTTGCTTATTTGACGTTGTTGTTGTTGTTGTTTATTTGATGTTGTTGTTGTTGTTGTTTATTTGACGTTGTTGTTGACGTTGTTGTTGTTAATTTGACGTTGTTGTTGTTGTTTATTTGACGTTGTTGTTGTTATTGACGTTGTTGTTGTTGTTTAGTTGACGTTGTTATTGTTGTTGTTTATTTGACGTTGTTAATGTTGTTGACGTTGTTGTTGTTGTTTTTGTTGTTTATTTCACGTTGTTGTTGTTATTTGACGTTGTTGTTGTTGTTGTTGTTGTTGTTTATTTGACGTTGTTGTTGACGTTGTTGTTGTTGTTGTTGTTGTTGTTGTTGTTTATTTGACGTTGTTGTTGTTGTTGTTGTTTATTTGACGTTGTTAATGTTGTTGCTTATTTGACGTTGTTAATGTTGTTGACATTTTTGTTGTTGTTTTTGTTGTTTATTTGACGTTGTTGTTGTTGTTGTTTATTTGACGTTGTTGTTGTTTATTTGACGTTGTTTTTGTTATTTGACGTTGTTGTTGTTGTTGTTATTGTTGCTTATTTGACGTTGTTGTTGTTGCTGTTTATTTGATGTTGTTGTTGTTGTTGTTTATTTGACGTTGTTGTTGACGTTGTTGTTGTTAATTTGACGTTGTTGTTGTTGTTTATTTGACGTTGTTGTTGTTATTGACGTTGTTGTTGTTGTTTAGTTGACGTTGTTATTGTTGTTGTTTATTTGACGTTGTTAATGTTGTTGACGTTGTTGTTGTTGTTTTTGTTGTTTATTTTACATTGTTGTTGTTATTTGACGTTGTTGTTGTTGTATTTGTTGTTGTTGTTGTTGTTTATTTGACGTTGTATTTGTTGTGGTTGTTGTTGTTTATTTGACGTTGTTGTTGTTGTTTATTTGACGTTATTGTTGTTGTTTATTTGACGTTATTGTTGTTGTTGTTGTTGTTATTTATTTGACATTGTTGTTGTTATTTGAAGTTGTTGTTGTATTTGTTATAGTTGTTGTTGTTGTTTATTTGACGTTGTTGTTGTTGTTTATTTGACGTTGTTGTTGTTGTTGTTTATTTGACGTTGTTAATGTTGTTGACATTGTTGTTGTTGTTTTTGTTGTTTATTTGACGTTGTTGTTTTTGTAATTGTTTTTGTTGTTGTTATTATTGGTGTTGTTGTTGTTTATTTGACGTTGTTGTTGTTGCTGTTTATTTGACGTTGTTGTTGTTGTTGTTGTTTATTTGACGTTGTTGTTGTTGTTGTTGTTATTGTTGTTTATTTGACATTGTTGTTGTTGTTGTTGTTTATTTGACGTTGTTGTTGTTGTTGTTTATTTGACATTGTTGTTGTTGTTGTTGACGTTGTTGACGTTGTTGTTTATTTGACGTTGTTGTTGTTGTTTATTTGATGTTGTTTTAGTTGTTGTTGTTTATTTGACGTTGTTGTTGTTTTTTATTTGATGTTGTTGTTGTTTATTTGACGTTGTTATTGTTGTTGTTTATTTGACGTAGTTGTTGTTATTGACGTTGTTGTTGTTGTTTATTTGACGTTGTTGTTGACGTTGTTGTTGTTGTTGTTTATTTGACGTTGTTGTTGTTGTTGTTTATTTGACGTTGTTAATGTTGTTGCTTATTTGACGTTGTTAATGTTGTTGACATTTTTGTTGTTGTTTTTGTTGTTTATTTGACGTTGTTGTTGTTGTTGTTGTTGTTGTTATTGTTGGTGTCGTTGTTGTTTATTTGACGTTGTTGTTGTTGTTGTTTATTTGACGTTGTTGTTGTTTATTTGACGTTGTTTTTGTTATTTGACGTTGTTGTTGTTGTTGTTGCTTATTTGACGTTGTTGTTGTTGTTGTTGTTTATTTGATGTTGTTGTTGTTGTTGTTGTTGTTTATTTGACGTTGTTGTTGACGTTGTTGTTGTTAATTTGACGTTGTTGTTGTTGTTGTTTATTTGACGTTGTTGTTGTTATTGACGTTGTTGTTGTTGTTTAGTTGACGTTGTTATTGTTGTTGTTTATTTGACGTTGTTAATGTTGTTGACGTTGTTGTTGTTGTTTTTGTTGTTTATTTCACGTTGTTGTTGTTATTTGACGTTGTTGTTGTTGTTGTTGTATTTGTTGTTGTTGTTTATTTGACGTTGTATTTGTTGTGGTTGTTGTTGTTGTTGTTTATTTGACGTTGTTGTTGTTGTTTATTTGACGTTATTGTTGTTGTTTATTTGACGTTGTTATTGTTGTTGTTGTTATTTATTTGACATTGTTGTTGTTGATGACATTGTTGTTGTTGTTTATTTGACGTTGTTATTGTTGTTGTTGTTTATTTGACGTTGTTAATGTTGTTGACATTGTTGTTGTTGTTTTGTTGTTTATTTGACGTTGTTGTTGTTGTTGTTTTTGTTATTGTTGGTGTTGTTGTTTTTGTTTATTTGACGTTGTTGTTGTTGTTGTTTATTTGACGTTGTTGTTGTTGTTTATTTGACGTTGTTGTTGTTATTTGAAGTTGTTGTTGTATTTGTTGTAGTTGTTGTTGTTGTTTATTTGACGTTGTTGTTGTTGTTGTTGTTGTTGTTGTTTATTTGACGTTATTGTTGTTGTTTATTTGACGTTGTTATTGTTGTTGTTGTTGTTGTTTATTTGACGTTTTTATTGTTGTTGTTGTTGTTGTTTATTTGACGTTATTGCTGTTGAAGTTGTTGTTGTTGTTTATTTGACGTTGTTGTTGTTGTTGTTGTTGTTTATTTGACGTTGTTAATGTTGTTGACATTGTTGTTGTTGTTTTTGTTGTTTATTTGGCGTTGTTGTTGTTGTTGTTGTTGTTTTTGTTGTTGTTATTGGATGTGTTGTTGTTGTTGTTTATTTGACGTTGTTGTTGTTGTTTATTTGACGTCGTTGTTGTTGTTTAATTGACGTTGTTGTTGTTGTTGTTGTTGTTGTTGTTGTTGTTTATTTGATCTTGTTTTAGTTGTTTTTGTTTATTTGACGTTGTTGTTGTTTTTTATTTGACGTTGTTGTTGTTGACATTGTTGTTGTTGTTTATTTGACGTTGTTGTTGTATTTTATTTGACGTAGTTGTTGTTATTGACGCTGTTGTTGTTGTTTATTTGACGTTTTTGTTGTTGTTGATGTTATTGTTGTTGTTGTTTTTTATTTAACGTTGTTGTTGTTGTTGTTTATTTGACGTTGTTGTTGTTGTTGTTGTTTATTTGACGTTGTTGTTGTTGTTGTTGTTGTTTATTTGACGTTGTTGTTGTTGTTGTTGTTTATTTGACGTTGTTGTTGTTATTTGAAGTTGTTGTTGTTTTATTTGTTGTTGTTGTTGTTTATTTGACGTTGTTGTTGTTGTTGTTTATTTGACGTTATTGTTGTTTATTTGACGTTGTTATTGTTGTTGTTGTTGTTTATTTGACGTTGTTGTTGACGTTGTTGTTGTTGTTGTTTATTTGACGTTGTTAATGTTGTTGCTTATTTGACGTTGTTAATGTTGTTGACATTTTTGTTGTTGTTTTTGTTGTTTATTTGACGTTGATGTTGTTGTTGTTTATTTGACGTTGTTGTTGTTTATTTGACGTTGTTTTTGTTATTTGACGTTGTTGTTGTTGTTGTTGTTGCTTATTTGACGTTGTTGTTGTTGTTGTTTATTTGATGTTGTTGTTGTTGTTGTTTATTTGACGTTGTTGTTGACGTTGTTGTTGTTAATTTGACGTTGTTGTTGTTGTTTATTTGACGTTGTTGTTGTTATTGACGTTGTTGTTGTTGTTTAGTTGACGTTGTTATTGTTGTTGTTTATTTGACGTTGTTAATGTTGTTGACGTTGTTGTTGTTGTTTTTGTTGTTTATTTCACGTTGTTGTTGTTATTTGACGTTGTTGTTGTTGTTGTTGTTGTTGTTTATTTGACGTTGTTGTTGACGTTGTTGTTGTTGTTGTTGTTGTTGTTGTTGTTTATTTGACGTTGTTGTTGTTGTTGTTGTTTATTTGACGTTGTTAATGTTGTTGCTTATTTGACGTTGTTAATGTTGTTGACATTTTTGTTGTTGTTTTTGTTGTTTATTTGACGTTGTTGTTGTTGTTGTTTATTTGACGTTGTTGTTGTTTATTTGACGTTGTTTTTGTTATTTGACGTTGTTGTTGTTGTTGTTATTGTTGCTTATTTGACGTTGTTGTTGTTGCTGTTTATTTGATGTTGTTGTTGTTGTTGTTTATTTGACGTTGTTGTTGACGTTGTTGTTGTTAATTTGACGTTGTTGTTGTTGTTTATTTGACGTTGTTGTTGTTATTGACGTTGTTGTTGTTGTTTAGTTGACGTTGTTATTGTTGTTGTTTATTTGACGTTGTTAATGTTGTTGACGTTGTTGTTGTTGTTTTTGTTGTTTATTTTACATTGTTGTTGTTATTTGACGTTGTTGTTGTTGTATTTGTTGTTGTTGTTGTTGTTTATTTGACGTTGTATTTGTTGTGGTTGTTGTTGTTTATTTGACGTTGTTGTTGTTGTTTATTTGACGTTATTGTTGTTGTTTATTTGACGTTATTGTTGTTGTTGTTGTTGTTATTTATTTGACATTGTTGTTGTTATTTGAAGTTGTTGTTGTATTTGTTATAGTTGTTGTTGTTGTTTATTTGACGTTGTTGTTGTTGTTTATTTGACGTTGTTGTTGTTGTTGTTTATTTGACGTTGTTAATGTTGTTGACATTGTTGTTGTTGTTTTTGTTGTTTATTTGACGTTGTTGTTTTTGTAATTGTTTTTGTTGTTGTTATTATTGGTGTTGTTGTTGTTTATTTGACGTTGTTGTTGTTGCTGTTTATTTGACGTTGTTGTTGTTGTTGTTGTTTATTTGACGTTGTTGTTGTTGTTGTTGTTATTGTTGTTTATTTGACATTGTTGTTGTTGTTGTTGTTTATTTGACGTTGTTGTTGTTGTTGTTTATTTGACATTGTTGTTGTTGTTGTTGACGTTGTTGACGTTGTTGTTTATTTGACGTTGTTGTTGTTGTTTATTTGATGTTGTTTTAGTTGTTGTTGTTTATTTGACGTTGTTGTTGTTTTTTATTTGATGTTGTTGTTGTTTATTTGACGTTGTTATTGTTGTTGTTTATTTGACGTAGTTGTTGTTATTGACGTTGTTGTTGTTGTTTATTTGACGTTGTTGTTGACGTTGTTGTTGTTGTTGTTTATTTGACGTTGTTGTTGTTGTTGTTTATTTGACGTTGTTAATGTTGTTGCTTATTTGACGTTGTTAATGTTGTTGACATTTTTGTTGTTGTTTTTGTTGTTTATTTGACGTTGTTGTTGTTGTTGTTGTTGTTGTTATTGTTGGTGTTGTTGTTGTTTATTTGACGTTGTTGTTGTTGTTGTTTATTTGACGTTGTTGTTGTTTATTTGACGTTGTTTTTGTTATTTGACGTTGTTGTTGTTGTTGTTGCTTATTTGACGTTGTTGTTGTTGTTGTTGTTTATTTGATGTTGTTGTTGTTGTTGTTGTTGTTTATTTGACGTTGTTGTTGACGTTGTTGTTGTTAATTTGACGTTGTTGTTGTTGTTGTTTATTTGACGTTGTTGTTGTTATTGACGTTGTTGTTGTTGTTTAGTTGACGTTGTTATTGTTGTTGTTTATTTGACGTTGTTAATGTTGTTGACGTTGTTGTTGTTGTTTTTGTTGTTTATTTCACGTTGTTGTTGTTATTTGACGTTGTTGTTGTTGTTGTTGTATTTGTTGTTGTTGTTTATTTGACGTTGTATTTGTTGTGGTTGTTGTTGTTGTTGTTTATTTGACGTTGTTGTTGTTGTTTATTTGACGTTATTGTTGTTGTTTATTTGACGTTGTTATTGTTGTTGTTGTTATTTATTTGACATTGTTGTTGTTGATGACATTGTTGTTGTTGTTTATTTGACGTTGTTGTTGTTGTTGTTGTTTATTTGACGTTGTTAATGTTGTTGACATTGTTGTTGTTGTTTTGTTGTTTATTTGACGTTGTTGTTGTTGTTGTTTTTGTTATTGTTGGTGTTGTTGTTTTTGTTTATTTGACGTTGTTGTTGTTGTTGTTTATTTGACGTTGTTGTTGTTGTTTATTTGACGTTGTTGTTGTTATTTGAAGTTGTTGTTGTATTTGTTGTAGTTGTTGTTGTTGTTTATTTGACGTTGTTGTTGTTGTTGTTGTTGTTGTTGTTTATTTGACGTTATTGTTGTTGTTTATTTGACGTTGTTATTGTTGTTGTTGTTGTTGTTTATTTGACGTTTTTATTGTTGTTGTTGTTGTTGTTTATTTGACGTTATTGCTGTTGAAGTTGTTGTTGTTGTTTATTTGACGTTGTTGTTGTTGTTGTTGTTGTTTATTTGACGTTGTTAATGTTGTTGACATTGTTGTTGTTGTTTTTGTTGTTTATTTGGCGTTGTTGTTGTTGTTGTTGTTGTTTTTGTTGTTGTTATTGGATGTGTTGTTGTTGTTGTTTATTTGACGTTGTTGTTGTTGTTTATTTGACGTCGTTGTTGTTGTTTAATTGACGTTGTTGTTGTTGTTGTTGTTGTTGTTGTTGTTGTTTATTTGATCTTGTTTTAGTTGTTTTTGTTTATTTGACGTTGTTGTTGTTTTTTATTTGACGTTGTTGTTGTTGACATTGTTGTTGTTGTTTATTTGACGTTGTTGTTGTATTTTATTTGACGTAGTTGTTGTTATTGACGCTGTTGTTGTTGTTTATTTGACGTTTTTGTTGTTGTTGATGTTATTGTTGTTGTTGTTTTTTATTTAACGTTGTTGTTGTTGTTGTTTATTTGACGTTGTTGTTGTTGTTGTTGTTTATTTGACGTTGTTGTTGTTGTTGTTGTTGTTTATTTGACGTTGTTGTTGTTGTTGTTGTTTATTTGACGTTGTTGTTGTTATTTGAAGTTGTTGTTGTTTTATTTGTTGTTGTTGTTGTTTATTTGACGTTGTTGTTGTTGTTGTTTATTTGACGTTATTGTTGTTTATTTGACGTTGTTATTGTTGTTGTTGTTGTTTATTTGACGTTGTTGTTGACGTTGTTGTTGTTGTTGTTTATTTGACGTTGTTGTTTATTTGACGTTGTTAATGTTGTTGCTTATTTGACGTTGTTAATGTTGTTGACATTTTTGTTGTTGTTTTTGTTGTTTATTTGACGTTGATGTTGTTGTTGTTTATTTGACGTTGTTGTTGTTTATTTGACGTTGTTTTTGTTATTTGACGTTGTTGTTGTTGTTGTTGTTGTTGCTTATTTGACGTTGTTGTTGTTGTTGTTTATTTGATGTTGTTGTTGTTGTTGTTTATTTGACGTTGTTGTTGACGTTGTTGTTGTTAATTTGACGTTGTTGTTGTTGTTTATTTGACGTTGTTGTTGTTATTGACGTTGTTGTTGTTGTTTAGTTGACGTTGTTATTGTTGTTGTTTATTTGACGTTGTTAATGTTGTTGACGTTGTTGTTGTTGTTTTTGTTGTTTATTTCACGTTGTTGTTGTTATTTGACGTTGTTGTTGTTGTTGTTGTTGTTGTTTATTTGACGTTGTTGTTGACGTTGTTGTTGTTGTTGTTGTTGTTGTTGTTGTTTATTTGACGTTGTTGTTGTTGTTGTTGTTTATTTGACGTTGTTAATGTTGTTGCTTATTTGACGTTGTTAATGTTGTTGACATTTTTGTTGTTGTTTTTGTTGTTTATTTGACGTTGTTGTTGTTGTTGTTTATTTGACGTTGTTGTTGTTTATTTGACGTTGTTTTTGTTATTTGACGTTGTTGTTGTTGTTGTTATTGTTGCTTATTTGACGTTGTTGTTGTTGCTGTTTATTTGATGTTGTTGTTGTTGTTGTTTATTTGACGTTGTTGTTGACGTTGTTGTTGTTAATTTGACGTTGTTGTTGTTGTTTATTTGACGTTGTTGTTGTTATTGACGTTGTTGTTGTTGTTTAGTTGACGTTGTTATTGTTGTTGTTTATTTGACGTTGTTAATGTTGTTGACGTTGTTGTTGTTGTTTTTGTTGTTTATTTTACATTGTTGTTGTTATTTGACGTTGTTGTTGTTGTATTTGTTGTTGTTGTTGTTGTTTATTTGACGTTGTATTTGTTGTGGTTGTTGTTGTTTATTTGACGTTGTTGTTGTTGTTTATTTGACGTTATTGTTGTTGTTTATTTGACGTTATTGTTGTTGTTGTTGTTGTTATTTATTTGACATTGTTGTTGTTATTTGAAGTTGTTGTTGTATTTGTTATAGTTGTTGTTGTTGTTTATTTGACGTTGTTGTTGTTGTTTATTTGACGTTGTTGTTGTTGTTGTTTAATTGACGTTGTTAATGTTGTTGACATTGTTGTTGTTGTTTTTGTTGTTTATTTGACGTTGTTGTTTTTGTAATTGTTTTTGTTGTTGTTATTATTGGTGTTGTTGTTGTTTATTTGACGTTGTTGTTGTTGTTGTTTATTTGACGTTGTTGTTGTTGTTGTTGTTTATTTGACGTTGTTGTTGTTGTTGTTGTTGTTGTTTATTTGACATTGTTGTTGTTGTTGTTGTTTATTTGACGTTGTTGTTGTTGTTGTTTATTTGACATTGTTGTTGTTGTTGTTGACGTTGTTGTTTATTTGACGTTGTTGTTGTTGTTTATTTGATGTTGTTTTAGTTGTTGTTGTTTATTTGACGTTATTGTTATTTTTTATTTGATGTTGTTGTTGTTTATTTGACGTTGTTGTTGTTGTTGTTGTTGTTTATTTGATGTTGTTGTTGTTGTTGTTTATTTGACGTTGTTGTTGTTTATTTGATGTTGTTGTTGTTGTTTATTTGACGTTGTTGTTGTTATTTATTTGACGTTGTTGTTGTTGTTGTAATTGTTTATTTGACATTGTTGTTGTTGTTGTTGCTTATTTGACGTTGTTGTTATTGTTGCTATTTATTTGACGTTGTTGTTGTTGTTGTTTATTTGACATTGTTGTGTTTATTTGACGTTGTTGTTGTTTATTTGACGTTGTTGTTGTTGTATTTGTTGTTGTTGTTATTGTTGTTGCTTATTTGACGTTGTTGTTATTGTTGTTGTTTATTTGACGTTGTTGTTGTTGATGTTATTCATTTGACGTTGTTGTTGTTGTTGTTTATTTGACGTTGTTGTTGTTGTTGTTGTTTATTTGACGTTGTTGTTGTTTTTGTTGTTTATTTGACGTTGTTGTTGTTATTTATTTGACATTGTTGTTGTTTATTTGACGTTGTTGTTGTTGTTATTTATTTGACGTGGTTGTTGTTGTTGTTTATTTGACGTTGTTAATGTTGTTGACATTGTTGTTGTTGTTTTTGTTGTTTATTTGGTGTTGTTGTTGTTGTTGTTATTGTTGGTGTTGTTGTTGTTTTTATTGTTTATTTGACGTTGTTGTTGTTTTTTTTGACGTAGTTGTTATTGTTGATGTTGTTGTTGGTGTTTGTTTATTTGACGATTTTGTTGTTATTGATGTTGTTGTTGTTGTTGTTTATTTGACATTGTTGTTGTTGTTTATTTGATGTTGTTGTTGTTGTGGTTTATTTGACGTTGTTGTTTTTGTTATTGTTATTGTTGTTGTTATTGTTTATTTGACGTTATTGTTGTTGTTTATTTGACATTGTTGTTGTTTATTTGACGTTGTTGTTGTTGTTGCTGTTGTTTATTTGACGTTGTTGTTCTTGTTGTTATTTATTTGATGTTGTTGTTCTTGTTGTTGTTGTTTATTTGACGTGTTGTTGTTGTTGTTGTTTTTGTTGTTTATTTGACGTTGTTGTTGTTATTTATTTGACATTATTGTTATTTATTTGACGTTGTTGTTATTTATTTGACGTTGTTGTTGTTGACATTGTTGTTGTTATTTATTTGACGTTGTTGTTGTTGTTTATTTGACGTTGTTGATGTTGTTGACATTGTTGTTGTTGTTTTTCTTGTTTATTTGACGTTGTTGTTGTTGTTGTTGTTTTTATTTTTGTTATTGTTGGTGTTGTTGTTGTTGTTTATTTGTTGTTTTTGTTGTTGTTGTTGTTGTTTATTTGACGTTGTTGTTGTTGTTTATTTGACGTTGTTGTTGTTATTTGAAGTTGTTGTTGTTGTATTTGTTGTAGTTGTTGTTGTTGTTTATTTGACGTTGTTGTTGTTGTTGTTGTTTATTTGACGTTATCGTTGTTGTTTACTTGACGTTGTTATTGTTGTTGTTGTTGTTGTTTATTTGACGTTAATGCTGTTGACATTGTTGTATTTGTTTATTTGACGTTGTTGTTGTTGTTGTTGTTTATTTGACGTTGTTAATGTTGTTGACATTGTTGTTGTTGTTTTTGTTGTTTATTTGACGTTGTAGTTTTTGTTGTTGTTTTTGTTGTTTATTTGACGTTGTTGTTTTTGTTGTTGTTATTATTGGTGTTGTTGTTGTTTATTTGACGTTGTT
This sequence comes from Vicia faba, assembly GCA_948472305.1. NCBI lineage: Eukaryota > Viridiplantae > Streptophyta > Magnoliopsida > Fabales > Fabaceae > Vicia > Vicia faba. The sequence goes on from OX451741.1 coordinate 294,557,787, forward strand.
GTTGTTGTTTATTTGACGTTGTTGTTGTTGTTTATTTGACGTTGTTGTTGTTGTTGTTTATTTGACATTGTTGTTGTTGTTGTTGTTGTTAATTTGACGTTTTTGTTGTTGTTGTTTATTTGACATTGTTGTTGTTGTTGACGTTGTTGTTTATTTGACATTGTTGTTGTTGTTGTTTGTTGTTTATTTGATGTTGTTTTAGTTGTTGTTGCTTATTTGACGTTGTTGTTGTTTTTTATATGATGTTGTTGTTGTTGACATTGTTGTTGTTGTTGTTTATTTGACGTTGTTGTTGTTGTTTATTTGACGTAGTTGTTGTTATTGACGATGTTGTTATTGTTTATTTGATGTTTTTGTTGTTGTTGATGTTTTGTTGTTGTTGTTTTTTATTTGACGATGGTTTTGTTGTTGTTTATTTGACGTTGTTGGATTTGTTGTTGTTTATTTGATGTTGTTGTTGTTGTTGTTGTTGTTGTTTATTTGACGTTGTTGTTGTTGTTTATTTGATGTTGTTGTTGTTGTTGTTTATTTGACGTTGTTGTTGTTGTTATTTATTTGACGTTGTTGTTGTTGTTGCTATTGTTTATTTGACATTGTTGTTGTTGTTGTTGTTGTTTATTTGACGTTGTTATTGTTATTTATTTAACGTTGTTTTTGTTATTTGAGGTTGTTGTTGTTGTATTTGTTGTTGTTGTTGTTGCTTATTTGACGTTGTTGTTAGTGTTGCTATTTATTTGATGTTGTTGTTGTTGTTGTTTATTTGATGTTGTTGTTGTTTATTTGACGTTGTTGTTGTTGTATTTGTTGTTGTTGTTATTGCTGTTGCTTATTTGACGTTGTTGTTATTGTTGTTGTTTATTTGACGTTGTTGTTGTTGATGTTATTCATTTGACGTTGTTGTTGTTATTGTTTATTTGACGTTGTTGTTATTGTTGTTCTTTATTTGACGTTGTTGTTGTTTTTGTTTTTGTTGTTTATTTGACGTTGTTATTGTTATTTATTTGACGTTGTTGTTGTTTATTTGACGTTGTTGTTGTTATTTATTTGACGTGGTTGTTGTTGTTGTTTATTTGACGTTGTTAATGCTGTTGACATTGTTGTTGTTGTTTTTGTTGTTTATTTGGCGTTGTTGTTGTTGTTATTGTTGGTGTTGTTGTTGTTGTTATTGTTTATTCGACGTTGTTGTTGTTTTTTTGACGTAGTTGTTATTGTTGATGTTGTTGTTGTTGTTTATTTGACGTTATTGTTGTTTATTTGACGTTGTTATTGTTGTTGTTGTTTATTTGACGTTGTTGTGGACGTTGTTGTTGTTGTTGTTGTTTATTTGACGTTGGTAATGTTGTTGTTTATTTGACGTTGTTAATGTTGTTGACATTGTTGTTGTTGTTTTTGTTGTTTATTTGACATTGTTGTTGTTGTTGTTGTTGTTTTTGTTGTTGTTATTGTTAGTGTTCTTGTTGTTTATTTGACGTTGTTCTTGTTGTTGTTGTTTATTTGACGTTGTTGTTGTTGTTTATTCGACGTTGTTGTTGTTTATTTGACGTTGTTGTTGTTGTTTATTTGACGTTGTTGTTGTTGTTGTTTATTTGACGTTGTTAATGTTGTTGACATTGTTGTTGTTGTTTTTGTTGTTTATTTGACGTTGTTGTTTTTGTAATTGTTTTTGTTGTTGTTATTATTGGTGTTGTTGTTGTTTATTTGACGTTGTTGTTGTTGTTGTTTATTTGACGTTGTTGTTGTTGTTGTTGTTTATTTGACGTTGTTGTTGTTGTTGTTGTTGTTGTTTATTTGACATTGTTGTTGTTGTTGTTGTTTATTTGACGTTGTTGTTGTTGTTGTTTATTTGACATTGTTGTTGTTGTTGTTGACGTTGTTGTTTATTTGACGTTGTTGTTGTTGTTTATTTGATGTTGTTTTAGTTGTTGTTGTTTATTTGACGTTGTTGTTATTTTTTATTTGATGTTGTTGTTGTTTATTTGACGTTGTTATTGTTGTTGTTTATTTGACGTAGTTGTTGTTATTGACGTTGTTGTTGTTGTTTATTTGATGTTTTTGTTGTTGTTGATGTTATTGTTGTTGTTGTTTTTTATTTGACGTTGTTGTTGTTGTTGTTGTTTATTTGATGTTGTTGTTGTTGTTGTTTATTTGACGTTGTTGTTGTTTATTTGATGTTGTTGTTGTTGTTGTTTATTTGACGTTGTTGTTGTTATTTATTTGACGTTGTTGTTGTTGTTGTAATTGTTTATTTGACATTGTTGTTGTTGTTGTTGCTTATTTGACGTTGTTGTTATTGTTGCTATTTATTTGACGTTGTTGTTGTTGTTGTTTATTTGACATTGTTGTGTTTATTTGACGTTGTTGTTGTTTATTTGACGTTGTTGTTGTTGTATTTGTTGTTGTTGTTATTGTTGTTGCTTATTTGACGTTGTTGTTATTGTTGTTGTTTATTTGACGTTGTTGTTGTTGATGTTATTCATTTGACGTTGTTGTTGTTGTTGTTTATTTGACGTTGTTGTTGTTGTTGTTGTTTATTTGACGTTGTTGTTGTTTTTGTTGTTTATTTGACGTTGTTGTTGTTATTTATTTGACATTGTTGTTGTTTATTTGACGTTGTTGTTGTTGTTATTTATTTGACGTGGTTGTTGTTGTTGTTTATTTGACGTTGTTCTTGTTGTTGTTGTTTATTTGACGTTGTTGTTGTTGTTTATTCGACGTTGTTGTTGTTTATTTGACGTTGTTGTTGTTGTTTATTTGACGTTGTTGTTGTTGTTGTTTATTTGACGTTGTTAATGTTGTTGACATTGTTGTTGTTGTTTTTGTTGTTTATTTGACGTTGTTGTTTTTGTAATTGTTTTTGTTGTTGTTATTATTGGTGTTGTTGTTGTTTATTTGACGTTGTTGTTGTTGTTGTTTATTTGACGTTGTTGTTGTTGTTGTTGTTTATTTGACGTTGTTGTTGTTGTTGTTGTTGTTGTTTATTTGACATTGTTGTTGTTGTTGTTGTTTATTTGACGTTGTTGTTGTTGTTGTTTATTTGACATTGTTGTTGTTGTTGTTGACGTTGTTGTTTATTTGACGTTGTTGTTGTTGTTTATTTGATGTTGTTTTAGTTGTTGTTGTTTATTTGACGTTGTTGTTATTTTTTATTTGATGTTGTTGTTGTTTATTTGACGTTGTTATTGTTGTTGTTTATTTGACGTAGTTGTTGTTATTGACGTTGTTGTTGTTGTTTATTTGATGTTTTTGTTGTTGTTGATGTTATTGTTGTTGTTGTTTTTTATTTGACGTTGTTGTTGTTGTTGTTGTTGTTTATTTGATGTTGTTGTTGTTTATTTGACGTTGTTGTTGTTTATTTGATGTTGTTGTTGTTGTTGTTTATTTGACGTTGTTGTTGTTATTTATTTGACGTTGTTGTTGTTGTTGTAATTGTTTATTTGACATTGTTGTTGTTGTTGTTGCTTATTTGACGTTGTTGTTATTGTTGCTATTTATTTGACGTTGTTGTTGTTGTTGTTTATTTGACATTGTTGTGTTTATTTGACGTTGTTGTTGTTTATTTGACGTTGTTGTTGTTGTATTTGTTGTTGTTGTTATTGTTGTTGCTTATTTGACGTTGTTGTTATTGTTGTTGTTTATTTGACGTTGTTGTTGTTGATGTTATTCATTTGACGTTGTTGTTGTTGTTGTTTATTTGACGTTGTTGTTGTTGTTGTTGTTTATTTGACGTTGTTGTTGTTTTTGTTGTTTATTTGACGTTGTTGTTGTTATTTATTTGACATTGTTGTTGTTTATTTGACGTTGTTGTTGTTGTTATTTATTTGACGTGGTTGTTGTTGTTGTTTATTTGACGTTGTTAATGTTGTTGACATTGTTGTTGTTGTTTTTGTTGTTTATTTGGTGTTGTTGTTGTTGTTGTTATTGTTGGTGTTGTTGTTGTTTTTATTGTTTATTTGACGTTGTTGTTGTTTTTTTTGACGTAGTTGTTATTGTTGATGTTGTTGTTGGTGTTTGTTTATTTGACGATTTTGTTGTTATTGATGTTGTTGTTGTTGTTGTTTATTTGACATTGTTGTTGTTGTTTATTTGATGTTGTTGTTGTTGTGGTTTATTTGACGTTGTTGTTTTTGTTATTGTTATTGTTGTTGTTATTGTTTATTTGACGTTATTGTTGTTGTTTATTTGACATTGTTGTTGTTTATTTGACGTTGTTGTTGTTGTTGCTGTTGTTTATTTGACGTTGTTGTTCTTGTTGTTATTTATTTGATGTTGTTGTTCTTGTTGTTGTTGTTTATTTGACGTGTTGTTGTTGTTGTTGTTTTTGTTGTTTATTTGACGTTGTTGTTGTTATTTATTTGACATTATTGTTATTTATTTGACGTTGTTGTTATTTATTTGACGTTGTTGTTGTTGACATTGTTGTTGTTATTTATTTGACGTTGTTGTTGTTTATTTGACGTTGTTGATGTTGTTGACATTGTTGTTGTTGTTTTTCTTGTTTATTTGACGTTGTTGTTGTTGTTGTTGTTTTTATTTTTGTTATTGTTGGTGTTGTTGTTGTTGTTTATTTGTTGTTTTTGTTGTTGTTGTTGTTGTTTATTTGACGTTGTTGTTGTTGTTTATTTGACGTTGTTGTTGTTATTTGAAGTTGTTGTTGTTGTATTTGTTGTAGTTGTTGTTGTTGTTTATTTGACGTTGTTGTTGTTGTTGTTGTTTATTTGACGTTATCGTTGTTGTTTACTTGACGTTGTTATTGTTGTTGTTGTTGTTGTTTATTTGACGTTAATGCTGTTGACATTGTTGTATTTGTTTATTTGACGTTGTTGTTGTTGTTGTTGTTTATTTGACGTTGTTAATGTTGTTGACATTGTTGTTGTTGTTTTTGTTGTTTATTTGACGTTGTAGTTTTTGTTGTTGTTTTTGTTGTTTATTTGACGTTGTTGTTTTTGTTGTTGTTATTATTGGTGTTGTTGTTGTTTATTTGACGTTGTTGTTGTTGTTTATTTGACGTTGTTGTTGTTGTTTATTTGACGTTGTTGTTGTTGTTGTTTATTTGACATTGTTGTTGTTGTTGTTGTTGTTAATTTGACGTTTTTGTTGTTGTTGTTTATTTGACATTGTTGTTGTTGTTGACGTTGTTGTTTATTTGACATTGTTGTTTTTGTTGTTTGTTGTTTATTTGATGTTGTTTTAGTTGTTGTTGCTTATTTGACGTTGTTGTTGTTTTTTATATGATGTTGTTGTTGTTGACATTGTTGTTGTTGTTGTTTATTTGACGTTGTTGTTGTTGTTTATTTGACGTAGTTGTTGTTATTGACGATGTTGTTATTGTTTATTTGATGTTTTTGTTGTTGTTGATGTTTTGTTGTTGTTGTTTTTTATTTGACGATGGTTTTGTTGTTGTTTATTTGACGTTGTTGGATTTGTTGTTGTTTATTTGATGTTGTTGTTGTTGTTGTTGTTGTTGTTTATTTGACGTTGTTGTTGTTGTTTATTTGATGTTGTTGTTGTTGTTGTTTATTTGACGTTGTTGTTGTTGTTATTTATTTGACGTTGTTGTTGTTGTTGCTATTGTTTATTTGACATTGTTGTTGTTGTTGTTGTTGTTTATTTGACGTTGTTATTGTTATTTATTTAACGTTGTTTTTGTTATTTGAGGTTGTTGTTGTTGTATTTGTTGTTGTTGTTGTTGCTTATTTGACGTTGTTGTTAGTGTTGCTATTTATTTGATGTTGTTGTTGTTGTTGTTTATTTGATGTTGTTGTTGTTTATTTGACGTTGTTGTTGTTGTATTTGTTGTTGTTGTTATTGCTGTTGCTTATTTGACGTTGTTGTTATTGTTGTTGTTTATTTGACGTTGTTGTTGTTGATGTTATTCATTTGACGTTGTTGTTGTTATTGTTTATTTGACGTTGTTGTTATTGTTGTTCTTTATTTGACGTTGTTGTTGTTTTTGTTTTTGTTGTTTATTTGACGTTGTTATTGTTATTTATTTGACGTTGTTGTTGTTTATTTGACGTTGTTGTTGTTATTTATTTGACGTGGTTGTTGTTGTTGTTTATTTGACGTTGTTAATGCTGTTGACATTGTTGTTGTTGTTTTTGTTGTTTATTTGGCGTTGTTGTTGTTGTTATTGTTGGTGTTGTTGTTGTTGTTATTGTTTATTCGACGTTGTTGTTGTTTTTTTGACGTTGTTATTGTTGTTGTTGTTTATTTGACGTTGTTGTGGACGTTGTTGTTGTTGTTGTTTATTTGACGTTGGTAATGTTGTTGTTTATTTGACGTTGTTAATGTTGTTGACATTGTTGTTGTTGTTTTTGTTGTTTATTTGACATTGTTGTTGTTGTTGTTGTTGTTGTTTTTGTTGTTGTTATTGTTAGTGTTCTTGTTGTTTATTTGACGTTGTTCTTGTTGTTGTTGTTTATTTGACGTTGTTGTTGTTGTTTATTTGACGTTGTTGTTGTTTATTTGACGTTGTTTTTGTTATTTGACGTTGTTGTTATTGTTGTTGTTAATTTGACGTTGTTGTTATTGTTGTTGTTTATTTGACGTTGTTGTTGTTGATGTTATTCATTTGACGTTGTTGTTGTTGTTGTTGTTTATTTGACGTTGTTGTTGTTGTTGTTTATTTGACGTTGTTGTTGTTGTTGTTGTTTTTGTTGTTTATTTGACGTTGTTGTTGTTATTTATTTGACATTGTTGTTGTTTATTTGACGTTGTTGTTGTTGTTATTTATTTGACGTGGTTGTTGTTGTTGTTTATTTGACGTTGTTAATGTTGTTGACATTGTTGTTGTTGTTTTTGTTGTTTATTTGGTGTTGTTGTTGTTGTTGTTATTGTTGGTGTTGTTGTTATTGTTATTGTTTATTTGACGTTGTTGTTGTTTTTTTGACGTAGTTGTTATTGTTGATGTTGTTGTTGGTGTTTGTTTATTTGACGATTTTGTTGTTATTGATGTTGTTGTTGTTGTTTATTTGACATTGTTGTTGTTGTTTATTTGATGTTGTTGTTGTTGTGGTTTATTTGACGTTGTTGTTTTTGTTATTGTTATTGTTGTTGTTATTGTTTATTTGACGTTATTGTTGTTGTTTATTTGACATTGTTGTTGTTGTTGTTGTTTATTTGACGTTGTTGTTGTTGTTGTTTATTTGACGTTGTTGTTCTTGTTGTTATTTATTTGATGTTGTTGTTCTAGTTATTGTTGTTTATTTGACGTTGTTGTTGTTGTTGTTGTTGTTGTTTTTGTTGTTTATTTGACGTTGTTGTTGTTATTTATTTGACATTGTTGTTATTTATTTGACGTTGTTGTTATTTATTTGACGTTGTTGTTGTTGACATTGTTGTTGTTATTTATTTGACGTTGTTGTTGTTGTTTATTTGACGTTGTTGATGTTGTTGACATTGTTGTTGTTGTTTTTGTTGTTTATTTGACGTTGTTGTTGTTGTTGTTGTTTTTATTTTTGTTATTGTTGGTGTTGTTGTTGTTGTTTATTTGTTGTTGTTGTTGTTGTTGTTTATTTGACGTTGTTGTTGTTGTTTATTTGACGTTGTTGTTGTTATTGGAAGTTGTTGTTGTTGTATTTGTTGTAGTTGTTGTTGTTGTTTATTTGACGTTGTTGTTGTTGTTGTTGTTGTTGTTGTTTATTTGACGTTATCGTTGTTGTTTACTTGACGATGTTATTTTTGTTGTTGTTGTTTATTTGACGTTAATGCTGTTGACATTGTTGTATTTGTTTATTTGATGTTGTTGTTGTTGTTGTTTATTTGACGTTGTTAATGTTGTTGACATTGTTGTTGTTGTTTTTGTTGTTTATTTGACGTTGTAGTTTTTGTTGTTGTTTTTGTTGTTTATTTGACGTTGTTGTTTTTGTTGTTGTTATTATTGGTGTTGTTGTTGTTTATTTGACGTTGTTGTTGTTGTTGTTTATTTGACGTTGTTGTTGTTGTTTATTTGACGTTGTTGTTGTTGTTGTTTATTTGACATTGTTGTTGTTGTTGTTGTTTATTTGACGTTGTTGTTGTTGTTTATTTGACATTGTTGTTGTTGTTGTTGACGTTGTTGTTTATTTGACATTGTTGTTATTGTTGTTTGTTGTTTATTTGATGTTGTTTTAGTTGTTGTTGCTTATTTGACGTTGTTGTTGTTGTTTTGTTGTTTATTTGACGTTGTTGTTGTTGTTGTTTTTGTTATTGTTGGTGTTGTTGTTTTTGTTTATTTGACGTTGTTGTTGTTGTTGTTTATTTGACGTTGTTGTTGTTGTTTATTTGACGTTGTTGTTGTTATTTGAAGTTGTTGTTGTATTTGTTGTAGTTGTTGTTGTTGTTTATTTGACGTTGTTGTTGTTGTTGTTGTTTATTTGACGTTATTGTTGTTGTTTATTTGACGTTGTTATTGTTGTTGTTGTTGTTGTTTATTTGACGTTTTTATTGTTGTTGTTGTTGTTGTTTATTTGACGTTATTGCTGTTGAAGTTGTTGTTGTTGTTTATTTGACGTTGTTGTTGTTGTTGTTGTTGTTTATTTGACGTTGTTAATGTTGTTGACATTGTTGTTGTTGTTTTTGTTGTTTATTTGGCGTTGTTGTTGTTGTTGTTGTTGTTTTTGTTGTTGTTATTGGATGTGTTGTTGTTGTTGTTTATTTGACGTTGTTGTTGTTGTTTATTTGACGTCGTTGTTGTTGTTTAATTGACGTTGTTGTTGTTGTTGTTGTTGTTGTTGTTTATTTGATCTTGTTTTAGTTGTTTTTGTTTATTTGACGTTGTTGTTGTTTTTTATTTGACGTTGTTGTTGTTGACATTGTTGTTGTTGTTTATTTGACGTTGTTGTTGTATTTTATTTGACGTAGTTGTTGTTATTGACGCTGTTGTTGTTGTTTATTTGACGTTTTTGTTGTTGTTGATGTTATTGTTGTTGTTGTTTTTTATTTAACGTTGTTGTTGTTGTTGTTTATTTGACGTTGTTGTTGTTGTTGTTGTTTATTTGACGTTGTTGTTGTTGTTGTTGTTGTTTATTTGACGTTGTTGTTGTTGTTGTTGTTTATTTGACGTTGTTGTTGTTATTTGAAGTTGTTGTTGTTTTATTTGTTGTTGTTGTTGTTTATTTGACGTTGTTGTTGTTGTTGTTTATTTGACGTTATTGTTGTTTATTTGACGTTGTTATTGTTGTTGTTGTTGTTTATTTGACGTTGTTGTTGACGTTGTTGTTGTTGTTGTTTATTTGACGTTGTTGTTTATTTGACGTTGTTAATGTTGTTGCTTATTTGACGTTGTTAATGTTGTTGACATTTTTGTTGTTGTTTTTGTTGTTTATTTGACGTTGATGTTGTTGTTGTTTATTTGACGTTGTTGTTGTTTATTTGACGTTGTTTTTGTTATTTGACGTTGTTGTTGTTGTTGTTGTTGTTGCTTATTTGACGTTGTTGTTGTTGTTGTTTATTTGATGTTGTTGTTGTTGTTGTTTATTTGACGTTGTTGTTGACGTTGTTGTTGTTAATTTGACGTTGTTGTTGTTGTTTATTTGACGTTGTTGTTGTTATTGACGTTGTTGTTGTTGTTTAGTTGACGTTGTTATTGTTGTTGTTTATTTGACGTTGTTAATGTTGTTGACGTTGTTGTTGTTGTTTTTGTTGTTTATTTCACGTTGTTGTTGTTATTTGACGTTGTTGTTGTTGTTGTTGTTGTTGTTGTTTATTTGACGTTGTTGTTGACGTTATTGTTGTTGTTGTTGTTGTTGTTGTTGTTTATTTGACGTTGTTGTTGTTGTTGTTTATTTGACGTTGTTAATGTTGTTGCTTATTTGACGTTGTTAATGTTGTTGACATTTTTGTTGTTGTTTTTGTTGTTTATTTGACGTTGTTGTTGTTGTTGTTTATTTGACGTTGTTGTTGTTGTTGTTGTTTTTGTTGTTTATTTGACGTTGTTGTTGTTATTTATTTGACATTGTTGTTGTTTATTTGACGTTGTTGTTGTTGTTATTTATTTGACGTGGTTGTTGTTGTTGTTTATTTGACGTTGTTAATGTTGTTGACATTGTTGTTGTTGTTTTTGTTGTTTATTTGGTGTTGTTGTTGTTGTTATTGTTGGTGTTGTTGTTATTGTTATTGTTTATTTGACGTTGTTGTTGTTTTTTTGACGTAGTTATTATTGTTGATGTTGTTGTTGGTGTTTGTTTATTTGACGATTTTGTTGTTATTGATGTTGTTGTTGTTGTTTATTTGACATTGTTGTTGTTGTTTATTTGATGTTGTTGTTGTTGTGGTTTATTTGACGTTGTTGTTTTTGTTATTGTTATTGTTGTTGTTATTGTTTATTTGACGTTATTGTTGTTGTTTATTTGACATTGTTGTTGTTGTTGTTGTTTATTTGACGTTGTTGTTGTTGTTGTTTATTTGACGTTGTTGTTCTTGTTGTTATTTATTTGATGTTGTTGTTCTAGTTATTGTTGTTTATTTGACGTTGTTGTTGTTGTTGTTGTTGTTGTTGTTTTTGTTGTTTATTTGACGTTGTTGTTGTTATTTATTTGACATTGTTGTTATTTATTTGACGTTGTTGTTATTTATTTGACGTTGTTGTTGTTGACATTGTTGTTGTTATTTATTTGACGTTGTTGTTGTTGTTTATTTGACGTTGTTGATGTTGTTGACATTGTTGTTGTTGTTTTTGTTGTTTATTTGACGTTGTTGTTGTTGTTGTTGTTTTTATTTTTGTTATTGTTGGTGTTGTTGTTGTTGTTTATTTGTTGTTGTTGTTGTTGTTGTTTATTTGACGTTGTTGTTGTTGTTTATTTGACGTTGTTGTTGTTATTGGAAGTTGTTGTTGTTGTATTTGTTGTAGTTGTTGTTGTTGTTTATTTGACGTTGTTGTTGTTGTTGTTGTTGTTGTTGTTTATTTGACGTTATCGTTGTTGTTTACTTGACGATGTTATTTTTGTTGTTGTTGTTTATTTGACGTTAATGCTGTTGACATTGTTGTATTTGTTTATTTGATGTTGTTGTTGTTGTTGTTTATTTGACGTTGTTAATGTTGTTGACATTGTTGTTGTTGTTTTTGTTGTTTATTTGACGTTGTAGTTTTTGTTGTTGTTTTTGTTGTTTATTTGACGTTGTTGTTTTTGTTGTTGTTATTATTGGTGTTGTTGTTGTTTATTTGACGTTGTTGTTGTTGTTGTTTATTTGACGTTGTTGTTGTTGTTTATTTGACGTTGTTGTTGTTGTTGTTTATTTGACATTGTTGTTGTTGTTGTTGTTTATTTGACGTTGTTGTTGTTGTTGTTTATTTGACATTGTTGTTGTTGTTGTTGACGTTGTTGTTTATTTGACATTGTTGTTATTGTTGTTTGTTGTTTATTTGATGTTGTTTTAGTTGTTGTTGCTTATTTGACGTTGTTGTTGTTGTTTTGTTGTTTATTTGACGTTGTTGTTGTTGTTGTTTTTGTTATTGTTGGTGTTGTTGTTTTTGTTTATTTGACGTTGTTGTTGTTGTTGTTTATTTGACGTTGTTGTTGTTGTTTATTTGACGTTGTTGTTGTTATTTGAAGTTGTTGTTGTATTTGTTGTAGTTGTTGTTGTTGTTTATTTGACGTTGTTGTTGTTGTTGTTGTTGTTGTTGTTGTTTATTTGACGTTATTGTTGTTGTTTATTTGACGTTGTTATTGTTGTTGTTGTTGTTGTTGTTTATTTGACGTTTTTATTGTTGTTGTTGTTGTTGTTGTTTATTTGACGTTATTGCTGTTGAAGTTGTTGTTGTTGTTTATTTGACGTTGTTGTTGTTGTTGTTGTTGTTTATTTGACGTTGTTAATGTTGTTGACATTGTTGTTGTTGTTTTTGTTGTTTATTTGGCGTTGTTGTTGTTGTTGTTGTTGTTTTTGTTGTTGTTATTGGATGTGTTGTTGTTGTTGTTTATTTGACGTTGTTGTTGTTGTTTATTTGACGTCGTTGTTGTTGTTTAATTGACGTTGTTGTTGTTGTTGTTGTTGTTGTTTATTTGATCTTGTTTTAGTTGTTTTTGTTTATTTGACGTTGTTGTTGTTTTTTATTTGACGTTGTTGTTGTTGACATTGTTGTTGTTGTTTATTTGACGTTGTTGTTGTATTTTATTTGACGTAGTTGTTGTTATTGACGCTGTTGTTGTTGTTTATTTGACGTTTTTGTTGTTGTTGATGTTATTGTTGTTGTTGTTTTTTATTTAACGTTGTTGTTGTTGTTGTTTATTTGACGTTGTTGTTGTTGTTGTTGTTTATTTGACGTTGTTGTTGTTGTTGTTGTTGTTTATTTGACGTTGTTGTTGTTGTTGTTGTTTATTTGACGTTGTTGTTGTTATTTGAAGTTGTTGTTGTTTTATTTGTTGTTGTTGTTGTTTATTTGACGTTGTTGTTGTTGTTGTTTATTTGACGTTATTGTTGTTTATTTGACGTTGTTATTGTTGTTGTTGTTGTTTATTTGACGTTGTTGTTGACGTTGTTGTTGTTGTTGTTTATTTGACGTTGTTGTTTATTTGACGTTGTTAATGTTGTTGCTTATTTGACGTTGTTAATGTTGTTGACATTTTTGTTGTTGTTTTTGTTGTTTATTTGACGTTGATGTTGTTGTTGTTTATTTGACGTTGTTGTTGTTTATTTGACGTTGTTTTTGTTATTTGACGTTGTTGTTGTTGTTGTTGTTGTTGCTTATTTGACGTTGTTGTTGTTGTTGTTTATTTGATGTTGTTGTTGTTGTTGTTTATTTGACGTTGTTGTTGACGTTGTTGTTGTTAATTTGACGTTGTTGTTGTTGTTTATTTGACGTTGTTGTTGTTATTGAGGTTGTTGTTGTTGTTTAGTTGACGTTGTTATTGTTGTTGTTTATTTGACGTTGTTAATGTTGTTGACGTTGTTGTTGTTGTTTTTGTTGTTTATTTCACGTTGTTGTTGTTATTTGACGTTGTTGTTGTTGTTGTTGTTGTTGTTTATTTGACGTTGTTGTTGACGTTATTGTTGTTGTTGTTGTTGTTGTTGTTGTTTATTTGACGTTGTTGTTGTTGTTGTTTATTTGACGTTGTTAATGTTGTTGCTTATTTGACGTTGTTAATGTTGTTGACATTTTTGTTGTTGTTTTTGTTGTTTATTTGACGTTGTTGTTGTTGTTGTTTATTTGACGTTGTTGTTGTTTATTTGACGTTGTTTTTGTTATTTGACGTTGTTGTTGTTGTTGTTATTGTTGCTTATTTGACGTTGTTGTTGTTGCTGTTTATTTGATGTTGTTGTTGTTGTTGTTTATTTGACGTTGTTGTTGACGTTGTTGTTGTTAATTTGACGTTGTTGTTGTTGTTTATTTGACGTTGTTGTTGTTATTGACGTTGTTGTTGTTGTTTAGTTGACGTTGTTATTGTTGTTGTTTATTTGACGTTGTTAATGTTGTTGACGTTGTTGTTGTTGTTTTTGTTGTTTATTTTACATTGTTGTTGTTATTTGACGTTGTTGTTGTTGTATTTGTTGTTGTTGTTGTTGTTTATTTGACGTTGTATTTGTTGTGGTTGTTGTTGTTTATTTGACGTTGTTGTTGTTGTTTATTTGACGTTATTGTTGTTGTTTATTTGACGTTATTGTTGTTGTTGTTGTTGTTATTTATTTGACATTGTTGTTGTTATTTGAAGTTGTTGTTGTATTTGTTATAGTTGTTGTTGTTGTTTATTTGACGTTGTTGTTGTTGTTTATTTGACGTTGTTGTTGTTGTTGTTTATTTGACGTTGTTAATGTTGTTGACATTGTTGTTGTTGTTTTTGTTGTTTATTTGACGTTGTTGTTTTTGTAATTGTTTTTGTTGTTGTTATTATTGGTGTTGTTGTTGTTTATTTGACGTTGTTGTTGTTGTTGTTTATTTGACGTTGTTGTTGTTGTTGTTGTTGTTGTTTATTTGACATTGTTGTTGTTGTTGTTTATTTGACGTTGTTGTTGTTGTTGTTTATTTGACATTGTTGTTGTTGTTGTTGACGTTGTTGTTTATTTGACGTTGTTGTTGTTGTTTATTTGATGTTGTTTTAGTTGTTGTTGTTTATTTGACGTTGTTGTTATTTTTTATTTGATGTTGTTGTTGTTTATTTGACGTTGTTATTGTTGTTGTTTATTTGACGTAGTTGTTGTTATTGACGTTGTTGTTGTTGTTTATTTGATGTTTTTGTTGTTGTTGATGTTATTGTTGTTGTTGTTTTTTATTTGACGTTGTTGTTGTTGTTGTTGTTTATTTGATGTTGTTGTTGTTGTTGTTGTTTATTTGACGTTGTTGTTGTTTATTTGATGTTGTTGTTGTTGTTGTTGTTTATTTGACGTTGTTGTTGTTATTTATTTGACGTTGTTGTTGTTGTTGTAATTGTTTATTTGACATTGTTGTTGTTGTTGTTGCTTATTTGACGTTGTTGTTATTGTTGCTATTTATTTGACGTTGTTGTTGTTGTTGTTTATTTGACATTGTTGTGTTTATTTGACGTTGTTGTTGTTTATTTGACGTTGTTGTTGTTGTATTTGTTGTTGTTGTTATTGTTGTTGCTTATTTGACGTTGTTGTTATTGTTGTTGTTTATTTGACGTTGTTGTTGTTGATGTTATTCATTTGACGTTGTTGTTGTTGTTGTTTATTTGACGTTGTTGTTGTTGTTGTTGTTTATTTGACGTTGTTGTTGTTTTTGTTGTTTATTTGACGTTGTTGTTGTTATTTATTTGACATTGTTGTTGTTTATTTGACGTTGTTGTTGTTGTTATTTATTTGACGTGGTTGTTGTTGTTGTTTATTTGACGTTGTTAATGTTGTTGACATTGTTGTTGTTGTTTTTGTTGTTTATTTGGTGTTGTTGTTGTTGTTGTTATTGTTGGTGTTGTTGTTGTTTTTATTGTTTATTTGACGTTGTTGTTGTTTTTTTTGACGTAGTTGTTATTGTTGATGTTGTTGTTGGTGTTTGTTTATTTGACGATTTTGTTGTTATTGATGTTGTTGTTGTTGTTGTTTATTTGACATTGTTGTTGTTGTTTATTTGATGTTGTTGTTGTTGTGGTTTATTTGACGTTGTTGTTTTTGTTATTGTTATTGTTGTTGTTATTGTTTATTTGACGTTATTGTTGTTGTTTATTTGACATTGTTGTTGTTTATTTGACGTTGTTGTTGTTGTTGCTGTTGTTTATTTGACGTTGTTGTTCTTGTTGTTATTTATTTGATGTTGTTGTTCTTGTTGTTGTTGTTTATTTGACGTGTTGTTGTTGTTGTTGTTTTTGTTGTTTATTTGACGTTGTTGTTGTTATTTATTTGACATTATTGTTATTTATTTGACGTTGTTGTTATTTATTTGACGTTGTTGTTGTTGACATTGTTGTTGTTATTTATTTGACGTTGTTGTTGTTGTTTATTTGACGTTGTTGATGTTGTTGACATTGTTGTTGTTGTTTTTCTTGTTTATTTGACGTTGTTGTTGTTGTTGTTGTTTTTATTTTTGTTATTGTTGGTGTTGTTGTTGTTGTTTATTTGTTGTTTTTGTTGTTGTTGTTGTTGTTGTTTATTTGACGTTGTTGTTGTTGTTTATTTGACGTTGTTGTTGTTATTTGAAGTTGTTGTTGTTGTATTTGTTGTAGTTGTTGTTGTTGTTTATTTGACGTTGTTGTTGTTGTTGTTGTTTATTTGACGTTATCGTTGTTGTTTACTTGACGTTGTTATTGTTGTTGTTGTTGTTGTTTATTTGACGTTAATGCTGTTGACATTGTTGTATTTGTTTATTTGACGTTGTTGTTGTTGTTGTTGTTTATTTGACGTTGTTAATGTTGTTGACATTGTTGTTGTTGTTTTTGTTGTTTATTTGACGTTGTAGTTTTTGATGTTGTTTTTGTTGTTTATTTGACGTTGTTGTTTTTGTTGTTGTTATTATTGGTGTTGTTGTTGTTTATTTGACGTTGTTGTTGTTGTTTATTTGACGTTGTTGTTGTTGTTTATTTGACGTTGTTGTTGTTGTTGTCTATTTGACATTGTTGTTGTTGTTGTTGTTTATTTGACGTTTTTGTTGTTGTTGTTTATTTGACATTGTTGTTGTTGTTGACGTTGTTGTTTATTTGACATTGTTGTTGTTGTTGTTTGTTGTTTATTTGATGTTGTTTTAGTTGTTGTTGCTTATTTGACGTTGTTGTTGTTTTTTATATGATGTTGTTGTTGTTGACATTGTTGTTGTTGTTGTTTATTTGACGTTGTTGTTGTTGTTTATTTGACGTAGTTGTTGTTATTGACGATGTTGTTATTGTTTATTTGATGTTTTTGTTGTTGTTGATGTTTTGTTGTTGTTGTTTTTTATTTGACGATGGTTTTGTTGTTGTTTATTTGACGTTGTTGGATTTGTTGTTGTTTATTTGATGTTGTTGTTGTTGTTGTTGTTGTTTATTTGACGTTGTTGTTGTTGTTTATTTGATGTTGTTGTTGTTGTTGTTTATTTGACGTTGTTGTTGTTGTTATTTATTTGACGTTGTTGTTGTTGTTGCTATTGTTTATTTGACATTGTTGTTGTTGTTGGTGTTGTTTATTTGACGTTGTTATTGTTATTTATTTAACGTTGTTTTTGTTATTTGAGGTTGTTGTTGTTGTATTTGTTGTTGTTGTTGTTGCTTATTTGACGTTGTTGTTAGTGTTGCTATTTATTTGATGTTGTTGTTGTTGTTGTTTATTTGATGTTGTTGTTGTTTATTTGACGTTGTTGTTGTTGTATTTGTTGTTGTTGTTATTGCTGTTGCTTATTTGACGTTGTTGTTATTGTTGTTGTTTATTTGACGTTGTTGTTGTTGATGTTATTCATTTGACGTTGTTGTTGTTATTGTTTATTTGACGTTGTTGTTATTGTTGTTCTTTATTTGACGTTGTTGTTGTTTTTGTTTTTGTTGTTTATTTGACGTTGTTATTGTTATTTATTTGACGTTGTTGTTGTTTATTTGACGTTGTTGTTGTTATTTATTTGACGTGGTTGTTGTTGTTGTTTATTTGACGTTGTTAATGCTGTTGACATTGTTGTTGTTGTTTTTGTTGTTTATTTGGCGTTGTTGTTGTTGTTATTGTTGGTGTTGTTGTTGTTGTTATTGTTTATTCGACGTTGTTGTTGTTTTTTTGACGTAGTTGTTATTGTTGATGTTGTTGTTGTTGTTTATTTGACGTTATTGTTGTTTATTTGACGTTGTTATTGTTGTTGTTGTTTATTTGACGTTGTTGTGGACGTTGTTGTTGTTGTTGTTGTTGTTTATTTGACGTTGGTAATGTTGTTGTTTATTTGACGTTGTTAATGTTGTTGACATTGTTGTTGTTGTTTTTGTTGTTTATTTGACATTGTTGTTGTTGTTGTTGTTGTTTTTGTTGTTGTTATTGTTAGTGTTCTTGTTGTTTATTTGACGTTGTTCTTGTTGTTGTTGTTTATTTGACGTTGTTGTTGTTGTTTATTTGACGTTGTTGTTGTTTATTTGACGTTGTTTTTGTTATTTGACGTTGTTGTTGTTGTTGTTGTTAATTTGACGTTGTTGTTATTGTTGTTGTTTATTTGACGTTGTTGTTGTTGATGTTATTCATTTGACGTTGTTGTTGTTGTTGTTGTTTATTTGACGTTGTTGTTGTTGTTGTTGTTTATTTGACGTTGTTGTTGTTGTTGTTTTTGTTGTTTATTTGACATTGTTGTTGTTATTTATTTGACATTGTTGTTGTTTATTTGACGTTGTTGTTGTTGTTATTTATTTGACGTGGTTGTTGTTGTTGTTTATTTGACGTTGTTAATGTTGTTGACATTGTTGTTGTTGTTTTTGTTGTTTATTTGGTGTTGTTGTTGTTGTTATTGTTGGTGTTGTTGTTATTGTTATTGTTTATTTGACGTTGTTGTTGTTTTTTTGACGTAGTTGTTATTGTTGATGTTGTTGTTGGTGTTTGTTTATTTGACGATTTTGTTGTTATTGATGTTGTTGTTGTTGTTTATTTGACATTGTTGTTGTTGTTTATTTGATGTTGTTGTTGTTGTGGTTTATTTGACGTTGTTGTTTTTGTTATTGTTATTGTTGTTGTTATTGTTTATTTGACGTTATTGTTGTTGTTTATTTGACATTGTTGTTGTTGTTGTTGTTTATTTGACGTTGTTGTTGTTGTTGTTTATTTGACGTTGTTGTTCTTGTTGTTATTTATTTGATGTTGTTGTTCTAGTTATTGTTGTTTATTTGACGTTGTTGTTGTTGTTGTTGTTGTTGTTTTTGTTGTTTATTTGACGTTGTTGTTGTTATTTATTTGACATTGTTGTTATTTATTTGACGTTGTTGTTATTTATTTGACGTTGTTGTTGTTGACATTGTTGTTGTTATTTATTTGACGTTGTTGTTGTTGTTTATTTGACGTTGTTGATGTTGTTGACATTGTTGTTGTTGTTTTTGTTGTTTATTTGACGTTGTTGTTGTTGTTGTTGTTTTTATTTTTGTTATTGTTGGTGTTGTTGTTGTTGTTTATTTGTTGTTGTTGTTGTTGTTGTTTATTTGACGTTGTTGTTGTTGTTTATTTGACGTTGTTGTTGTTATTGGAAGTTGTTGTTGTTGTATTTGTTGTAGTTGTTGTTGTTGTTTATTTGACGTTGTTGTTGTTGTTGTTGTTGTTGTTGTTTATTTGACGTTATCGTTGTTGTTTACTTGACGATGTTATTTTTGTTGTTGTTGTTTATTTGACGTTAATGCTGTTGACATTGTTGTATTTGTTTATTTGATGTTGTTGTTGTTGTTGTTTATTTGACGTTGTTAATGTTGTTGACATTGTTGTTGTTGTTTTTGTTGTTTATTTGACGTTGTAGTTTTTGTTGTTGTTTTTGTTGTTTATTTGACGTTGTTGTTTTTGTTGTTGTTATTATTGGTGTTGTTGTTGTTTATTTGACGTTGTTGTTGTTGTTGTTTATTTGACGTTGTTGTTGTTGTTTATTTGACGTTGTTGTTGTTGTTGTTTATTTGACATTGTTGTTGTTGTTGTTGTTTATTTGACGTTGTTGTTGTTGTTGTTTATTTGACATTGTTGTTGTTGTTGTTGACGTTGTTGTTTATTTGACATTGTTGTTATTGTTGTTTGTTGTTTATTTGATGTTGTTTTAGTTGTTGTTGCTTATTTGACGTTGTTGTTGTTTTTTATATGATGTTGTTGTTGTTGACATTGTTGTTGTTGTTGTTTATTTGACGTTGTTGTTGTTGTTTATTTGACGTAGTTGTTGTTATTGACGTTGTTGTTATTGTTTATTTGATGTTTTTGTTGTTGTTGATGTTTTGTTGTTGTTGTTTTTTATTTGACGATGTTGTTGTTGTTTATTTGACGTTGTTGGATTTGTTGTTGTTTATTTGATGTTGTTGTTGTTGTTGTTTATTTGACGTTGTTGTTGTTGTTTATTTGATGTTGTTGTTGTTGTTTATTTGACGTTGTTGTTGTTGTTATTTATTTGACGTTGTTGTTGTTGTTGTTATTATTTATTTGACATTGTTGTTGTTGTTGTTGTTGTTTATTTGACGTTGTTATTGTTATTTATTTAACGTTGTTTTTGTTATTTGAGGTTGTTGTTGTTGTATTTGTTGTTGTTGTTGTTGCTTATTTGACGTTGTTGTTATTGTTGCTATTTATTTGATGTTGTTATTGTTGTTGTTTATTTGACGTTGTTGTTGTTTATTTGACGTTGTTGTTGTTGTATTTGTTGTTGTTGTTATTGTTGTTGCTTATTTGAAGTTGTTGTTATTGTTGTTGTTTATTTGACGTTGTTGTTGTTGTTGTTGTTGTTGTTGTTTTTGTTGTTTATTTGACGTTGTTGTTGTTATTTATTTGACATTGTTGTTATTTATTTGACGTTGTTGTTATTTATTTGACGTTGTTGTTGTTGACATTGTTGTTGTTATTTATTTGACGTTGTTGTTGTTGTTTATTTGACGTTGTTGATGTTGTTGACATTGTTGTTGTTGTTTTTGTTGTTTATTTGACGTTGTTGTTGTTGTTGTTGTTTTTATTTTTGTTATTGTTGGTGTTGTTGTTGTTGTTTATTTGTTGTTGTTGTTGTTGTTGTTTATTTGACGTTGTTGTTGTTGTTTATTTGACGTTGTTGTTGTTATTGGAAGTTGTTGTTGTTGTATTTGTTGTAGTTGTTGTTGTTGTTTATTTGACGTTGTTGTTGTTGTTGTTGTTGTTGTTGTTTATTTGACGTTATCGTTGTTGTTTACTTGACGATGTTATTTTTGTTGTTGTTGTTTATTTGACGTTAATGCTGTTGACATTGTTGTATTTGTTTATTTGATGTTGTTGTTGTTGTTGTTTATTTGACGTTGTTAATGTTGTTGACATTGTTGTTGTTGTTTTTGTTGTTTATTTGACGTTGTAGTTTTTGTTGTTGTTTTTGTTGTTTATTTGACGTTGTTGTTTTTGTTGTTGTTATTATTGGTGTTGTTGTTGTTTATTTGACGTTGTTGTTGTTGTTGTTTATTTGACGTTGTTGTTGTTGTTTATTTGACGTTGTTGTTGTTGTTGTTTATTTGACATTGTTGTTGTTGTTGTTGTTTATTTGACGTTGTTGTTGTTGTTGTTTATTTGACATTGTTGTTGTTGTTGTTGACGTTGTTGTTTATTTGACATTGTTGTTATTGTTGTTTGTTGTTTATTTGATGTTGTTTTAGTTGTTGTTGCTTATTTGACGTTGTTGTTGTTTTTTATATGATGTTGTTGTTGTTGACATTGTTGTTGTTGTTGTTTATTTGACGTTGTTGTTGTTGTTTATTTGACGTAGTTGTTGTTATTGACGTTGTTGTTATTGTTTATTTGATGTTTTTGTTGTTGTTGATGTTTTGTTGTTGTTGTTTTTTATTTGACGATGTTGTTGTTGTTTATTTGACGTTGTTGGATTTGTTGTTGTTTATTTGATGTTGTTGTTGTTGTTGTTTATTTGACGTTGTTGTTGTTGTTTATTTGATGTTGTTGTTGTTGTTTATTTGACGTTGTTGTTGTTGTTATTTATTTGACGTTGTTGTTGTTGTTGTTATTATTTATTTGACATTGTTGTTGTTGTTGTTGTTGTTTATTTGACGTTGTTATTGTTATTTATTTAACGTTGTTTTTGTTATTTGAGGTTGTTGTTGTTGTATTTGTTGTTGTTGTTGTTGCTTATTTGACGTTGTTGTTATTGTTGCTATTTATTTGATGTTGTTATTGTTGTTGTTTATTTGACGTTGTTGTTGTTTATTTGACGTTGTTGTTGTTGTATTTGTTGTTGTTGTTATTGTTGTTGCTTATTTGAAGTTGTTGTTATTGTTGTTGTTTATTTGACGTTGTTGTTGTTGATGTTATTCATTTGACGTTGTTGTTGTTATTGTTTATTTGACGTTGTTGTTATTGTTGTTCTTTATTTGACGTTGTTGTTGTTTTTGTTTTTGTTGTTTATTTGACGTTGTTATTGTTATTTATTTGACGTTGTTGTTGTTTATTTGATGTTGTTGTTGTTATTTATTTGACGTGGTTGTTGTTGTTGTTTATTTGACGTTGTTAATGCTGTTGACATTGTTGTTGTTGTTTTTGTTGTTTATTTGGCGTTGTTGTTGTTGTAATTGTTGGTGTTGTTGTTGTTGTTATTGTTTATTCGACGTTGTTGTTGTTTTTTTGACGTAGTTGTTATTGTTGATGTTGTTGTTGTTGTTTATTTGACGTTATTGTTGTTTATTTGACGTTGTTATTGTTGTTGTTTATTTGACGTTGTTGTTGTTGTTGTTTATTTGACGTTGGTAATGTTGTTGTTTATTTGACGTTGTTAATGTTGTTGACATTGTTGTTGTTGTTTATTTGACATTGTTGTTGTTGTTGTTATTTTTGTTGTTGTTATTGTTAGTGTTCTTGTTGTTTATTTGACGTTGTTCTTGTTGTTGTTGTTTATTTGACGTTGTTGTTGTTGTTTATTTGACGTTGTTGTTGTTTATTTGACGTTGTTTTTGTTATTTGATGTTGTTGTTATTGTTGTTGTTGTTAATTTGACGTTGTTGTTGTTTTTTACTTAAGGTTGTTGTTGTTATTGACGTTGTTGTTGTTGTTTAGTTGACCTTGTTATTGTTGTTGTTTATTTGACGTGGTTAATGTTGTTGACGTTGTTGTTGTTGTTTTTGTTGTTTATTTCACGTTGTTGTTGTTATTTGACATTGTTGTTGTTGTTGTTGTATTTGTTGTTGTTGTTGTTGTTTATTTGACGTTGTATTTGTTGTTGTTGTTGTTGTTGTTTATTTGACATTGTTGTTGTTGTTGACGTTGTTGACGTTGTTGTTTATTTGACGTTGTTGTTGTTGTTGTTGTTTATTTGATGTTGTTTTAGTTGTTGTTGTTTATTTGACGTTGTTGTTGTTTTTTATTTGATGTTGTTGTTGTTGACATTGTTGTTGTTGTTTATTTGACGTTGTTGTTGTTGTTGTTTATTTGACGTAGTTGTTGTTATTGACGTTGTTGTTGTTGTTTATTTGATGTTTTTGTTGTTGTTGATGTTATTGTTGTTGTTGTTTTTTATTTGACGTTGTTGTTGTTGTTGTTTATTTGATGTTGTTGTTGTTGTTGTTTATTTGACATTGTTGTTGTTTATTTGATGTTGTTGTTGTTGTTGTTGTTGTTATTATTTATTTGACGTTGTTGTTGTTGTTGTTATTGTTTATTTGGCATTGTTGTTGTTGTTGTTGCTTATTTGACGTTGTTGTTATTGTTGCTATTTATTTGACGTTGTTGTTGTTGTTTATTTGACATTGTTGTGTTTATTTGACGTTGTTGTTGTTTATTTGACATTGTTGTTGTTGTATTTGTTGTTGTTGTTATTTTTGTTGCTTATTTGACGTTGTTGTTATTGTTGTTGTTTATTTGACGTTGTTGTTGTTGATGTTATTCATTTGACGTAGTTGTTGTTGTTGTTTATTTGATGTTGTTGTTGTTGTTTTTTATTTGACGTTGTTGTTGTTGTTGTTGTTTTTGTTTTTTATTTGACGTTGTTGTTGTTGTTTATTTGACGTTGTTGTTGTTGTATTTGATGTTGTTGTTATTGTTGTTGCTTATTTGACGTTGTTGTTATTGTTGTTGTTTATTTGACGTTGTTGTCGTTGATGTTATTCATTTGACGTTGTTGTTGTTGTTGTTGTATATTTGACGTTGTTGTTGTTGTTGTTTATTTGACGTTGTTGTTGTTGTTGTTGTTGTTTTTGTTGTTTATTTGACGTTGTTGTTGTTATTTATTTGACGTTGTTGTTATTTATTTGACGTTGTTGTTATTTATTTGACATTGTTGTTGTTGACGTTATTGTTGTTATTTATTTGACGTTGTTGTTGTTGTTGTTTATTTGACGTTGTTAATGTTGTTGACATTGTTGTTGTTGTTGTTGTTTATTTGACGTTGTTAATGTTGTTGACATTGTTGTTGTTGTTTTTGTTGTTTATTTGGTGTTGTTGTTGTTGTTGTTATTGTTGGTGTTGTTGTTGTTGTTATTGTTTATTTGACGTTGTTGTTGTTTAATTGACGTTGTTGTTGTTGTTGTTTATTTGACGTTGTTGTTGTTGTTTATTTGACGTTGTTGTTGTTGTTTATTTGACTTTGTTGTTCTTGTTGTTATTTATTTGACGTTGTTGTTGTTGTTGTTGTTGTTGTTTATTTGACGTTGTTGTTGTTGTTGTTGTTTTTTATTTGACTTTGTTGTTCTTGTTGTTATTTATTTGACGTTGTTGTTGTTGTTGTTGTTTATTAGACGTTGTTGTTGTTGTTGTTTATTTGACGTTTTTATTGTTGTTTATTCGACGTTGTTTTTGTTATTTGACGTTGTTGTTGTTGTATTTGTTGTTGTTGTTGTTGCTTATTTGACATTGTTGTTGTTGTTGTTGTTTATTTGATGTTGTTGTTGCTGTTGTTTATATGACGTTGTTGTTGTCGTTGTTGTTGTTTATTTGACGTTGTCGTTGTTGTTGTTGTTGTTTATTTTATGTTGTTGTTGTTGTTGTTGACGTTGTTGTTGTTGTTGTTTATTTGACGTTGTTGTTGTTGTTGTTTTTTTGACGTTGTTGTTGTTTTTGTTGTTTATTTCACGTTGTTGTTATTTGACGTTGTTGTTGTTGTATTTGTTGTTGTTGTTGTTGTTGTTTATTTGACGTTATTATTGTTATTTATTTGACGTTGTTGTTGTTTATTTGACGTTGTTGTTGTTATTTATTTGACGTGGTTGTTGTTGTTGTTTATTTGACGTTGTAAATGCTGTTGACATCGTTGTTGTTGTTTTTGTTGTTTATTTGGCGTTGTTGTTGTTGTTGTTATTGTTGGTGTTGTTGTTGTTGTTATTGTTTATTTGACGTTGTTGTTGTTTTTTTGACGTAGTTGTTATTGTTGATGTTGTTGTTGTTGTTTATTTGACGTTATTGTTGTTTATTTGACGTTGTTATTGTTGTTGTTGTTTTTTATTTGACGTTGTTGTTGACGTTGTTGTTGTTGTTGTTTATTTGACGTTGTTGTTGTTGTTGTTTATTTGACGTTGTTGATGTTGTTGTTTATTTGACGTTGTTAATGTTGTTGACATTGTTGTTGTTATTTTTATTGTTTATTTGACATTGTTGTTGTTGTTGTTGTTGTTTTTGTTGTTGTTATTGTTAGTGTTCTTGTTGTTTATTTGACGTTGTTCTTGTTGTTGTTGTTTATTTGACGTTATTGTTGTTGTTTATTTGACGTTGTTGTTGTTTATTTGACGTTGTTTTTGTTATTTGACGTTTTTGTTGTTGTTGTTGTTGCTTATTTGACGTTGTTGTTGTTGTTTTTTATTTGATGTTGTTTTTGCTGTTGTTCATTTGACGTTGTTGTTGTCGTTGTTGTTGTTAATTTGACATTGTTGTTGTTTTTTACTTGAGGTTGTTGTTGTTATTGACGTTGTTGTTGTTGTTTAGTTGACCTTGTTATTGTTGTTGTTTATTTGACGTTGTTAATGTTGTTGACGTCGTTGTTGTTGTTTTTGTTGTTTATTTCACGTTGTTGTTGTTATTTGACGTTGTTGTTGTTGTTGTTGTTGTATTTGTTGTTGTTGTTGTTGTTGTTGTTTATTTGACGTTGTATTTGTTGTTGTTGTTGTTGTTGTTGTTGTTTATTTGACATTGTTGTTGTTGTTGACGTTGTTGTTTATTTGACGTTGTTGTTGTTGTTGTTGTTGTTTATTTGATGTTGTTTTAGTTGTTGTTGTTTATTTGACGTTGTTGTTGTTTTTTATTTGATGTTGTTGTTGTTGACATTGTTGTTGTTGTTTATTTGACGTTGTTGTTGTTGTTGTTGTTTATTTGACGTAGTTGTTGTTATTGACGTTGTTGTTGTTGTTTATTTGATGTTTTTGTTGTTGTTGATGTTATTGTTGTTGTTGTTTTTTATTTGACGTTGTTGTTGTTGTTGTTTATTTGATGTTGTTGTTGTTGTTGTTTATTTGACGTTGTTGTTGTTTATTTGATGTTTTTGTTGTTGTTGTTGTTGTTTATTTGACGTTGTTGTTGTTATTTATTTGACGTTGTTGTTGTTGTTGTTGTTATTGTTTATTTGGCATTGTTGTTGTTGTTGTTGCTTATTTGACGTTGTTGTTATTGTTGCTATTTATTTGACGTTGTTGTTGTTGTTTATTTGACGTTGTTGTTGTTGTTGTTTTTGTTGTTTATTTGACGTTGTTGTTGTTGTTGTTTATTTGACGTTGTTGTTGTTGTATTTGTTGTTGTTGTTATTGTTGTTGCTTATTTGACGTTGTTGTTATTGTTGTTGTTTATTTGACATAGTTGTTGTTGTTGATGTTATTCATTTGACGTTGTTGTTGTTGTTGTTGTTTTTTATTTGACGTTGTTCTTGTTGTTGTTATTTATTTGACGTTGTTGTTGTTGTTGTTTTTGTTGTTTATTTGACGTTGTTGTTGTTGTTGTTTATTTGACGTTGTTGTTGTCGTATTTGTTGTTGTTGTTATTGTTGTTGCTTATTTGACGTTGTTGTTATTGTTGTTGTTTATTTGACGTTGTTGTCGTTGATGTTATTCATTTGACGTTGTTATTGTTGTTGTTGTTGTTGTATATTTGACGTTGTTGTTGTTGTTGTTGTTGTTTATTTGACGTCGTTGTTGTTGTTGTTGTTGTTTTTGTTGTTTATTTGACGTTGTTGTTGTTATTTATTTGACGTTGTTGTTATTTATTTGACATTGTTGTTGTTGACGTTATTGTTATTATTTATTTGACGTTGTTGTTGTTGTTTATTTGACGTTGTTAATGTTGTTGACATTGTTGTTGTTGTTTTTGTTGTTTATTTGGCGTTGTTGTTGTTGTTATTGTTGGTGTTGTTGTTATTGTTATTGTTTATTTGACGTTGTTGTTGTTTAATTGACGTTGTTGCTGTTGTTGTTGTTTATTTGACGTTATTGTTGTTGTTTATTTGACGTTGTTGTTGTTGTTTATTTGACTTTGTTGTTCTTGTTGTTATTTATTTGACGTTGTTGTTGTTGTTGTTGTTGTTGTTGTTTATTTGACGTTGTTGTTGTTGTTGTTGTTGTTGTTGTTGTTGTTTATTTGACTTTGTTGTTCTTGTTGTTATTTATTTGACGTTGTTGTTGTTGTTGTTGTTTATTTGACGTTGTTGTTGTTGTTGTTGTTTATTTGACGTTGTTATTGTTGTTTATTCGACGTTGTTTTTGTTATTTGACGTTGTTGTTGTTGTTGTATTTGTTGTTGTTGTTGTTGTTGTTGCTTATTTGATGTTGTTGTTGCTGTTGTTTATATGACGTTGTTGTTGTCGTTGTTGTTGTTTATTTGACGTTGTCATTGTTGTTGTTATTTATTTGACGTTGTTGTTGTTGTTGACGTTGTTGTTGTTGTTGTTTATTTGACGTTGTTGTTGTTGTTTTTTTGACGTTGTTGTTGTTGTTGTTTATTTCACGTTGTTGTTATTTGACGTTGTTGTTGTTGTATTTGTTGTTGTTGTTGTTGTTGTTTATTTGACGTTGTATTTGTTGTTGTTGTTGTTGTTGTTGTTTATTTGACGTTGTTGTTGTTTATTTGACGTTGTTAATGTTGTTGACATTGTTGTTGTTGTTTTTGTTGTTTATTTGGCATTGTTGTTGTTATTGTTTTTGTTGTTGTTATTGTTGGTGTTGTTGTTTTTTTTTTGACGTTGTTGTTGTTGTTGTTTATTTGACGTTGTTGTTGTTGTTGTTTATTTGACGTTGGTAATGTAGTTGTTTATTTGACGTTGTTAATGTTGTTGACATTGTTGTTGTTGTTTTTGTTGTTTATTTGACGTTGTTGTTGTTGTTGTTGTTTTTGTTGTTGTTATTGTTAGTGTTCTTGTTGTTTATTTGACGTTGTTCTTGTTGTTGTTGTTTATTTGACGTTGTTGTTGTTGTTGTTTATTTGACATTGTTGTCGTTGTTGTTGTTAATTTGACGTTGTTGATGTTTTTTACTTGAGGTTGTTGTTGTTATTGACGTTGTTGTTGTTGTTTAGTTGACCTTGTTATTGTTGTTGTTTATTTGACGTTGTTAATGTTGTTGACGTTGTTGTTGTTGTTTTTGTTGTTTATTTCACGTTGTTGTTGTTATTTGACGTTGTTGTTGTTGTATTTGTTGTTGTTGTTGTTTATTTGATGTTGTATTTGTTGTTATTGTTGTTGTTGTTTATTTGACATTGTTGTTGTTGTTGTTGATGTTGTTGACGTTGTTGTTTATTTGACATTGTTGTTGTTGTTGTTTATTTGACGTTGTTGTTGTTGTTGTTTATTTGACGTTGTTGATGTTGTTGTTTATTTGACGTTGTTAATGTTGTTGACATTGTTGTTGTTATTTTTATTGTTTATTTGACATTGTTGTTGTTGTTGTTGTTGTTGTTTTTGTTGTTGTTATTGTTAGTGTTCTTGTTGTTTATTTGACGTTGTTCTTGTTGTTGTTGTTTATTTGACGTTATTGTTGTTGTTTATTTGACGTTGTTGTTGTTTATTTGACGTTGTTTTTGTTATTTGACGTTTTTGTTGTTGTTGTTGTTGTTGCTTATTTGACGTTGTTGTTGTTGTTTTTTATTTGATGTTGTTTTTGCTGTTGTTTATTTGACGTTGTTGTTGTCGTTGTTGTTGTTAATTTGACGTTGTTGTTGTTTTTTACTTGAGGTTGTTGTTGTTATTGACGTTGTTGTTGTTGTTTAGTTGACCTTGTTATTGTTGTTGTTTATTTGACGTTGTTAATGTTGTTGACGTCGTTGTTGTTGTTTTTGTTGTTTATTTCACGTTGTTGTTGTTATTTGACGTTGTTGTTGTTGTTGTTGTTGTATTTGTTGTTGTTGTTGTTGTTGTTGTTTATTTGACGTTGTATTAGTTGTTGTTGTTGTTGTTGTTGTTTATTTGACATTGTTGTTGTTGTTGACGTTGTTGTTTATTTGACGTTGTTGTTGTTGTTGTTGTTGTTGTTTATTTGATGTTGTTTTAGTTGTTGTTGTTTATTTGACGTTGTTGTTGTTTTTTATTTGATGTTGTTGTTGTTGACATTGTTGTTGTTGTTTATTTGACGTTGTTGTTGTTGTTGTTGTTTATTTGACGTAGTTGTTGTTATTGACGTTGTTGTTGTTGTTTATTTGATGTTTTTGTTGTTGTTGATGTTATTGTTGTTGTTGTTTTTTATTTGACGTTGTTGTTGTTGTTGTTTATTTGATGTTGTTGTTGTTGTTGTTTATTTGACGTTGTTGTTGTTTATTTGATGTTTTTGTTGTTGTTGTTGTTTATTTGACGTTGTTGTTGTTATTTATTTGACGTTGTTGTTGTTGTTGTTGTTGTTATTGTTTATTTGGCATTGTTGTTGTTGTTGTTGCTTATTTGACGTTGTTGTTATTGTTGCTATTTATTTGACGTTGTTGTTGTTGTTTATTTGACATTGTTGTGTTTATTTGACGTTGTTGTTTATTTGACGTTGTTGTTGTTGTATTTGTTGTTGTTGTTATTGTTGTTGCTTATTTGACGTTGTTGTTATTGTTGTTGTTTATTTGACGTTGTTGTTGTTGATGTTATTCATTTGACGTTGTTGTTGTTGTTGTTGTTTTTTATTTGACGTTGTTGTTGTTGTTGTTGTTTATTTGACGTTGTTGTTGTTGTTGTTTTTGTTGTTTATTTGACGTTGTTGTTGTTGTTGTTTATTTGACGTTGTTGTTGTTGTATTTGTTGTTGTTGTTATTGTTGTTGCTTATTTGACGTTGTTGTTATTGTTGTTGTTTATTTGACATAGTTGTTGTTGTTGATGTTATTCATTTGACGTTGTTGTTGTTGTTGTTGTTTTTTATTTGACGTTGTTCTTGTTGTTGTTATTTATTTGACGTTGTTGTTGTTGTTGTTGTTGTTTTTGTTGTTTATTTGACGTTGTTGTTGTTGTTGTTTATTTGACGTTGTTGTTGTCGTATTTGTTGTTGTTGTTATTGTTGTTGCTTATTTGACGTTGTTGTTATTGTTGTTGTTTATTTGACGTTGTTGTCGTTGATGTTATTCATTTGACGTTGTTGTTGTTGTTGTTGTTGTTGTATATTTGACGTTGTTGTTGTTGTTGTTGTTGTTGTTTATTTGACGTCGTTGTTGTTGTTGTTGTTGTTTTTGTTGTTTATTTGACGTTGTTGTTGTTATTTATTTGACGTTGTTGTTATTTATTTGACATTGTTGTTGTTGACGTTATTGTTATTATTTATTTGACGTTGTTGTTGTTGTTTATTTGACGTTGTTAATGTTGTTGACATTGTTGTTGTTGTTTTTGTTGTTTATTTGGCGTTGTTGTTGTTGTTATTGTTGGTGTTGTTGTTGTTGTTATTGTTTATTTGACGTTGTTGTTGTTTAATTGACGTTGTTGCTGTTGTTGTTGTTTATTTGACGTTATTGTTGTTGTTTATTTGACGTTGTTGTTGTTGTTTATTTGACTTTGTTGTTCTTGTTTTTATTTAATTGACGTTGTTGTTGTTGTTGTTGTTGTTTATTTGACGTTGTTGTTGTTGTTGTTGTTGTTTATTTGACTTTGTTGTTCTTGTTGTTATTTATTTGACGTTGTTGTTGTTGTTGTTGTTTATTTGACGTTGTTGTTGTTGTTGTTGTTTATTTGACGTTGTTATTGTTGTTTATTCGACGTTGTTTTTGTTATTTGACGTTGTTGTTGTTGTTGTATTTGTTGTTGTTGTTGTTGTTGCTTATTTGATGTTGTTGTTGCTGTTGTTTATATGACGTTGTTGTTGTCGTTGTTGTTGTCGTTGTTGTTGTTTATTTGACGTTGTCATTGTTGTTGTTGTTTATTTGACGTTGTTGTTGTTGTTGACGTTGTTGTTGTTGTTGTTTATTTGACGTTGTTGTTGTTTTTTTTTTGACGTTGTTGTTGTTGTTGTTTATTTCACGTTGTTGTTATTTGACGTTGTTGTTGTTGTATTTGTTGTTGTTGTTGTTGTTGTTTATTTGACGTTGTATTTGTTGTTGTTGTTGTTGTTGTTTATTTGACGTTGTTGTTGTTTATTTGACGTTGTTAATGTTGTTGACATTGTTGTTGTTGTTTTTGTTGTTTATTTGGCATTGTTGTTGTTATTGTTTTTGTTGTTGTTATTGTTGGTGTTGTTGTTGTTTATTTGACGTTGTTGTTGTTGTTGTTTATTTGACGTTGTTGTTGTTGTTGTTTATTTGACGTTGGTAATGTAGTTGTTTATTTGACGTTGTTAATGTTGTTGACATTGTTGTTGTTGTTTTTGTTGTTTATTTGACGTTGTTGTTGTTGTTGTTGTTTTTGTTGTTGTTATTGTTAGTGTTCTTGTTGTTTATTTGACGTTGTTCTTGTTGTTGTTGTTTATTTGACGTTGTTGTTGTTGTTGTTTATTTGACATTGTTGTCGTTGTTGTTGTTAATTTGACGTTGTTGATGTTTTTTACTTGAGGTTGTTGTTGTTATTGACGTTGTTGTTGTTGTTTAGTTGACCTTGTTATTGTTGTTGTTTATTTGACGTTGTTAATGTTGTTGACGTTGTTGTTGTTGTTTTTTTTGTTTATTTCACGTTGTTGTTGTTATTTGACGTTGTTGTTGTTGTATTTGTTGTTGTTGTTGTTTATTTGATGTTGTATTTGTTGTTATTGTTGTTGTTGTTTATTTGACATTGTTGTTGTTGTTGTTGATGTTGTTGACGTTGTTGTTTATTTGACATTGTTGTTGTTGTTGTTTATTTGATGTTGTTTTAGTTGTTGTTGTTTATTTGACGTTGTTGTTGTTTTTTATTTGATGTTGTTGTTGTTGACATTGTTGTTGTTGTTTATTTGACGTTGTTGTTGTTGTTTATTTGACGTAGTTGTTGTTGTTTATTTGATGTTGTTGTTGTTGTTTATTTGACGTTGTTGTTGTTGTTATTTATTTGACGTTGTTGTTGTTGTTGTTGTTGTTATTGTTTATTTGACATCGTTGTTGTTGTTGTTGCTTATTTGACGTTGTTGTTATTGTTGCTATTTATTTGACGTTGTTGTTGTTTATTTGACATTGTTGTGTTTATTTGACGTTGTTGTTGTTTATTTGACGTTGTTGTTGTTGTATTTGTTGTTGTTGTTATTGTTGTTGCTTATTTGACGTTGTTTTTATTATTGTTGTTAATTTGACGTTATTGTTGTTGATGTTATTCATTTGACGTTGTTGTTGTTGTTGTTGTTGTTGTTTATTTGACGTTGTTGTTGTTGTTATTTATTTGACGTTGTTGTTGTTGTTATTGTTTATTTGACATTGTTGTTGTTGTTGTTGCTTATTTGACGTTGTTGTTATTGTTGCTATTTATTTGACGTTGTTGTTGTTGTTTATTTGACATTGTTGTGTTTATTTGACGTTGTTGTTGTATTTGTTGTTGTTGTTTATTTGACGTTGTTGTTATTGTTGTTGTTTATTTGACGTTGTTGTTGTTGATGTTATTCATTTGACGTTGTTGTTGTTGTTGTTTATTTGACGTTGTTGTTGTTGTTGTTTATTTGACGTTGTTGTTGTTGTTGTTTTTGTTGTTTATTTGACGTTGTTGTTGTTGTTGTGTATTTGACGTTGTTGTTGTTGTTGTTGTTGTTGTTGTTGTTTATTTGACGTCGTTGTTGTTGTTGTTGTTTTTGTTGTTTATTTGACGTTGTTGTTGTTATTTATTTGACGTTGTTGTTATTTATTTGACGTTGTTGTTATTTATTTGACATTGTTGTTGTTGACGTTATTGTTGTTATTTATTTGACGTTGTTGTTGTTGTTTATTTGACGTTGTTAATGTTGTTGACATTGTTGTTGTTGTTGTTTTTGTTGTTTATTTGGCGTTGTTGTTGTTGTTGTTATTGTTGGTGTTGTTGTTGTTGTTATTGTTTATTTGACGTTGTTGTTGTTTAATTAACGTTGTTGTTGTTGTTGTTTATTGGACGTTGTTGTTGTTGTTTATTTGACGTTGTTGTTGTTGTTGTTTATTTGACTTTGTTGTTCTTGTTGTTATTTATTTGACGTTGTTGTTGTTGTTGTTGTTTATTTGACATTGTTGTTGTTGTTGTTGTTTATTTGACTTTGTTGTTCTTGTTGTTATTTATTTGACGTTGTTGTTGTCGTTGTTGTTGTTAATTTGACGTTGTTGTTGTTTTTTACTTGAGGTTGTTGTTGTTATTGACGTTGTTGTTGTTGTTGTTTAGTTCACCTTGTTATTGTTGTTGTTTATTTGACGTGGTTAATGTTGTTGACGTTGTTGTTGTTGTTTTTGTTGTTTATTTCACGTTGTTGTTGTTATTTGACGTTGTTGTTGTTTTTGTTGTTGTATTTGTTGTTGTTGTTGTTGTTTATTTGATGTTGTATTTGTTGTTGTTGTTGTTGTTTATTTGACATTGTTGTTGTTGTTGTTGACGTTGTTGTTTATTTGACGTTGTTGTTGTTGTTGTTGTTTATTTGATGTTGTTTTAGTTGTTGTTGTTTATTTGACGTTGTTGTTATTTTTTATTTGATGTTGTTGTTGACATGGTTGTTGTTGTTTATTTGACGTTGTTGTTGTTGTTCATTTGACGTAGTTGTTGTTATTGACGTTGTGGTTGTTTATTTGATGTTTTTGTTGTTGTTGATGTTATTGTTGTTGTTGTTTTTTATTTGACGTTGTTGTTGTTGTTGTTGTTTATTTGATGTTGTTGTTGTTGTTGTTTATTTGACGTTGTTGTTGTTTATTTGATGTTGTTGTTGTTGTTGTTTATTTGACGTTGTTGTTGTTGTTATTTATTTGACGTTGTTGTTGTTGTTATTGTTTATTTGGCATTGTAGTTGTTGTTGTTGTTGCTTATTTGACGTTGTTGTTATTGTTGCTATTTATTTGACGTTGTTGTTGTTGTTGTTTATTTGACATTGTTTTGTTTATTTGACATTGTTGTTGTTTATTTGACGTTGTTGTTGTTGTATTTGTTGTTGTTGTTATTGTTGTTGCTTATTTGACGTTGTTGTTATTGTTGTTGTTTATTTGACGTTGTTGTTGTTGTTGTTTATTTGACGTTGTTCTTGTTGTTGTTTTTGTTGTTTATTTGATGTTGTTATTGTTGTTGTTTATTTGACGTTGTTGTTGTTGTATTTGTTGTTGTTGTTATTGTTGTTGCTTATTTGACGTTGTTGTTATTGTTGTTGTTTATTTGACGTTGTTGTCGTTGATGTTATTCATTTGACGTTGTTGTTGTTGTTGTTGTATATTTGACGTTGTTGTTGTTGTTGTTGTTGTTTATTTGACGTCGTTGTTGTTGTTGTTGTTATTGTTGTTTTTGTTGTTTATTTGACGTTGTTGTTGTTATTTATTTGACGTTGTTGTTATTTATTTGACGTTGTTGTTATTTATTTGACATTGTTGTTGTTGACGTTATTGTTATTTATTTGACGTTGTTGTTGTTGACGTTATTGTTGTTATTTATTTGACGTTGTTGTTGTTGTTGTTTATTTGACGTTGTTAATGTTGTTGACATTGTTGTTGTTGTTTTTGTTGTTTATTTGGCGTTGTTGTTGTTGTTATTGTTGGTGTTGTTGTTGTTGTTATTCTTTATTTGACGTTGTTGTTGTTTAATTGACGTTGTTGTTGTTGTTGTTTATTTGACGTTGTTGTTGTTGTTGTTTATTTGACTTTGTTGTTCTTGTTGTTATTTATTTGACGTTGTTGTTGTTGTTGTTGTTTATTTGACGTTGTTGTTGTTGTTGTTGTTGATTATTTGACTTTGTTGTTCTTGTTGTTATTTATTTGACGTTGTTGTTGTTGTTTATTAGACGTTGTTGTTGTTGTTGTTTATTTGACGTTGTTATTGTTGTTTATTCGACGTTGTTTTTGTTATTTGACGTTGTTGTTGTTGTATTTGTTGTCGTTGTTGTTGTGGTTGCTTATTTGACATTGTTGTTGTTGTTGCTTATTTGATGTTGTTGTTGCTGTTGTTTATATGACGTTGTTGTTGTCGTTGTTATTGTTTATTTGTTGTTGTCGTTGTTGTTGTTGTTGTTTATTTGATGTTGTTGTTGTTGTTGACGTTGTTGTTGTTGTTGTTTATTTGACGTTGTTGTTGTTGTTGTTTTTTTGACGTTGTTGTTGTTGTTGTTGTTTTTGTTGTATATTTCACGTTGTTGTTATTTGACGTTGTTGTTGTTGTATTTGTTGTTGTTGTTGTTGTTGTTTATTTGACGTTGTATTTGTTATTGTTGTTTTTGTTTATTTGACGTTGTTGTTGTTGTTTATTTGACGTTGTTAATGTTGTTTACATTGTTGTTGTTGTTTTTGTTGTTTATTTGGCGTTGTTGTTGTTGTTGTTGTTGTTGTTGTTGTTGTTTTTGTTGTTGTTATTGTTGGTGTTGTTGTTGTTTATTTGACGTTGTTGTTGTTGTTGTTGTTTATTTGACGTTGTTGTTGTTGTTGTTTATTTTAAGTTGGTAATGTTGTTGTTTATTTGACGTTGTTAATGTTGTTGACATTGTTGTTGTTGTTTTTGTTGTTTATTTGACGTTGTTGTTGTTGTTGTTTTTGTTGTTGTTATTGTTAGTGTTCTTGTTGTTTATTTGACGTTGTTCTTGTTGTTGTTGTATATTTGACGTTGTTGTTGTTTATTTGACGTTGTTTTTGTTATTTGACGTTGTTGTTGTTGTTGTTGTTGTTGCTTATTTGACGTTGTTGTTGTTGTTGTTGTTGTTTATTTGATGTTGTTGTTGCTGTTGTTTATTTGACGTTGTTGTTGTTAATTTGACGTTGTTGTTGTTTTTTACTTGAGGTTGTTGTTGTTATTGACGTTGTTGTTATTGTTTAGTTGACCTTGTTATTGTTGTTGTTTATTTGACGTTGGATAATGTTGTTGACGTTGTTGTTGTTGTTTTTGTTGTTTATTTCACGTTGTTGTTGTTATTTGACGTTGTTGTTGTTGTATTTGTTGTTGTTGTTGTTTATTTGATGTTGTATTTGTTGTTATTGTTGTTGTTGTTTATTTGACATTGTTGTTGTTGTTGTTGACGTTGTTGACGTTGTTGTTTATTTTACGTTGTTGTTGTTGTTGTTTATTTGATGTTGTTTTAGTTGTTGTTGTTTATTTGACGTTGTTGTTGTTTTTTATTTGATGTTGTTGTTGTTGACATTGTTGTTGTTGTTTATTTGACGTTCTTGTTGTTGTTTATTTGACGTAGTTGTTGTTATTGATGTTGTTGTTGTTGTTTATTTGATGTTTTTGTTGTTGTTGATGTTATTGTTGTTGGTGTTTTTTATTTGACGTTGTTGTTGTTGTTTATTTGATGTTGTTGTTGTTGTTGTTTATTTGACGTTGTTTTTGTTTATTTGATGTTGTTGTTGTTGTTGTTTATTTGACGTTGTTGTTGTTGTTATTTATTTGACGTTGTTGTTGTTGTTATTGTTTATTTGACATTGTTGTTGTTGTTGTTGCTTATTTGACGTTGTTGTTATTGTTGCTATTTATTTGACGTTGTTGTTGTTGTTGTTTATTTGACATTGTTGTGTTTATTTGACGTTGTTGTTGTTTATTTGACGTTGTTGTTGTTGTATTTGTTGTTGTTGTTATTGTTGTTGTTTATTTGACGTTGTTGTTATTGTTGTTGTTTATTTGACGTTGTTGTTGTTGATGTTATTCATTTGACGTTGTTGTTGTTGTTGTTGTTTATTTGACGTATTTGTTGTTGTTGTTGTTATTGTTAGTGTTCTTGTTGTTTATTTGACGTTGTTCTTGTTGTTGTTGTATATTTGACGTTGTTGTTGTTTATTTGACGTTGTTTTTGTTATTTGATGTTGTTGTTGTTGTTGTTGTTGTTGCTTATTTGACGTTGTTGTTGTTGTTGTTGTTGTTGTTGTTTATTTGATGTTGTTGTTGCTGTTGTTTATTTGACGTTGTTGTTGTTAATTTGATGTTGTTGTTGTTTTTTACTTGAGGTTGTTGTTGTTATTGACGTTGTTGTTGTTGTTTAGTTGACCTTGTTATTGTTGTTGTTTATTTGACGTTGGATAATGTTGTTGACGTTGTTGTTGTT
Organism: Vicia faba; assembly: GCA_948472305.1. Lineage (NCBI taxonomy): Eukaryota > Viridiplantae > Streptophyta > Magnoliopsida > Fabales > Fabaceae > Vicia > Vicia faba. The sequence goes on from OX451741.1 coordinate 294,594,273, forward strand.
GTTTTTGTTGTTTATTTCACGTTGTTGTTGTTATTTGACGTTGTTGTTGTTGTTGTATTTGTTGTTGTTGTTGTTTATTTGATGTTGTATTTGTTGTTATTGTTGTTGTTGTTTATTTGACATTGTTATTGTTGTTGTTGACGTTGTTGTTTATTTGACGTTGTTGTTGTTGTTGTTTATTTGATGTTGTTTTAGTTGTTGTTGTTTATTTGACGTTGTTGTTGTTTTTTATTTGATGTTGTTGTTGTTGACATTGTTGTTGTTGTTTATTTGACGTTGTTGTTGTTTATTTGACGTAGTTGTTGTTATTGACGTTGTTGTTGTTGTTTATTTGATGTTTTTGTTGTTGTTGATGTTATTGTTGTTGTTGTTTTTTATTTGACGTTGTTGTTGTTGTTTATTTGATGTTGTTGTTGTTGTTGTTTATTTGACGTTGTTTTTGTTTATTTGATGTTGTTGTTGTTGTTGTTTATTTGACGTTGTTGTTGTTGTTATTTATTTGACGTTGTTGTTGTTGTTATTGTTTATTTGACATTGTTGTTGTTGTTGTTGCTTATTTGACGTTGTTGTTATTGTTGCTATTTATTTGACGTTGTTGTTGTTGTTGTTGTTTATTTGACATTGTTGTGTTTATTTGACGTTGTTGTTGTTTATTTGACGTTGTTGTTGTTGTATTTGTTGTTGTTGTTATTGTTGTTGTTTATTTGACGTTGTTGTTATTGTTGTTGTTTATTTGACGTTGTTGTTGTTGTTGATGTTATTCATTTGACGTTGTTGTTATTGTTGTTGTTTATTTGACGTATTTGTTGTTGTTGTTGTTTATTTGACGTTGTTGTTGTTGTTGTTTTTGTTGTTTAATTGACGTTGTTGTTGTTGTTGTTGTTTATTTGACGTTGTTGTTGTTGTATTTGTTGTTGTTGTTATTGTTGTTGCTTATTTGACGTTGTTGTTATTGTTGTTGTTTATTTGACGTTGTTGTTGTTGATGTTATTCATTTGACGTTGTTGTTGTTGTTGTTGTTGTTGTATATTTGACGTTGTTGTTGTTGTTGTTGTTGTTGTTTATTTGACGTCGTCGTTGTTGTTGTTGTTGTTGTTTTTGTTGTTTATTTGACGTTGTTGTTGTTATTTATTTGACGTTGTTGTTATTTATTTGACGTTGTTGTTATTTATTTGACATTGTTGTTGTTGACGTTATTGTTGTTATTTATTTGACGTTGTTGTTGTTGTTTATTTGACGTTGTTAATGTTGTTGACATTGTTGTTGTTGTTTTTGTTGTTTATTTGGCGTTGTTGTTGTTGTTGTTATTGTTGGTGTTGTTGTTGTTGTTATTGTTTATTTGACGTTGTTGTTGTTTAATTAACGTTGTTGTTGTTGTTGTTGTTGTTTATTGGACGTTGTTGTTGTTGTTTATTTGACGTTGTTGTTGTTATTGTTGTTGTTGTTTATTTGACTTTGTTGTTCTTGTTGTTATTTATTTGACGTTGTTGTTGTTGTTGTTGTTGTTTATTTGACATTGTTGTTGTTGTTGTTTATTTGACTTTGTTGTTCTTGTTGTTATTTATTTGACGTTGTTGTTGTCGTTGTTGTTGTTAATTTGACGTTGTTGTTGTTTTTTACTTGAGGTTGTTGTTGTTATTGACGTTGTTGTTGTTGTTTAGTTGACCTTGTTATTGTTGTTGTTTATTTGACGTTGTTAATGTTGTTGACGTTGTTAATGTTGTTGACGTTGTTGTTGTTGTTTTTGTTGTTTATTTCACGTTGTTGTTGTTATTTGACGTTGTTGTTGTTTTTGTTGTTGTATTTGTTGTTGTTGTTGTTGTTTATTTGATGTTGTATTTGTTGTTGTTGTTGTTGTTTATTTGACATTGTTGTTGTTGTTGTTGACGTTGTTGTTTATTTGACGTTGTTATTGTTGTTGTTGTTGTTTATTTGATGTTGTTTTAGTTGTTGTTGTTTATTTGACGTTGTTGTTGTTTTTTATTTGATGTTGTTGTTGACATGGTTGTTGTTGTTTATTTGACGTTGTTGTTGTTGTTGTTCATTTGACGTAGTTGTTGTTATTGACGTTGTTGTTGTTTATTTGATGTTTTTGTTGTTGTTGATGTTATTGTTGTTGTTGTTTTTTATTTGACGTTGTTGTTGTTGTTGTTGTTTATTTGATGTTGTTGTTGTTGTTTATTTGACGTTGTTGTTGTTTATTTGATGTTGTTGTTGTTGTTGTTTATTTGACGTTGTTGTTGTTGTTATTTATTTGACGTTGTTGTTGTTGTTATTGTTTATTTGGCATTGTAGTTGTTGTTGTTGTTGCTTATTTGACGTTGTTGTTATTGTTGCTATTTATTTGACGTTGTTGTTGTTGTTGTTTATTTGACATTGTTGTGTTTATTTGACGTTGTTGTTGTTTATTTGACGTTGTTGTTGTTGTATTTGTTGTTGTTGTTATTGTTGTTGCTTATTTGACGTTGTTGTTATTGTTGTTGTTTATTTGACGTTGTTGTTGTTGTTGTTTATTTGACGTTGTTCTTGTTGTTGTTTTTGTTGTTTATTTGACGTTGTTATTGTTGTTGTTTATTTGACGTTTTTGTTGTTGTATTTGTTGTTGTTGTTATTGTTGTTGCTTATTTGACGTTGTTGTTATTGTTGTTGTTTATTTGACGTTGTTGTCGTTGATGTTATTCATTTGACGTTGTTGTTGTTGTTGTATATTTGACGTTGTTGTTGTTGTTGTTGTTGTTGTTTATTTGACGTCGTTGTTGTTGTTATTTATTTGACGTTGTTGTTATTTATTTGACGTTGTTGTTATTTATTTGACATTGTTGTTGTTGACGTTATTGTTATTTATTTGACGTTGTTGTTGTTGACGTTATTGTTGTTATTTATTTGACGTTGTTGTTGTTGTTGTTGTTTATTTGACGTTGTTAATGTTGTTGACATTGTTGTTGTTGTTTTTGTTGTTTATTTGGCGTTGTTGTTGTTGTTGTTATTGTTGGTGTTGTTGTTGTTGTTATTGTTTATTTGACGTTGTTGTTGTTTAATTGACGTTGTTGTTGTTGTTGTTGTTTATTTGACGTTGTTGTTGTTGTTGTTTATTTGACTTTGTTGTTCTTGTTGTTATTTAATTGACGTTGTTGTTGTTGTTGTTGTTTATTTGACGTTGTTGTTATTGTTGTTTATTTGACTTTGTTGTTCTTGTTGTTATTTATTTGACGTTGTTGTTGTTGTTTATTAGACGTTGTTGTTGTTGTTGTTTATTTGACGTTGTTATTGTTGTTTATTCGACGTTGTTTTTGTTGTTTGACGTTGTTGTTGTTGTTGTTGTATTTGTTGTCGTTGTTGTTGTGGTTGCTTATTTGACATTGTTGTTGTTGTTGCTTATTTGATGTTGTTGTTGCTGTTGTTTATATGACGTTGTTGTTGTCGTTGTTGTTGTTTATTTGACGTTGTCGTTGTTGTTGTTGTTGTTTATTTGACGTTGTTGTTGTTGACGTTTTTGTTGTTGTTGTTTATTTGACGTTGTTGTTTTTTTGACGTTGTTGTTGTTGTTGTTGTTTTTGTTGTATATTTCACGTTGTTGTTATTTGACGTTGTTGTTGTTGTATTTGTTGTTGTTGTTGTTGTTGTTTATTTGACGTTGTATTTGTTATTGTTGTTTTTGTTTATTTGACGTTGTTGTTGTTGTTGTTTATTTGACGTTGTTAATGTTGTTTACATTGTTGTTGTTGTTTTTGTTGTTTATTTGGCGTTGTTGTTGTTGTTGTTGTTGTTGTTTTTGTTGTTGTTATTGTTGGTGTTGTTGTTGTTTATTTGACGTTGTTGTTGTTGTTGTTGTTGTTTATTTGACGTTGTTGTTGTTGTTGTTTATTTTAAGTTGGTAATGTTGTTGTTTATTTGACGTTGTTAATGTTGTTGACATTGTTGTTGTTGTTTTTGTTGTTTATTTGACGTTGTTGTTGTTGTTGTTTTTGTTGTTGTTATTGTTAGTGTTCTTGTTGTTTATTTGACGTTGTACTTGTTGTTGTAGTATATTTGACGTTGTTGTTGTTTATTTGACGTTGTTTTTGTTATTTGACGTTGTTGTTGTTGTTGTTGTTGCTTATTTGACGTTGTTGTTGTTGTTGTTGTTGTTGTTTATTTGATGTTGTTGTTGCTGTTGTTTATTTGACGTTGTTGTTGTTAATTTGATGTTGTTGTTGTTTTTTACTTGAGGTTGTTGTTGTTATTGACGTTGTTGTTGTTGTTTAGTTGACCTTGTTATTGTTATTGTTTATTTGACGTTGGATAATGTTGTTGACGTTGTTGTTGTTGTTTTTTAGTTGTTTATTTCACGTTGTTGTTGTTATTTGACGTTGTTGTTGTTGTTGTATTTGTTGTTGTTGTTGTTTATTTGATGTTGTATTTGTTGTTATTGTTGTTGTTGTTTATTTGACATTGTTGTTGTTGTTGTTGACGTTGTTGTTTATTTGACGTTGTTGTTGTTGTTGTTTATTTGATGTTGTTTTAGTTGTTGTTGTTTATTTGACGTTGTTGTTGTTTTTTATTTGATGTTGTTGTTGTTGACATTGTTGTTGTTGTTTATTTGACGTTGTTGTTGTTGTTTATTTGACGTAGTTGTTGTTATTGACGTTGTTGTTGTTGTTTATTTGATGTTTTTGTTGTTGTTGATGTTATTGTTGTTGTTGTTTTTTATTTGACGTTGTTGTTGTTGTTGTTGTTTATTTGATGTTGTTGTTGTTGTTGTTTATTTGACGTTGTTTTTGTTTATTTGATGTTGTTGTTGTTGTTGTTTATTTGACGTTGTTGTTGTTGTTATTTATTTGACGTTGTTGTTGTTGTTGTTATTGTTTATTTGACATTGTTGTTGTTGTTGTTGCTTATTTGACGTTGTTGTTATTGTTGCTATTTATTTGACGTTGTTGTTGTTGTTGTTTATTTGACATTGTTGTGTTTATTTGACGTTGTTGTTGTTTATTTGACGTTGTTGTTGTTGTATTTGTTGTTGTTGTTATTGTTGTTGCTTATTTGACGTTGTTGTTATTGTTGTTGTTTATTTGATGTTCTTGTTATTGATGTTATTCATTTGACGTTGTTGTTGTTGTTGTTGTTTATTTGACGTTGTTGTTGTTGTTGTTTATTTGACGTTGTTGTTGTTGTTGTTGTTGTTTTTGTTGTTTATTTGACGTTGTTGTTGTTGTTGTTGTTTATTTGACGTTGTTGTTGTTGTATTTGTTGTTGTTGTTATTGTTGTTGCTTATTTGACGTTGTTGTTATTGTTGTTGTTTATTTGATGTTATTGTTGTTGATGTTATTCATTTGACGTTGTTGTTGTTGTTGTTGTATATTTGACGTTGTTGTTGTTGTTGTTGTTGTTTATTTGACGTCGTTGTTGTTGTTGTTGTTGTTGTTGTTTTTGTTGTTTATTTGACATTGTTGTTGTTATTTATTTGACTTTGTTGTTATTTATTTGACGTTGTTGTTATTTATTTGACATTGTTGTTGTTGACGTTATTGTTGTTATTTATTTGACGTTGTTGTTGTTGTTGTTTATTTGATGTTGTTAATGTTGTTGACATTGTTGTTGTTGTTTTTGTTGTTTATTTGGCGTTGTTGTTGTTGTTGTTATTGTTGGTGTTGTTGTTGTTATTGTTTATTTGACGTTGTTGTTGTTGTTTATTTGACGTTGTTGTTGTTGTTTATTTGACGTTGTTGTTCTTGTTGTTATTTATTTGACGTTGTTGTTCTTGTTGTTGTTGTTTATTTGACGTTGTTGTTGTTGTTGTTGTTGTTTATTTGACTTTGTTGTTCTTGTTGTTATTTATTTGACGTTGTTGTTGTTGTTGTTGTTTATTAGACGTTGTTGTTGTTGTTTTTGTTTATTTGACGTTGTTATTGTTGTTTATTCGACGTTGTTTTTGTTATTTGACGTTGTTGTTGTTGTATTTGTTGTTATTGTTGTTGTTGTTTATTTGACATTGTTGTTGTTGTTGTTGACGTTGTTGACGTTGTTGTTTATTTGACGTTGTTGTTGTTGTTTATTTGATGTTGTTTTAGTTGTTGTTGTTTATTTGACGTTGTTGTTGTTTTTTATTTGATGTTGTTGTTGTTGACATTGTTGTTGTTGTTTATTTGACGTTGTTGTTATTGTTTATTTGACGTAGTTGTTGTTATTGACGTTGTTGTTGTTGTTGTTTATTTGATGTTTTTGTTGTTGTTGATGTTATTGTTGTTGTTGTTTTTTATTTGACGTTGTTGTTGTTGTTGTTGTTGTTTATTTGATGTTGTTGTTGTTGTTGTTGTTGTTTATTTGATGTTGTTGATGTTGTTGTTGTTGTTGTTTATTTGATGTTGTTGTTGTTGTTGTTTATTTGATGTTGTTGTTGTTGTTGTTTATTTGACGTTGTTGTTGTTTATTTGATGTTGTTGTTGTTGTTGTTGTTTATTTGACGTTGTTGTTGTTAATATTTATTTGACGTTGTTGTTGTTGTTATTGTTTATTTGGCATTGTAGTTGTTGTTGTTGTTGCTTATTTGACGTTGTTGTTATTGTTGCTATTTATTTAACGTTGTTGTTGTTGTTTATTTGACATTGTTGTGTTTATTTGACGTTGTTGTTGTTTATTTGACGTTGTTGTTGTTGTATTTGTTGTTGTTGTTATTGTTGTTGCTTATTTGACGTTGTTGTTATTGTTGTTGTTTATTTGACGTTGTTGTCGTTGATGTTATTCATTTGACGTTGTTGTTGTTGTTGTATATTTGACGTTGTTGTTGTTGTTGTTGTTGTTGTTTATTTGACGTCGTTGTTGTTGTTATTTATTTGACGTTGTTGTTATTTATTTGACGTTGTTGTTATTTATTTGACATTGTTGTTGTTGACGTTATTGTTATTTATTTGACGTTGTTGTTGTTGACGTTATTGTTGTTATTTATTTGACGTTGTTGTTGTTGTTGTTGTTTATTTGACGTTGTTAATGTTGTTGACATTGTTGTTGTTGTTTTTGTTGTTTATTTGGCGTTGTTGTTGTTGTTGTTATTGTTGGTGTTGTTGTTGTTGTTATTGTTTATTTGACGTTGTTGTTGTTTAATTGACGTTGTTGTTGTTGTTGTTGTTTATTTGACGTTGTTGTTGTTGTTGTTTATTTGACTTTGTTGTTCTTGTTGTTATTTAATTGACGTTGTTGTTGTTGTTGTTGTTTATTTGACGTTGTTGTTGTTGTTGTTTATTTGACTTTGTTGTTCTTGTTGTTATTTATTTGACGTTGTTGTTGTTGTTTATTAGACGTTGTTGTTGTTGTTGTTTATTTGACGTTGTTATTGTTGTTTATTCGACGTTGTTTTTGTTGTTTGACGTTGTTGTTGTTGTTGTTGTATTTGTTGTCGTTGTTGTTGTGGTTGCTTATTTGACATTGTTGTTGTTGTTGCTTATTTGATGTTGTTGTTGCTGTTGTTTATATGACGTTGTTGTTGTCGTTGTTGTTGTTTATTTGACGTTGTCGTTGTTGTTGTTGTTGTTTATTTGACGTTGTTGTTGTTGACGTTTTTGTTGTTGTTGTTTATTTGACGTTGTTGTTTTTTTGACGTTGTTGTTGTTGTTGTTGTTTTTGTTGTATATTTCACGTTGTTGTTATTTGACGTTGTTGTTGTTGTATTTGTTGTTGTTGTTGTTGTTGTTTATTTGACGTTGTATTTGTTATTGTTGTTTTTGTTTATTTGACGTTGTTGTTGTTGTTGTTTATTTGACGTTGTTAATGTTGTTTACATTGTTGTTGTTGTTTTTGTTGTTTATTTGGCGTTGTTGTTGTTGTTGTTGTTGTTGTTTTTGTTGTTGTTATTGTTGGTGTTGTTGTTGTTTATTTGACGTTGTTGTTGTTGTTGTTGTTGTTTATTTGACGTTGTTGTTGTTGTTGTTTATTTTAAGTTGGTAATGTTGTTGTTTATTTGACGTTGTTAATGTTGTTGACATTGTTGTTGTTGTTTTTGTTGTTTATTTGACGTTGTTGTTGTTGTTGTTTTTGTTGTTGTTATTGTTAGTGTTCTTGTTGTTTATTTGACGTTGTACTTGTTGTTGTAGTATATTTGACGTTGTTGTTGTTTATTTGACGTTGTTTTTGTTATTTGACGTTGTTGTTGTTGTTGTTGTTGCTTATTTGACGTTGTTGTTGTTGTTGTTGTTGTTGTTTATTTGATGTTGTTGTTGCTGTTGTTTATTTGACGTTGTTGTTGTTAATTTGATGTTGTTGTTGTTTTTTACTTGAGGTTGTTGTTGTTATTGACGTTGTTGTTGTTGTTTAGTTGACCTTGTTATTGTTATTGTTTATTTGACGTTGGATAATGTTGTTGACGTTGTTGTTGTTGTTTTTTAGTTGTTTATTTCACGTTGTTGTTGTTATTTGACGTTGTTGTTGTTGTTGTATTTGTTGTTGTTGTTGTTTATTTGATGTTGTATTTGTTGTTATTGTTGTTGTTGTTTATTTGACATTGTTGTTGTTGTTGTTGACGTTGTTGTTTATTTGACGTTGTTGTTGTTGTTGTTTATTTGATGTTGTTTTAGTTGTTGTTGTTTATTTGACGTTGTTGTTGTTTTTTATTTGATGTTGTTGTTGTTGACATTGTTGTTGTTGTTTATTTGACGTTGTTGTTGTTGTTTATTTGACGTAGTTGTTGTTATTGACATTGTTGTTGTTGTTTATTTGATGTTTTTGTTGTTGTTGATGTTATTGTTGTTGTTGTTTTTTATTTGACGTTGTTGTTGTTGTTGTTGTTTATTTGATGTTGTTGTTGTTGTTGTTTATTTGACGTTGTTTTTGTTTATTTGATGTTGTTGTTGTTGTTGTTTATTTGACGTTGTTGTTGTTGTTATTTATTTGACGTTGTTGTTGTTGTTGTTATTGTTTATTTGACATTGTTGTTGTTGTTGTTGCTTATTTGACGTTGTTGTTATTGTTGCTATTTATTTGACGTTGTTGTTGTTGTTGTTTATTTGACATTGTTGTGTTTATTTGACGTTGTTGTTGTTTATTTGACGTTGTTGTTGTTGTATTTGTTGTTGTTGTTATTGTTGTTGCTTATTTGACGTTGTTGTTATTGTTGTTGTTTATTTGATGTTCTTGTTATTGATGTTATTCATTTGACGTTGTTGTTGTTGTTGTTGTTTATTTGACGTTGTTGTTGTTGTTGTTTATTTGACGTTGTTGTTGTTGTTGTTGTTTTTGTTGTTTATTTGACGTTGTTGTTGTTGTTGTTGTTTATTTGACGTTGTTGTTGTTGTATTTGTTGTTGTTGTTATTGTTGTTGCTTATTTGACGTTGTTGTTATTGTTGTTGTTTATTTGATGTTATTGTTGTTGATGTTATTCATTTGACGTTGTTGTTGTTGTTGTTGTATATTTGACGTTGTTGTTGTTGTTGTTGTTGTTTATTTGACGTCGTTGTTGTTGTTGTTGTTGTTGTTGTTTTTGTTGTTTATTTGACATTGTTGTTGTTATTTATTTGACTTTGTTGTTATTTATTTGACGTTGTTGTTATTTATTTGACATTGTTGTTGTTGACGTTATTGTTGTTATTTATTTGACGTTGTTGTTGTTGTTGTTTATTTGATGTTGTTAATGTTGTTGACATTGTTGTTGTTGTTTTTGTTGTTTATTTGGCGTTGTTGTTGTTGTTGTTATTGTTGGTGTTGTTGTTGTTATTGTTTATTTGACGTTGTTGTTGTTGTTTATTTGACGTTGTTGTTGTTGTTTATTTGACGTTGTTGTTCTTGTTGTTATTTATTTGACGTTGTTGTTCTTGTTGTTGTTGTTTATTTGACGTTGTTGTTGTTGTTGTTGTTGTTGTTTATTTGACTTTGTTGTTCTTGTTGTTATTTATTTGACGTTGTTGTTGTTGTTGTTGTTTATTAGACGTTGTTGTTGTTGTTTTTGTTTATTTGACGTTGTTATTGTTGTTTATTCGACGTTGTTTTTGTTATTTGACGTTGTTGTTGTTGTATTTGTTGTTATTGTTGTTGTTGTTTATTTGACATTGTTGTTGTTGTTGTTGACGTTGTTGACGTTGTTGTTTATTTGACGTTGTTGTTGTTGTTTATTTGATGTTGTTTTAGTTGTTGTTGTTTATTTGACGTTGTTGTTGTTTTTTATTTGATGTTGTTGTTGTTGACATTGTTGTTGTTGTTTATTTGACGTTGTTGTTATTGTTTATTTGACGTAGTTGTTGTTATTGACGTTGTTGTTGTTGTTGTTTATTTGATGTTTTTGTTGTTGTTGATGTTATTGTTGTTGTTGTTTTTTATTTGACGTTGTTGTTGTTGTTGTTGTTGTTTATTTGATGTTGTTGTTGTTGTTGTTGTTGTTTATTTGATGTTGTTGATGTTGTTGTTGTTGTTGTTTATTTGATGTTGTTGTTGTTGTTGTTTATTTGATGTTGTTGTTGTTGTTGTTTATTTGACGTTGTTGTTGTTTATTTGATGTTGTTGTTGTTGTTGTTGTTTATTTGACGTTGTTGTTGTTAATATTTATTTGACGTTGTTGTTGTTGTTATTGTTTATTTGGCATTGTAGTTGTTGTTGTTGTTGCTTATTTGACGTTGTTGTTATTGTTGCTATTTATTTAACGTTGTTGTTGTTGTTTATTTGACATTGTTGTGTTTATTTGACGTTGTTGTTGTTTATTTGACGTTGTTGTTGTTGTATTTGTTGTTGTTGTTATTGTTGTTGCTTATTTGACGTTGTTGTTATTGTTGTTGTTTATTTGACGTTGTTGTTGTTGTTGTTTATTTGACGTTGTTCTTGTTGTTGTTTTTGTTGTTTATTTGACGTTGTTGTTGTTGTTGTTTATTTGACGTTGTTGTTGTTGTATTTGTTGTTGTTGTTATTGTTGTTGCTTATTTGACGTTGTTGTTATTGTTGTTGTTTATTTGACGTTGTTGTCGTTGATGTTATTCATTTGACGTTGTTGTTGTTGCTGTTGTATATTTGACGTTGTTGTTGTTGTTGTTGTTGTTGTTGTTGTTTATTTGACGTCGTTGTTGTTGTTGTTGTTGTTTTTGTTGTTTATTTGACGTTGTTGTTGTTATTTATTTGACGTTGTTGTTATTTATTTGACGTTGTTGTTATTTATTTGACATTGTTGTTGTTGACGTTATTGTTATTTATTTGACGTTGTTGTTGTTGACGTTATTGTTGTTATTTATTTGACGTTGTTGTTGTTGTTGTTTATTTGACGTTGTTAATGTTGTTGACATTGTTGTTGTTGTTTTTGTTGTTTATTTGGCATTGTTGTTGTTGTTGTTATTGTTGGTGTTGTTGTTGTTGTTATTGTTTATTTGACGTTGTTGTTGTTTAATTGACGTTGTTGTTGTTGTTGTTGTTTATTTGACGTTGTTGTTGTTGTTGTTGTTGTTTATTTGACTTTGTTGTTCTTGTTGTTATTTATTTGACGTTGTTGTTGTTGTTGTTTATTTGACGTTGTTGTTGTTGTTGTTTATTTGACTTTGTTGTTTATTAGACGTTGTTGTTGTTGTTGTTTATTTGACGTTCTTATTGTTGTTTATTCGATGTTGTTTTTGTTATTTGACGTTGTTGTTGTTGTTGTATTTGTTGTTGTTGTTGTTGCTTATTTGACATTGTTGTTGTTGTTGCTTATTTGATTTTGTTGTTGCTGTTGTTTATATGACGTTGTTGTTGTCGTTGTTGTTGTTTATTTGACGTTGTCGTTGTTGTTGTTGTTTATTTGACGTTGTTGTTGTTGTTGACGTTGTTGTTGTTGTTGTTGTTTATTTGACGTTGTTGTTGTTGTTGTTGTTTTTTTGACGTTGTTGTTGTTGTTGTTGTTTTTGTTGTATATTTCACGTTGTTGTTATTTGACGTTGTTGTTGTTGTATTTGTTGTTGTTGTTGTTGTTGTTTATTTGACGTTGTATTTGTTATTGTTGTTTTTGTTTATTTGACGTTGTTGTTGTTGTTTATTTGACGTTGTTAATGTTGTTTACATTGTTGTTGTTGTTTTTGTTGTTTATTTGGCGTTGTTGTTGTTGTTTTTGTTGTTGTTATTGTTGGTGTTGTTGTTGTTTATTTGACGTTGTTGTTGTTGTTGTTTATTTGACGTTGTTGTTGTTGTTGTTTATTTGACGTTGGTAATGTTGTTGTTTATTTGACGTTGTTAATGTTGTTGACATTGTTGTTGTTGTTTTTGTTGTTTATTTGACGTTGTTGTTGTTGTTGTTTTTGTTGTTATTATTGTTAGTGTTCTTGTTGTTTACTTGACGTTGTTCTTGTTGTTGTTGTATATTTGACGTTGTTGTTGTTTATTTGACGTTGTTTTTGTTATTTGACGTTGTTGTTGTTGTTGTTGTTGTTGCTTATTTGACGTTGTTGTTGTTGTTGTTGTTTATTTGATGTTGTTGTTGCTGTTGTTTATTTGACGTTGTTGTTGTTAATTTGACGTTGTTGTTGTTTTTTACTTGAGGTTGTTGTTGTTATTGACGTTGTTGTTGTTGTTTAGTTGACCTTGTTATTGTTGTTGTTTATTTGACGTTGTTAATGTTGTTGACGTTGTTGTTGTTGTTTTTGTTGTTTATTTCACGTTGTTGTTGTTATTTGACGTTGTTGTTGTTGTTGTTGTATTTGTTGTTGTTGTTGTTTATTTGATGTTGTATTTGTTGTTATTGTTGTTGTTGTTTATTTGACATTGTTGTTGTTGTTGTTGACGTTGTTGACGTTGTTGTTTATTTGACGTTGTTGTTGTTGTTGTTTATTTGATGTTGTTTTAGTTGTTGTTGTTTATTTGACGTTGTTGTTGTTTTTTATTTGATGTTGTTGTTGTTGACATTGTTGTTGTTGTTTATTTGACGTTGTTGTTGTTGTTTATTTGACGTAGTTGTTGTTATTGACGTTGTTGTTGTTGTTTATTTGATGTTTTTGTTGTTGTTGATGTTATTGTTGTTGTTGTTTTTTATTTGACGTTGTTGTTGTTGTTGTTGTTTATTTGATGTTGTTGTTGTTGTTGTTTATTTGACATTGTTTTTGTTTATTTGATGTTGTTGTTGTTGTTGTTTATTTGACGTTGTTGTTGTTGTTATTTATTTGACGTTGTTGTTGTTGTTGTTATTGTTTATTTGACATTGTTGTTGTTGTTGTTGCTTATTTGACGTTGTTGTTATTGTTGCTATTTATTTGACGTTGTTGTTGTTGTTGTTTATTTGACATTGTTGTGTTTATTTGACGTTGTTGTTGTTTATTTGACGTTGTTGTTGTTGTATTTGTTGTTGTTGTTATTGTTGTTGCTTATTTGACGTTGTTGTTATTGTTGTTGTTTATTTGATGTTGTTGTTATTGATGTTATTCATTTGACGTTGTTGTTGTTGTTGTTTATTTGACGTTGTTGTTGTTGTTGTTTATTTGACGTTGTTGTTGTTGTTGTTGTTTTTGTTGTTTATTTGACGTTGTTGTTGTTGTTGTTTATTTGACGTTGTTGTTGTTGTATTTGTTGTTGTTGTTATTGTTGTTGCTTATTTGACGTTGTTGTTATTGTTGTTGTTTATTTGATGTTGTTGTTGTTGATGTTATTCATTTGACGTTGTTGTTGTTGTTGTTGTTGTTGTATATTTGACGTTGTTGTTGTTGTTGTTGTTTATTTGACGTCGTTGTTGTTGTTGTTGTTGTTTTTTTATTTGACGTTGTTATTGTTATTTATTTAACGTTGTTGTTATTTATTTGACGTTGTTGTTATTTATTTGACATTGTTGTTGTTGACGTTATTGTTGTTATTTATTTGACGTTGTTGTTGTTGTTGTTGTTTATTTGATGTTGTTAATGTTGTTGACATTGTTGTTGTTGTTTTTGTTGTTTATTTGGCGCTGTTGCTGTTGTTGTTATTGTTGGTGTTGTTGTTGTTATTGTTTATTTGACGTTGTTGTTGTTGTTTATTTGACGTTGTTGTTGTTGTTTATTTGACGTTGTTGTTCTTGTTGTTATTTATTTGACGTTGTTGTTCTTGTTGTTGTTGTTTATTTGACGTTGTTGTTCTTGTTGTTGTTGTTTATTTGACGTTGTTGTTGTTGTTGTTTATTTGACTTTGTTGTTCTTGTTGTTATTTATTTGACGTTGTTGTTGTTGTTGTTTATTAGACGTTGTTGTTGTTGTTGTTGTTTATTTGACGTTGTTATTGTTGTTTATTCGACGTTGTTTTTGTTATTTGAAGTTGTTGTTGTTGTTGTATTTGTTGTTATTGTTGTTGTTGTTTATTTGACATTGTTGTTGTTGTTGTTGACGTTGTTGACGTTGTTGTTTATTTGACGTTGTTGTTGTTGTTGTTGTTTATTTGATGTTGTTTTAGTTGTTGTTGTTTATTTGACGTTGTTGTTGTTTTTTATTTGATGTTGTTGTTGTTGACATTGTTGTTGTTGTTTATTTGACGTTGTTGTTGTTGTTTATTTGACGTAGTTGTTGTTATTGACGTTGTTGTTGTTGTTTATTTGATGTTTTTGTTGTTGTTGATGTTATTGTTGTTGTTCTTGTTGTTGTTGTTCTTGTTGTTGTTGATGGTATTGTTGTTGTTCTTATTGTTGTTGTTCTTGTTGTTGTTGTTTTTGTTGTTTATTTGACGTTGTTGTTGTTGTTGTTTTTGTTGTTGTTATTGTTAGTGTTCTTGTTGTTTATTTGACGTTGTTCTTGTTGTTGTAGTATATTTGACGTTGTTGTTGTTTATTTGACGATGTTTTTGTTATTTGACGTTGTTGTTGTTGTTGTTGTTGCTTATTTGACGTTGTTGTTGTTGTTGTTGTTGTTGTTTATTTGATGTTGTTGTTGCTGTTGTTTATTTGACGTTGTTGTTGTTAATTTGACGTTGTTGTTGTTTTTTACTTGAGGTTGTTGTTGTTATTGACGTTGTTGTTGTTGTTTAGTTGACCTTGTTATTGTTGTTGTTTATTTGACGTTGGATAATGTTGTTGACATTGTTGTTGTTGTTTTTTAGTTGTTTATTTCACGTTGTTGTTGTTATTTGACGTTGTTGTTGTTGTTGTATTTGTTGTTGTTGTTGTTTATTTGATGTTGTATTTGTTGTTATTGTTGTTGTTGTTTATTTGACATTGTTGTTGTTGTTGTTGACGTTGTTGTTTATTTGACGTTGTTGTTGTTGTTGTTTATTTGATGTTGTTTTAGTTGTTGTTGTTTATTTGACGTTGTTGTTGTTTTTTATTTGATGTTGTTGTTGTTGACATTGTTGTTGTTGTTTATTTGACGTTGTTGTTGTTGTTTATTTGACGTAGTTGTTGTTATTGACGTTGTTGTTGTTGTTTATTTGATGTTTTTGTTGTTGTTGATGTTATTGTTGTTGTTGTTTTTTATTTGACGTTGTTGTTGTTGTTGTTTATTTGATGTTGTTGTTGTTGTTGTTTATTTGACGTTGTTTTTGTTTATTTGATGTTGTTGTTGTTGTTGTTGTTTATTTGACGTTGTTGTTGTTGTTATTTATTTGACGTTGTTGTTGTTGTTGTTATTGTTTATTTGACATTGTTGTTGTTGTTGTTGCTTATTTGACGTTGTTGTTATTGTTGCTATTTATTTGACGTTGTTGTTGTTGTTGTTTATTTGACATTGTTGTGTTTATTTGACGTTGTTGTTGTTTATTTGACGTTGTTGTTGTTGTATTTGTTGTTGTTGTTATTGTTGTTGCTTATTTGACGTTGTTGTTATTGTTGTTGTTTATTTGATGTTGTTGTTGTTGATGTTATTCATTTGACGTTGTTGTTGTTGTTGTTGTTGTTTATTTGACGTTGTTGTTGTTGTTGTTTATTTGACGTTGTTGTTGTTGTTGTTGTTTTTGTTGTTTATTTGACGTTGTTGTTGTTGTTGTTTATTTGACGTTGTTGTTGTTGTTATTGTTGTTGCTTATTTGACGTTGTTGTTATTGTTGTTGTTTATTTGATGTTGTTGTTGTTGATGTTATTCATTTGACGTTGTTGTTGTTGTTGTTGTATATTTGACGTTGTTGTTGTTTATTTGACGTCGTTGTTGTTGTTGTTGTTGTTGTTGTTGTTTTTGTTGTTTATTTGACATTGTTGTTGTTATTTATTTGACGTTGTTGTTATTTATTTGACGTTGTTGTTATTTATTTGACATTGTTGTTGTTGACGTTATTGTTGTTATTTATTTGACGTTGTTGTTGTTGTTGTTTATTTGATGTTGTTAATGTTGTTTACATTGTTGTTGTTGTTTTTGTTGTTTATTTGGCGTTGTTGTTGTTGTTGTTATTGTTGGTGTTGTTGTTGTTATTGTTTATTTGACGTTGTTGTTGTTGTTTATTTGACGTTGTTGTTGTTGTTTATTTGACGTTGTTGTTCTTGTTGTTATTTATTTGACGTTGTTGTTCTTGTTGTTGTTGTTTATTTGACGTTGTTGTTGTTGTTGTTGTTGTTGTTTATTTGACTTTGTTGTTCTTGTTGTTATTTATTTGACGTTGTTGTTGTTGTTGTTGTTTATTAGACGTTGTTGTTGTTGTTTTTGTTTATTTGACGTTGTTATTGTTGTTTATTCGACGTTGTTTTTGTTATTTGACGTTGTTGTTGTTGTTGTATTTGTTGTTATTGTTGTTGTTGTTTATTTGACATTGTTGTTGTTGTTGTTGACGTTGTTGACGTTGTTGTTTATTTGACGTTGTTGTTGTTGTTTATTTGATGTTGTTTTAGTTGTTGTTGTTTATTTGACGTTGTTGTTGTTTTTTATTTGATGTTGTTGTTGTTGACATTGTTGTTGTTGTTTATTTGACGTTGTTGTTATTGTTTATTTGACGTAGTTGTTGTTATTGACGTTGTTGTTGTTGTTGTTTATTTGATGTTTTTGTTGTTGTTGATGTTATTGTTGTTGTTGTTTTTTATTTGACGTTGTTGTTGTTGTTGTTGTTGTTTATTTGATGTTGTTGTTGTTGTTGTTGTTTATTTGATGTTGTTGATGTTGTTGTTGTTGTTGTTGTTGTTTATTTGATGTTGTTGTTGTTGTTGTTTATTTGATGTTGTTGTTGTTGTTGTTTATTTGACGTTGTTGTTGTTTATTTGATGTTGTTGTTGTTGTTGTTGTTTATTTGACGTTGTTGTTGTTGTTATTTATTTGACGTTGTTGTTGTTGTTATTGTTTATTTGGCATTGTAGTTGTTGTTGTTGTTGCTTATTTGACGTTGTTGTTATTGTTGCTATTTATTTAACGTAGTTGTTGTTGTTTATTTGACATTGTTGTGTTTATTTGACGTTGTTGTTGTTTATTTGACGTTGTTGTTGTTGTATTTGTTGTTGTTGTTATTGTTGTTGCTTATTTGACGTTGTTGTTATTGTTGTTGTTTATTTGACGTTGGTGTTGTTGTTGTTTATTTGACGTTGTTCTTGTTGTTGTTTTTGTTGTTTATTTGACGTTGTTGTTGTTGTTGTTTATTTGACGTTGTTGTTGTTGTATTTGTTGTTGTTGTTATTGTTGTTGCTTATTTGACGTTGTTGTTATTGTTGTTGTTTATTTGACGTTGTTGTCGTTGATGTTATTCATTTGACGTTGTTGTTGTTGTTGTTGTTGTATATTTGACGTTGTTGTTGTTGTTGTTGTTGTTGTTGTTGTTTATTTGACGTCGTTGTTGTTGTTGTTGTTGTTTTTGTTGTTTATTTGACGTTGTTGTTGTTATTTATTTGACGTTGTTGTTATTTATTTGACGTTGTTGTTATTTATTTGACATTGTTGTTGTTGACGTTATTGTTATTTATTTGACGTTGTTGTTGTTGACGTTATTGTTGTTATTTATTTGACGTTGTTGTTGTTGTTGTTGTTTATTTGACGTTGTTAATGTTGTTGACATTGTTGTTGTTGTTTTTGTTGTTTATTTGGCATTGTTGTTGTTGTTGTTATTGTTGGTGTTGTTGTTGTTGTTATTGTTTATTTGACGTTGTTGTTGTTTAATTGACGTTGTTGTTGTTGTTGTTGTTTATTTGACGTTGTTGTTGTTGTTGTTGTTTATTTGACTTTGTTGTTCTTGTTGTTATTTATT
Organism: Vicia faba; assembly: GCA_948472305.1. Taxonomy (NCBI): domain Eukaryota; kingdom Viridiplantae; phylum Streptophyta; class Magnoliopsida; order Fabales; family Fabaceae; genus Vicia; species Vicia faba. The sequence goes on from OX451741.1 coordinate 294,612,287, forward strand.
TGACGTTGTTGTTGTTGTTGTTTATTTGACGTTGTTGTTGTTGTTGTTTATTTGACTTTGTTGTTTATTAGACGTTGTTGTTGTTGTTGTTTATTTGACGTTCTTATTGTTGTTTATTCGATGTTGTTTTTGTTATTTGACGTTGTTGTTATTGTTGTATTTGTTGTTGTTGTTGTTGTTGCTTATTTGACATTGTTGTTGTTGTTGCTTATTTGATGTTGTTGTTGCTGTTGTTTATATGACGTTGTTGTTGTCGTTGTTGTTGTTTATTTGACGTTGTCGTTGTTGTTGTTGTTTATTTGACGTTGTTGTTGTAGTTGACGTTGTTGTTGTTGTTTATTATTTGACGTTGTTGTTGTTGTTGTTGTTTTTTTGACGTTGTTGTTGTTGTTGTTGTTTTTGTTGTATATTTCACGTTGTTGTTATTTGACGTTGTTGTTGTTGTATTTGTTGTTGTTGTTGTTGTTGTTTATTTGACGTTGTATTTGTTATTGTTGTTTTTGTTTATTTGACGTTGTTGTTGTTGTTTATTTGACGTTGTTAATGATGTTTACATTGTTGTTGTTGTTTTTGTTGTTTATTTGGCGTTGTTGTTGTTGTTGTTGTTGTTTTTGTTGTTGTTATTGTTGGTGTTGTTGTTGTTTATTTGACGTTGTTGTTGTTGTTGTTGTTGTTTATTTGACGTTGTTGTTGTTGTTTATTTGACGTTGGTAATGTTGTTGTTTATTTGACGTTGTTAATGTTGTTGACATTGTTGTTGTTGTTTTTGTTGTTTATTTGACGTTGTTGTTGTTGTTGTTTTTGTTGTTGTTATTGTTAGTGTTCTTGTTGTTTACTTGACGTTGTTCTTGTTGTTGTTGTATATTTGACGTTGTTGTTGTTTATTTGACGTTGTTTTTGTTATTTGATGTTGTTGTTGTTGTTGTTGTTGTTGCTTATTTGACGTTGTTGTTGTTGTTGTTGTTGTTGTTTATTTGATGTTGTTGTTGCTGTTGTTTATTTGACGTTGTTGTTGTTAATTTGACGTTGTTGTTGTTTTTTACTTGAGGTTGTTATTGACGTTGTTGTTGTTGTTTAGTTGACCTTGTTATTGTTGTTGTTTATTTGACGTTGTTAATGTTGTTGACGTTGTTGTTGTTGTTTTTGTTGTTTATTTCACGTTGTTGTTGTTATTTGACGTTGTTGTTGTTGTTGTATTTGTTGTTGTTGTTGTTTATTTGATGTTGTATTTGTTGTTATTGTTGTTGTTGTTTATTTGACATTGTTGTTGTTGTTGTTGACGTTGTTGACGTTGTTGTTTATTTGACGTTGTTGTTGTTGTTGTTTATTTGATGTTGTTTTAGTTGTTGTTGTTTATTTGACGTTGTTGTTGTTTTTTATTTGATGTTGTTGTTGTTGACATTGTTGTTGTTGTTTATTTGACGTAGTTGTTGATATTGACGTTGTTGTTGTTGTTTATTTGATGTTTTTGTTGTTGTTGATGTTATTGTTGTTGTTGTTTTTTATTTGACGTTGTTGTTGTTGTTGTTGTTGTTTATTTGATGTTGTTGTTGTTGTTGTTTATTTGACGTTGTTTTTGTTTATTTGATGTTGTTGTTGTTGTTGTTTATTTGACGTTGTTGTTGTTGTTATTTATTTGACGTTGTTGTTGTTGTTGTTATTGTTTATTTGACATTGTTGTTGTTGTTGTTGCTTATTTGACGTTGTTGTTATTGTTGCTATTTATTTGACGTTGTTGTTGTTGTTGTTTATTTGACATTGTTGTGTTTATTTGACGTTGTTGTTGTTTATTTGACGTTGTTGTTGTTGTATTTGTTGTTGTTGTTATTGTTGTTGCTTATTTGACGTTGTTGTTATTGTTGTTGTTTATTTGATGTTGTTGTTATTGATGTTATTCATTTGACGTTGTTGTTGTTGTTGTTGTTTATTTGACGTTGTTGTTGTTGTTGTTTATTTGACGTTGTTGTTGTTGTTGTTGTTTTTGTTGTTTATTTGACGTTGTTGTTGTTGTTGTTGTTTATTTGACGTTGTTGTTGTTGTATTTGTTGTTGTTGTTATTGTTGTTGCTTATTTGACGTTGTTGTTATTGTTGTTGTTTATTTGATGTTGTTGTTGTTGATGTTATTCATTTGACGTTGTTGTTGTTGTTGTTGTTGTATATTTGACGTTGTTGTTGTTGTTGTTGTTTATTTGACGTCGTTGTTGTTGTTGTTGTTGTTTTTTTATTTGACGTTGTTATTATTATTTATTTGACGTTGTTGTTATTTATTTGACGTTGTTGTTATTTATTTGACATTGTTGTTGTTGACGTTATTGTTGTTATTTATTTGACGTTGTTGTTGTTGTTGTTTATTTGATGTTGTTAATGTTGTTGACATTGTTGTTGTTGTTTTTGTTGTTTATTTGGCGCTGTTGCTGTTGTTGTTATTGTTGGTGTTGTTGTTGTTATTGTTTATTTGACGTTGTTGTTGTTGTTTATTTGACGTTGTTGTTGTTGTTTATTTGACGTTGTTGTTCTTGTTGTTATTTATTTGACGTTGTTGTTCTTGTTGTTGTTGTTTATTTGACGTTGTTGTTCTTGTTGTTGTTGTTTATATGACGTTGTTGTTGTTGTTGTTGTTTATTTGACTTTGTTGTTCTTGTTTTTATTTATTTGACGTTGTTGTTGTTGTTGTTTATTAGACGTTGTTGTTGTTGTTGTTGTTTATTTGACGTTGTTATTGTTGTTTATTCGACGTTGTTTTTGTTATTTGAAGTTGTTGTTGTTGTTGTATTTGTTGTTATTGTTGTTGTTGTTTATTTGACATTGTTGTTGTTGTTGTTGACGTTGTTGACGTTGTTGTTTATTTGACGTTGTTGTTGTTGTTGTTGTTTATTTGATGTTGTTTTAGTTGTTGTTGTTTATTTGACGTTGTTGTTGTTTTTTATTTGATGTTGTTGTTGTTGACATTGTTGTTGTTGTTTATTTGACGTTGTTGTTGTTGTTTATTTGACGTAGTTGTTGTTATTGACGTTGTTGTTGTTGTTTATTTGATGTTTTTGTTGTTGTTGATGTTATTGTTGTTGTTGTTTTTTATTTGACGTTGTTGTTGTTGTTGTTGTTTATTTGATGTTGTTGTTGTTGTTGTTTATTTGACGTTGTTTTTGTTTATTTGATTTTGTTGTTGTTGTTGTTTATTTGACGTTGTTGTTGTTGTTATTTATTTGACGTTGTTGTTGTTGTTATTGTTTATTTGACATTGTTGTTCTTGTTGTTTATTTGACGTTGTTATTGTTGTTTATTCGACGTTGTTTTTGTTATTTGACGTTGTTGTTGTTGTTGTTTATTTGACATTGTTGTTGTTGTTGACGTTGTTGACGTTGTTGTTTATTTGACGTTGTTGTTGTTGTTTATTTGATGTTGTTTTAGTTGTTGTTGTTTATTTGACGTTGTTGTTGTTTTTTATTTGATGTTGTTGTTGTTGACATTGTTGTTGTTGTTTAGTTGACGTTGTTGTTGTTGTTTATTTGACGTAGTTGTTGTTATTGACGTTGTTGTTGTTGTTTATTTGATGTTTTTGTTGTTGTTGATGTTATTGTTGTTGTTGTTTTTTATTTGACGTTGTTGTTGTTGTTGTTTATTTGATGTTGTTGTTGTTGTTGTTTATTTGACGTTGTTTTTGTTTATTTGATGTTGTTGTTGTTGTTTATTTGACGTTGTTGTTGTTGTTATTTATTTGACGTTGTTGTTGTTGTTATTGTTTATTTGACATTGTTGTTGTTGTTGCTTATTTGACGTTGTTGTTATTGTTGCTATTTATTTGACGTTGTTGTTGTTGTTGTTTATTTGACATTGTTGTGTTTATTTGACGTTGTTGTTGTTTATTTGATGTTGTTGTTGTTGTATTTGTTGTTGTTGTTATTGTTGTTGCTTATTTGACGTTGTTGTTATTGTTGTTGTTTATTTGATGTTGTTGTTGTTGATGTTATTCATTTGACGTTGTTGTTGTTGTTGTTTATTTGACGTTGTTGTTGTTGTTTATTTGACGTTGTTGTTGTTGTTGTTGTTGTTTTTGTTGTTTATTTGACGTTGTTGTTGTTTTTGTTGTTTATTTGACGTTGTTGTTGTTGTTGTTGTTTATTTGACGTTGTTGTTGTTGTATTTGTTGTTGTTGTTATTGTTGTTGCTTATTTGACGTTGTTGTTATTGTTGTTGTTTATTTGATGTTGTTGTTGTTGATGTTATTCATTTGACGTTGTTGTTGTTGTTGTATATTTGACGTTGTTGTTGTTGTTGTTGTTTATTTGACGTCGTTGTTGTTGTTGTTGTTGTTTTTTTTATTTGACGTTGTTGTTGTTATTTATTTGACGTTGTTGTTATTAATTTGACGTTGTTGTTATTTATTTGACATTGTTGTTGTTGACGTTATTGTTGTTATTTATTTGACGTTGTTGTTGTTGTTGTTGTTTATTTGATGTTGTTAATGTTGTTGACATTGTTGTTGTTGTTTTTGTTGTTTATTTGGCGCTGTTGCTGTTGTTGTTATTGTTGGTGTTGTTGTTGTTATTGTTTATTTGACGTTGTTGTTGTTGTTTATTTGACGTTGTTGTTGTTGTTGTTTATTTGACGTTGTTGTTCTTGTTGTTATTTATTTGACGTTGTTGTTCTTGTTGTTGTTGTTTATTTGACGTTGTTGTTGTTGTTGTTGTTTATTTGACTTTGTTGTTCTTGTTGTTATTTATTTGACGTTGTTGTTGTTGTTGTTGTTTATTAGACGTTGTTGTTGTTGTTGTTGTTTATTTGACGTTGTTATTGTTGTTTATTCGACGTTGTTTTTGTTATTTGAAGTTGTTGTTGTTGTTGTATTTGTTGTTATTGTTGTTGTTGTTTATTTGACATTGTTGTTGTTGTTGTTGACGTTGTTGACGTTGTTGTTTATTTGACGTTGTTGTTGTTGTTGTTGTTGTTTATTTGATGTTGTTTTAGTTGTTGTTGTTTATTTGACGTTGTTGTTGTTTTTTATTTGATGTTGTTGTTGTTGACATTGTTGTTGTTGTTGTTTATTTGACGTTGTTGTTGTTGTTTATTTGACGTAGTTGTTGTTATTGACGTTGTTGTTGTTGTTGTTTATTTGATGTTTTTGTTGTTGTTGATGTTATTGTTGTTGTTGTTTTTTATTTGACGTTGTTGTTGTTGTTGTTGTTTATTTGATGTTGTTGTTGTTGTTGTTTAATTGACGTTGTTTTTGTTTATTTGATGTTGTTGTTGTTGTTGTTTATTTGACGTTGTTGTTGTTGTTATTTATTTGACGTTGTTGTTGTTGTTGTTATTGTTTATTTGACATTGTTGTTGTTGTTGTTGTTGCTTATTTGACGTTGTTGTTATTGTTGCTATTTATTTGACGTTGTTGTTGTTGTTGTTGTTTATTTGACATTGTTGTGTTTATTTGACGTTGTTGTTGTTTATTTGACGTTGTTGTTGTTGTATTTGTTGTTGTTGTTATTGTTGTTGCTTATTTGACGTTGTTGTTATTGTTGTTGTTTATTTGATGTTGTTGTTGTTGATGTTATTCATTTGACGTTGTTGTTGTTGTTGTTGTTGTTTATTTGACGTTGTTGTTGTTGTTGTTTATTTGACGTTGTTGTTGTATTTGTTGTTGTTGTTATTGTTGTTGCTTATTTGACGTTGTTGTTATTGTTGTTGTTTATTTGATGTTGTTGTTGTTGATGTTATTCATTTGACGTTGTTGTTGTTGTTGTTGTTGTATATTTGACGTTGTTGTTGTTGTTGTTGTTTATTTGACGTCGTTGTTGTTGTTGTTGTTGTTGTTGTTTTTGTTGTTTATTTGACGTTGTGGTTGTTATTTATTTGACGTTGTTGTTATTTATTTGACGTTGTTGTTATTTATTTGACATTGTTGTTGTTGACGTTATTGTTGTTATTTATTTGACGTTGTTGTTGTCGTTGTTGTTTATTTGATGTTGTTAATGTTGTTGACATTGTTGTTGTTGTTTTTGTTGTTTATTTGGCGTTGTTGTTGTTGTTGTTATTGTTGGTTTTGTTGTTGTTATTGTTTATTTGACGTTGTTGTTGTTGTTTATTTGACGTTGTTGTTGTTGTTGTTTATTTGACGTTGTTGTTCTTGTTGTTATTTATTTGACGTTGTTGTTCTTGTTGTTGTTGTTTATTTGACGTTGTTGTTGTTGTTGTTGTTGTTTATTTGACTTTGTTGTTCTTGTTGTTATTTATTTGACGTTGTTGTTGTTGTTGTTTATTAGACGTTGTTGTTGTTGTTGTTTATTTGACGATGTTATTGTTGTTTATTCGACGTTGTTTTTGTTATTTGACGTTGTTGTTGTTGTATTTGTTGTTATTGTTGTTGTTGTTTATTTGACATTGTTGTTGTTGTTGACGTTGTTGACGTTGTTGTTTATTTGACGTTGTTGTTGTTGTTGTTTATTTGATGTTGTTTTAGTTGTTGTTGTTTATTTGACGTTGTTGTTGTTTTTTATTTGATGTTGTTGTTGTTGACATTGTTGTTGTTGTTTAGTTGACGTTGTTGTTGTTGTTTATTTGACGAAGTTGTTGTTATTAACGTTGTTGTTGTTGTTGTTTATTTGATGTTTTTGTTGTTGTTGATGTTACTGTTGTTGTTGTTTTTTATTTGACGTTGTTGTTGTTGTTGTTGTTGTTTATTTGATGTTGTTGTTGTTATTGTTTATTTGACGTTGTTTTTGTTTATTTGATGTTGTTGTTGTTGTTGTTTATTTGACGTTGTTGTTGTTGTTATTTATTTGACGTTGTTGTTGTTGTTGTTATTGTTTATTTGACATTGTTGTTGTTGTTGTTGCTTATTTGACGTTGTTGTTATTGTTGCTATTTATTTGACGTTGTTGTTGTTGTTGTTTATTTGACATTGTTGTGTTTATTTGACGTTGTTGTTGTTTATTTGACGTTGTTGTTGTTGTATTTGTTGTTGTTGTTATTGTTGTTGCTTATTTGACGTTGTTGTTATTGTTGTTGTTTATTTGATGTTGTTGTTGTTGATGTTATTCATTTGACGTTGTTGTTGTTGTTGTTGTTGTTTATTTGACGTTGTTGTTGTTGTTGTTTATTTGACGTTGTTGTTGTTGTTGTTGTTTTTGTTGTTTATTTGACGTTGTTGTTGTTGTTGTTTATTTGACGTTGTTGTTGTTGTATTTGTTGTTGTTGTTATTGTTGTTGCTTATTTGACGTTGTTGTTATTGTTGTTGTTTATTTGATGTTGTTGTTGTTGATGTTATTCATTTGACGTTGTTGTTGTTGTTGTATATTTGACGTTGTTGTTGTTGTTGTTGTTGTTGTTGTTGTTTATTTGACGTCGTTGTTGTTGTTGTTGTTGTTGTTGTTTTTGTTGTTTATTTGACGTTGTTGTTGTTATTTATTTGACGTTGTTGTTATTTATTTGACGTTGTTGTTATTTATTTGACATTGTTGTTGTTGACGTTATTGTTGTTATTTATTTGACGTTGTTGTTGTTGTTGTTTATTTGATGTTGTTAATGTTGTTGACATTGTTGTGGTTGTTTTTGTTGTTTATTTGGCGTTGTTGTTGTTGTTGTTATTGTTGGTGTTGTTGTTGTTATTGTTTATTTGACGTTGTTGTTGTTGTTTATTTGACGTTGTTGTTGTTGTTTATTTGACGTTGTTGTTCTTGTTGTTATTTATTTGACGTTGTTGTTCTTGTTGTTGTTGTTTATTTGACGTTGTTGTTGTTGTTGTTGTTGTTTATTTGACTTTGTTGTTCTTGTTGTTATTTATTTGACGTTGTTGTTGTTGTTGTTGTTGTTTATTAGACGTTGTTGTTGTTGTTGTTTATTTGACGTTGTTATTGTTGTTTATTCGACGTTGTTTTTGTTATTTGACGTTGTTGTTGTTGTTGTATTTGTTGTTGTTGTTGTTGTTGCTTATTTGACATTGTTGTTGTTGTTGTTTATTTGATGTTGTTGTTGCTGTTGTTTATATGACGTTGTTGTTGTCGTTATTGTTGTTTATTTGATGTTGTCGTTGTTGTTGTTGTTTATTTGACGTTGTTGTTGTTGACGTTGTTGTTGTTATTGTTTATTTGACGTTGTTGTTGTTGTTGATTTTTTGACGTTGTTGTTGTTGTTGTTTTTGTTGTTTATTTGACGTTGTTGTTATTTGACGTTGTTGTTGTTGTTTATTTGAAGTTGTATTTGTTGTTGTTGTTGTTGTTGTTTATTTGACGTTGTTGTTGTTGTTTATTTGACGTTGTAAATGTTGTTGACATTGTTGTTGTTGTTTTTGTTGTTTATTTGGCGTTGTTGTTGTTGTTGTTTTTGTTGTTGTTATTTTTGGTGTTGTTGTTGTTTATTTGACGTTGTTGTTGTTGTTGTTGTTGTTTATTTGACGTTGTTGTTGTTGTTGTTTAATTGACGTTGTTGTTGTTGTTTATTTGACGTTGTTGTTGTTGTTGTTATTGTTGTTTAATTGACATTGTTGTTGTTGTTGTTTATTTGACGTTGTTGTTGTTGACATTGTTGTTGTTGTTTATTTGACGTTGTTGTTGTTGTTGTATTTTATTTGACGTAGTTGTTGTTATTTGAAGTTGTTGTTGTTGTTTTATTTGTTGTCGTTGTTGTTTATTTGACGTTGTTGTTGTTGTTGTTGTTTATTTGACGTTATTGTTGTTTATTTGACGTTGTTATTGTTGTTGTTGTTGTTTATTTGACGTTGTTGTTGACGTTGTTGTTGTTGTTTATTTGACGTTGTTGTTGTTGTTGTTTATTTGACGTTGTTAATGTTGTTGTTTATTTGACGTTGTAAATGTTGTTGACATTGTTGTTGTTGTTTTTGTTGTTTATTTGGCGTTGTTGTTGTTGTTGTTTTTGTTGTTGTTATTTTTGGTGTTGTTGTTGTTTATTTGACGTTGTTGTTGTTGTTGTTTATTTGACGTTGTTGTTGTTGTTGTTTATTTGATGTTGTTGTTGTTGTTTATTTGACGTTGTTGTTGTTGTTGTTATTGTTGTTTATTTGACATTGTTGTTGTTGTTGTTTATTTGACGTTGTTGTTGTTGTTGTTGTTGTTGTTTATTTGATGTTGTTTTAGTTGTTATTGTTTATTTGACGTTGTTGTTGTTTTTTATTTGACGTTGTTGTTGTTGACATTGTTGTTGTTGTTTATTTGACGTTGTTGTTGTATTTTATTTGACGTAGTTGTTGTTATTGACGTTGTTGTTGTTGTTTATTTGACGTTTTTGTTGTTGTTGATGTTATTGTTGTTGTTGTTTTTTATTTAACGTTGTTGTTGTTGTTGTTGTTTAATTGACGTTGTTGTTGTTGTTGTTGTTTATTTGACGTTGTTGTTGTTGTTGTGGTTTATTTGACGTTGTTGTTGTTGTTGTTTATTTGACGTTGTTGTTGTTATTTGAAGTTGTTGTTGTTGTTTTATTTGTTGTCGTTGTTGTTTATTTGACGTTGTTGTTGTTGTTGTTGTTGTTGTTGTTTATTTGACGTTATTGTTGTTTATTTGACGTTGTTATTGTTGTTGTTGTTGTTTATTTGACGTTGTTGTTGACGTTGTTGTTGTTGTTGTTTATTTGACGTTGTTGTTGTTGTTGTTGTTTATTTGACGTTGTTAATGTTGTTGTTTATTTGACGTTGTTAATGTTGTTGACATTTTTGTTGTTTTTGTTGTTTATTTGACGTTGTTGTTGTTGTTGTTGTTGTTGTTTTTGTTGTTGTTATTGTTGGTGTTGTTGTTGTTTATTTGACGTTGTTGTTGTTGTTGTTGTTTATTTGACGTTGTTGTTGTTTATTTGACGTTGTTTTTGTTATTTGACGTTGTTGTTGTTGTTGTTGTTGTTGTTGTTGCTTATTTGACGTTGTTATTGTTGTTGTTTATTTGATGTTGTTGTTGTTGTTTATTTGACGTTGTTGTTGACGTTGTTGTTGTTAATTTGACGTTGTTGTTGTTGTTTATTTGACGTTGTTGTTGTTATTGACGTTGTTGTTGTTGTTGTTTAGTTGACGTTGTTATTGTTGTTGTTTATTTGACGTTGTTAATATTGTTGACGTTGTTGTTGTTGTTGTTGTTTATTTTACATTGTTGTTGTTGTTGTTGTTTATTTGACGTTGTTGTTGTTGTTGTTTATTTGACATTGTTGTTGTTGTTGTTGTTGACGTTGTTGTTTATTTGACGTTGTTGTTGTTGTTGTATATTTGATGTTGTTGTTGTTGTTGTTATTGTTTATTTGACATTGTTGTTGTTGTTGTTGTTGCTTATTTGACGTTGTTGTTATTGTTGCTATTTATTTGACGTTGTTGTTGTTGTTGTTTATTTGACATTGTTGTGTTTATTTGACGTTGTTGTTGTTTATTTGACGTTGTTGTTGTTGTATTTGTTGTTGTTGTTATTGTTGTTGCTTATTTGACGTTGTTGTTATTGTTGTTGTTTATTTGATGTTGTTGTTGTTAATGTTATTCATTTGACGTTGTTGTTGTTGTTGTTGTTTATTTGACGTTGTTGTTGTTGTTGTTTATTTGACGTTGTTGTTGTTGTTGTTGTTTTTGTTGTTTATTTGACGTTGTTGTTGTTGTTGTTTATTTGACGTTGTTGTTGTTGTATTTGTTGTTGTTGTTATTGTTGTTGCTTATTTGATGTTGTTGTTATTGTTGTTGTTTATTTGATGTTGTTGTTGTTGATGTTATTCATTTGACGTTGTTGTTGTTGTTGTTGTATATTTGACGTTGTTGTTGTTGTTGTTGTTGTTGTTTATTTGACGTCGTTGTTGTTGTTGTTGTTGTTGTTGTTTTTGTTGTTTATTTGACGTTGTTGTTGTTATTTATTTGACGTTGTTGTTATTTATTTGACGTTGTTGTTATTTATTTGACATTGTTGTTGTTGACGTTATTGTTGTTATTTATTTGACATTGTTGTTGTCGTTGTTGTTTATTTGATGTTGTTAATGTTGTTGACATTGTTGTTGTTGTTTTTGTTGTTTATTTGGCGTTGTTGTTGTTGTTGTTATTGTTGGTGTTGTTGGTGTTATTGTTTATTTGACGTTGTTGTTGTTGTTTATTTGACGTTGTTGTTGTTGTTTATTTGACGTTGTTGTTCTTGTTGTTATTTATTTGACGTTGTTGTTCTTGTTGTTGTTGTTTATTTGACGTTGTTGTTGTTGTTGTTGTTGTTTATTTGACTTTGTTGTTCTTGTTGTTATTTATTTGACGTTGTTGTTGTTGTTGTTGTTTATTAGACGTTGTTGTTGTTGTTGTTTATTTGACGTTGTTATTGTTGTTTATTCGACATTGTTTTTGTTATTTGACGTTGTTGTTGTTGTATTTGTTGTTATTGTTGATGTTGTTTATTTGACATTGTTGTTTCTGTTGACGTTGTTGACGTTGTTGTTTATTTGACGTTGTTGTTGTTGTTGTTTATTTGATGTTGTTTTAGTTGTTGTTGTTTATTTGACGTTGTTGTTGTTTTTTATTTGATGTTGTTGTTGTTCAAATTGTTGTTGTTGTTTAGTTGACGTTGTTGTTGTTGTTTATTTGACGTAGTTGTTGTTATTGACGTTGTTGTTGTTGTTTATTTGATGTTTTTGTTGTTGTTGATGTTATTGTTGTTGTTGTTTTTTATTTGACGTTGTTGTTGTTGTTGTTGTTGTTTATTTGATGTTGTTGTTGTTATTGTTTATTTGACGTTGTTTTTGTTTATTTGATGTTATTGTTGTTGTTGTTTATTTGACGTTGTTGTTATTTATTTGACGTTGTTGTTGTTGTTGTTATTGTTTATTTGACATTGTTGTTGTTGTTGTTGCTTATTTGACGTTGTTGTTATTGTTGCTATTTATTTGACGTTGTTGTTGTTGTTTATTTGACATTGTTGTGTTTATTTGACGTTGTTGTTGTTTATTTGACGTTGTTGTTGTTGTATTTGTTGTTGTTGTTATTGTTGTTGCTTATTTGACGTTGTTGTTATTGTTGTTGTTTATTTGATGTTGTTGTTGTTGATGTTATTCATTTGACGTTGTTGTTGTTGTTGTTGTTGTTTATTTGACGTTGTTGTTGTTGTTGTTTATTTGACGTTGTTGTTGTTGTTGTTTTTGTTGTTTATTTGACGTTGTTGTTGTTGTTGTTTATTTGACGTTGTTGTTGTTGTATTTGTTGTTGTTGTTATTGTTGTTGCTTATTTGACGTTGTTGTTATTGTTGTTGTTTATTTGATGTTGTTGTTGTTGATGTTATTCATTTGACGTTGTTGTTGTTGTTGTATATTTGACGTTGTTGTTGTTGTTGTTGTTGTTGTTTATTTGACGTCGTTGTTGTTGTTGTTGTTGTTGTTTTTGTTGTTTATTTGACGTTGTTGTTGTTATTTATTTGACGTTGTTGTTATTTATTTGACGTTGTTGTTATTTATTTGACATTGTTGTTGTTGACGTTATTGTTGTTATTTATTTGACGTTGTTGTTGTTGTTGTTTATTTGATGTTGTTAATGTTGTTGACATTGTTGTTGTTGTTTTTGTTGTTTATTTGGCGTTGTTGTTGTTGTTGTTATTGTTGGTGTTGTTGTTGTTATTGTTTATTTGACGTTGTTGTTGTTGTTTATTTGACGTTGTTGTTGTTGTTTATTTGACGTTGTTGTTCTTGTTGTTATTTATTTGACGTTGTTGTTCTTGTTGTTGTTGTTTATTTGACGTTGTTGTTGTTGTTGTTGTTGTTTATTTGACTTTGTTGTTCTTGTTGTTATTTATTTGACGTTGTTGTTGTTGTTGTTGTTGTTTATTAGACGTTGTTGTTGTTGTTGTTTATTTGACGTTGTTATTGTTGTTTATTCGACGTTGTTTTTGTTATTTGACGTTGTTGTTGTTGTTGTATTTGTTGTTGTTGTTGTTGTTGCTTATTTGACATTGTTGTTGTTGTTTATTTGATGTTGTTGTTGCTGTTGTTTATATGACGTTGTTGTTGTCGTTGTTGTTGTTTATTTGACGTTGTCGTTGTTGTTGTTGTTTATTTGACGTTGTTGTTGTTGACGTTGTTGTTGTTATTGTTTATTTGACGTTGTTGTTGTTGTTGTTTTTTTGACGTTGTTGTTGTTGTTGTTTTTGTTGTTTATTTGACGTTGTTGTTATTTGACGTTGTTGTTGTTGTTTATTTGAAGTTGTATTTGTTGTTGTTGTTGTTGTTGTTTATTTGACGTTGTTGTTGTTGTTTATTTGACGTTGTAAATGTTGTTGACATTGTTGTTGTTGTTTTTGTTGTTTATTTGGCGTTGTTGTTGTTGTTGTTTTTGTTGTTGTTATTTTTGGTGTTGTTGTTGTTTATTTGACGTTGTTGTTGTTGTTGTTGTTGTTTATTTGACGTTGTTGTTGTTGTTGTTTAATTGACGTTGTTGTTGTTGTTTATTTGACGTTGTTGTTGTTGTTATTGTTGTTTATTTGACGTTGTTGTTGTTGTTGTTTATTTGACGTTGTTGTTGTTGACATTGTTGTTGTTGTTTATTTGACGTTGTTGTTGTTGTTGTATTTTATTTGACGTAGTTGTTGTTATTTGAAGTTGTTGTTGTTGTTTTATTTGTTGTCGTTGTTGTTTATTTGACGTTGTTGTTATTGTTGTTGTTTATTTGACGTTATTGTTGTTTATTTGACGTTGTTATTGTTGTTGTTGTTGTTTATTTGACGTTGTTGTTGACGTTGTTGTTGTTGTTTATTTGACGTTGTTGTTGTTGTTGTTTATTTGACGTTGTTAATGTTGTTGTTTATTTGACGTTGTAAATGTTGTCGTCATTGTTGTTGTTGTTTTTGTTGTTTATTTGGCGTTGTTGTTGTTGTTGTTTTTGTTTTTGTTATTTTTGGTGTTGTTGTTGTTTATTTGACGTTGTTGTTGTTGTTGTTTATTTGACGTTGTTGTTGTTGTTGTTTATTTGATGTTGTTGTTGTTGTTTATTTGACGTTGTTGTTGTTATTGTTGTTTATTTGACATTGTTGTTGTTGTTGTTTATTTGACGTTGTTGTTGTTGTTGTTGTTGTTTATTTGATGTTGTTTTAGTTGTTATTGTTTATTTGACGTTGTTGTTGTTTTTTATTTGACGTTGTTGTTGTTGACATTGTTGTTGTTGTTTATTTGACGTTGTTGTTGTATTTTATTTGACGTAGTTGTTGTTATTGACGTTGTTGTTGTTGTTTATTTGACGTTTTTGTTGTTGTTGATGTTATTGTTGTTGTTGTTTTTTATTTAACGTTGTTGTTGTTGTTGTTGTTTAATTGACGTTGTTGTTGTTGTTGTTGTTGTTGTTTATTTGACGTTGTTGTTGTTGTTGTGGTTTATTTGACGTTGTTGTTGTTGTTGTGTATTTGACGTTGTTGTTGTTATTTGAAGTTGTTGTTGTTGTTTTATTTGTTGTCGTTGTTGTTTATTTGACGTTGTTGTTATTGTTGTTGTTTATTTGACGTTATTGTTGTTTATTTGACGTTGTTATTGTTGTTGTTGTTGTTTATTTGACGTTGTTGTTGACGTTGTTGTTGTTGTTTATTTGACGTTGTTGTTGTTGTTGTTTATTTGACGTTGGTAATGTTGTTGTTTATTTGACGTTGTTAATGTTGTTGACATTTTTGTTGTTGTTTTTGTTGTTTATTTGACGTTGTTGTTGTTGTTGTTGTTGTTGTTGTTTTTGTTGTTGTTATTGTTGTTGTTGTTTTTGTTATTTGACGTTGTTGTTGTTGTTGTTGTTGTTGCTTATTTGACGTTGTTATTGTTGTTGTTTATTTGATGTTGTTGTTGTTGTTTATTTGACGTTGTTGTTGACGTTGTTGTTGTTAATTTGACGTTGTTGTTGTTGTTTATTTGACGTTGTTGTTGTTATTGACGTTGTTGTTGTTGTTGTTTAGTTGACGTTGTTATTGTTGTTGTTTATTTGACGTTGTTAATATTGTTGACGTTGTTGTTGTTGTTGTTGTTTATTTTACATTGTTGTTGTTGTTGTTGTTTATTTGACGTTGTTGTTGTTGTTGTTTATTTGACATTGTTGTTGTTGTTGTTGTTGACGTTGTTGTTTATTTGACGTTGTTGTTGTTGTATATTTGATGTTGTTGTTGTTGTTGTTATTGTTTATTTGACATTGTTGTTGTTGTTGTTGTTGCTTATTTGACGTTGTTGTTATTGTTGCTATTTATTTGACGTTGTTGTTGTTGTTGTTGTTTATTTGACATTGTTGTGTTTATTTGACGTTGTTGTTGTTTATTTGACGTTGTTGTTGTTGTATTTGTTGTTGTTGTTATTGTTGTTGCTTATTTGACGTTGTTGTTATTGTTGTTGTTTATTTGATGTTGTTGTTGTTAATGTTATTCATTTGACGTTGTTGTTGTTGTTGTTTATTTGACGTTGTTGTTGTTGTTGTTTATTTGACGTTGTTGTTGTTGTTGTTTTTTTTGTTGTTTATTTGACGTTGTTGTTGTTGTTGTTTATTTGACGTTGTTGTTGTTGTATTTGTTGTTGTTGTTATTGTTGTTGCTTATTTGACGTTGTTGTTATTGTTGTTGTTTATTTGATGTTGTTGTTGTTGATGTTATTCATTTGACGTTGTTGTTGTTCTTGTTGTATATTTGACGTTGTTGTTGTTGTTGTTGTTGTTGTTTATTTGACGTCGTTGTTGTTGTTGTTGTTGTTGTTGTTTTTGTTGTTTATTTGACGTTGTTGTTGTTATTTATTTGACGTTGTTGTTATTTATTTGACGTTGTTGTTATTTATTTGACATTGTTGTTGTTGACGTTATTGTTGTTATTTATTTGACGTTGTTGTTGTCGTTGTTGTTTATTTGATGTTGTTAATGTTGTTGACATTGTTGTTGTTGTTTTTGTTGTTTATTTGGCGTTGTTGTTGTTGTTATTGTTGGTGTTGTTGTTGTTATTGTTTATTTGACGTTGTTGTTGTTGTTTATTTGACGTTGTTGTTGTTGTTGTTTATTTGACAATGTTGTTCTTGTTGTTATTGTTTATTTGACGTTGTTGTTGTTGTTTATTTGACGTTGTTGTTGTTGTTGTTTATTTGACAATGTTGTTCTTGTTGTTATTTATTTGACGTTGTTGTTCTTGTTGTTGTTGTTTATTTGACGTTGTTGTTGTTGTTGTTGTTTATTTGACTTTGTTGTTCTTGTTGTTATTTATTTGACGTTGTTGTTGTTGTTGTTGTTTATTAGACGTTGTTGTTGTTGTTGTTTATTTGACGTTGTTATTGTTGTTTATTCGACGTTGTTTTTGTTATTTGACGTTGTTGTTGTTGTATTTGTTGTTATTGTTGTTGTTGTTTATTTGACATTGTTGTTGTTGTTGACGTTGTTGACGTTGTTGTTTATTTGACGTTGTTGTTGTTGTTGTTTATTTGATGTTGTTTTAGTTGTTGTTGTTTATTTGACGTTGTTGTTGTTTTTTATTTGATGTTGTTGTTGTTGACATTGTTGTTGTTGTTTAGTTGACGTTGTTGTTGTTGTTTATTTGACGTAGTTGTTGTTATTGACGTTGTTGTTGTTGTTTATTTGATGTTTTTGTTGTTGTTGATGTTATTGTTGTTGTTATTTTTTATTTGACGTTGTTGTTGTTGTTGTTGTTGTTTATTTGATGTTGTTGTTGTTATTGTTTATTTGACGTTGTTTTTGTTTATTTGATGTTATTGTTGTTGTTGTTTATTTGACGTTGTTGTTGTTGTTATTTATTTGACGTTGTTGTTGTTGTTGTTATTGTTTATTTGACATTGTTGTTGTTGTTGTTGCTTATTTGACGTTGTTGTTATTGTTGCTATTTATTTGACGTTGTTGTTGTTGTTTATTTGACATTGTTGTGTTTATTTGACGTTGTTGTTGTTTATTTGACGTTGTTGTTGTTGTATTTGTTGTTGTTGTTATTGTTGTTGCTTATTTGACGTTGTTGTTATTGTTGTTGTTTATTTGATGTTGTTGTTGTTGATGTTATTCATTTGACGTTGTTGTTGTTGTTGTTGTTTATTTGACGTTGTTGTTGTTGTTGTTTATTTGACGTTGTTGTTGTTGTTGTTTTTGTTGTTTATTTGACGTTGTTGTTGTTGTTGTTTATTTGACGTTGTTGTTGTTGTATTTGTTGTTGTTGTTATTGTTGTTGCTTATTTGACGTTGTTGTTATTGTTGTTGTTTATTTGATGTTGTTGTTGTTGATGTTATTCATTTGACGTTGTTGTTGTTGTTGTATATTTGACGTTGTTGTTGTTGTTGTTGTTGTTGTTGTTGTTGTTTATTTGACGTCGTTGTTGTTGTTGTTGTTTTTGTTGTTTATTTGACGTTGTTGTTGTTATTTATTTGACGTTGTTGTTATTTATTTGACGTTGTTGTTATTTATTTGACATTGTTGTTGTTGACGTTATTGTGGTTATTTATTTGACGTTGTTGTTGTTGTTGTTTATTTGATGTTGTTAATGTTGTTGACATTGTTGTTGTTGTTTTTGTTGTTTATTTGGCGTTGTTGTTGTTGTTGTTATTGTTGGTGTTGTTGTTGTTATTGTTTATTTGACGTTGTTGTTGTTGTTTATTTGACGTTGTTGTTGTTGTTTATTTGACGTTGTTGTTCTTGTTGTTATTTATTTGACGTTGTTGTTCTTGTTGTTGTTGTTTATTTGACGTTGTTGTTGTTGTTGTTGTTGTTGTTGTTTATTTGACTTTGTTGTTCTTGTTGTTATTTATTTGACGTTGTTGTTGTTGTTGTTGTTTATTAGACGTTGTTGTTGTTGTTGTTTATTTGACGTTGTTATTGTTGTTTATTCGACGTTGTTTTTGTTATTTGACGTTGTTGTTGTTGTATTTGTTGTTGTTGTTGTTGTTGGTTATTTGACATTGTTGTTGTAGTTGTTTATTTGATGTTGTTGTTGCTGTTGTTTATATGACGTTGTTGTTGTCGTTGTTGTTGTTTATTTGACGTTGTCGTTGTTGTTGTTGTTTATTTGACGTTCTTGTTGTTGACATTGTTGTTGTTATTGTTTATTTGACGTTGTTGTTGTTGTTGTTTTTTTGACGTTGTTGTTGTTGTTGTTGTTTTTGTTGTTTATTTGACGTTGTTGTTATTTGACGTTGTTGTTGTTGTTTATTTGAAGTTGTATTTGTTGTTGTTGTTGTTGTTGTTTATTTGACGTTGTTGTTGTAGTTTATTTGACGTTGTAACTGTTGTTGACATTGTTGTTGTTGTTTTTGTTGTTTATTTGGCGTTGTTGTTGTTGTTGTTTTTGTTGTTGTTATTTTTGGTGTTGTTGTTGTTTATTTGACGTTGTTGTTGTTGTTGTTGTTTATTTGACGTTGTTGTTGTTGTTGTTGTTTAATTGACGTTGTTGTTGTTGTTTATTTGACGTTGTTGTTGTTGTTGTTATTGTTGTTTATTTGACATTGTTATTGTTGTTGTTTATTTGACGTTGTTGTTGTTGACATTGTTGTTGTTGTTTATTTGACGTTGTTGTTGTTGTTGTATTTTATTTGACGTAGTTGTTGTTATTTGAAGTTGTTGTTGTTGTTTTATTTGTTGTCGTTGTTGTTTATTTGACGTTGTTGTTGTTGTTGTTGTTTATTTGACGTTATTGTTGTTTATTTGACGTTGTTATTGTTGTTGTTGTTGTTTATTTGACGTTGTTGTTGTTGTTTATTTGACGTTGTTGTTGTTGTTGTTTATTTGACGTTGTTAATGTTGTTGTTTATTTGACGTTGTAAATGTTGTTGACATTGTTGTTGTTGTTTTTGTTGTTTATTTGGCGTTGTTGTTGTTGTTGTTTTTGTTGTTGTTATTTTTGGTGTTGTTGTTGTTTATTTGACGTTGTTGTTGTTGTTTATTTGACGTTGTTGTTGTTCTTGTTTATTTGATGTTGTTGTTGTTGTTTATTTGACGTTGTTGTTGTTGTTGTTATTGTTGTTTATTTGACATTGTTGTTGTTGTTGTTTATTTGACGTTGTTGTTGTTGTTGTTGTTGTTTATTTGATGTTGTTTTAGTTGTTATTGTTTATTTGACGTTGTTGTTGTTTTTTATTTGACGTTGTTGTTGTTGACATTGTTGTTTTTGTTTATTTGACGTTGTTGTTGTATTTTATTTGACGTAGTTGTTGTTATTGACGTTGTTGTTGTTGTTTATTTGACGTTTTTGTTGTTGTTGATGTTATTGTTGTTGTTGTTTTTTATTTAACGTTGTTGTTGTTGTTGTTGTTTAATTGACGTTGTTGTTGTTGTTGTTGTTGTTTATTTGACGTTGTTGTTGTTGTTGTGGTTTATTTGACGTTGTTGTTGTTGTTGTTTATTTGACGTTGTTGTTGTTATTTGAAGTTGTTGTTGTTGTTTTATTTGTTGTCGTTGTTGTTTATTTGACGTTGTTGTTGTTGTTGTTGTTTATTTGACGTTATTGTTGTTTATTTGACGTTGTTATTGTTGTTGTTGTTGTTTATTTGACGTTGTTGTTGACGTTGTTGTTGTTGTTTATTTGACGTTGTTGTTGTTGTTGTTTATTTGACGTTGTTAATGTTGTTGTTTATTTGACGTTGTTAATGTTGTTGACATTTTTGTTGTTGTTTTTGTTGTTTATTTGACGTTGTTGTTGTTGTTGTTGTTGTTGTTTTTGTTGTTGTTATTGTTGGTGTTGTTGTTGTTTATTTGACGTTGTTGTTGTTGTTGTTGTTTATTTGACGTTGTTGTTGTTTATTTGACGTTGTTTTTGTTATTTGACGTTGTTGTTGTTGTTGTTGTTGTTGTTGTTGTTGCTTATTTGACGTTGTTATTGTTGTTGTTTATTTGATGTTGTTGTTGTTGTTTATTTGACGTTGTTGTTGACGTTGTTGTTGTTAATTTGACGTTGTTGTTGTTGTTTATTTGACGTTGTTGTTGTTATTGACGTTGTTGTTGTTGTTGTTTAGTTGACGTTGTTATTGTTGTTGTTTATTTGACGTTGTTAATATTGTTGACGTTGTTGTTGTTGTTGTTGTTGTTTATTTTACATTGTTGTTGTTGTTGTTGTTTATTTGACGTTGTTGTTGTTGTTGTTTATTTGACATTGTTGTTGTTGTTGTTGTTGACGTTGTTGTTTATTTGACGTTGTTGTTGTTGTTGTATATTTGATGTTGTTTTTGTTGTTGTTGTTTATTTGACGTTGTTGTTGTTTTTTATTTGATGTTGTTGTTGTTGACATTGTTGTTGTTGTTGTTTATTTGACGTTGTTGTTGTTGTTGTTGTTTATTTGACGTAGTTGTTGTTATTGACTTTGTTGTTGTTGTTTATTTGATGTTTTTGTTGTTGTTGATGTTTTGTTGTTGTTGTTTTTTATTTGACGATGTTGTTGTTGTTTATCTGACGTTGTTTGATTTGTTGTTGTTTATTTGATGTTGTTGTTGTTGTTTAATTGACGTTGTTGTTGTTGTTTATTTGATGTTGTTGTTGTTGTTTATTTGACGTTGTTGTTGTTGTTATTTATTTGACGTTGTTGTTGTTGTTATTATTGTTTATTTGACATTGTTGTTGTTGTTGTTGTTGTTTATTTGACGTTGTTATTGTTATTTATTTAACGTTGTTTTTGTTATTTGACGTTGTTGTTGTTGTATTTGTTGTTGTTGTTGTTGCTTATTTGACGTTGTTGTTATTGTTGATATTTATTTGACGTTGTTGTTGTTGTTGTTTATTTGACGTTGTTGTTGTTTATTTGACGTTGTTGTTGTATTTGTTGTTGTTGTTATTGTTGTTGCTTATTTGACGTTGTTGTTATTGTTGTTGTTTATTTGACGTTGTTGTTGTTGATGTTATTCATTTGACGTTGTTGTTGTTATTGTTTATTTGACGTTGTTGTTATTGTTGTTCTTTATTTGACGTTGTTGTTGTTTTTGTTTTTGTTGTTTATTTGACGTTGTTATTGTTATTTATTTGACGTTGTTGTTGTTTATTTGACGTTGTTGTTGTTATTTATTTGACGTGGTTGTTGTTGTTGTTTATTTGACGTTGTTAATGTTGTTGACATTGTTGTTGTTGTTTTTGTTGTTTATTTGGCGTTGTTGTTGTTGTTATTGTTGGTGTTGTTGTTGTTGTTATTGTTTATTTGACGTTGTTGTTGTTTTTTTGACGTAGTTGTTATTGTTGATGTTGTTGTTGTTGTTGTTGTTGTTTATTTGACGTTATTGTTGTTTATTTGACGTTGTTATTGTTGTTGTTGTTGTTTATTTGACGTTGTTGTTGACGTTGTTGTTGTTGTTGTTTATTTGACGTTGTTGTTGTTGTTGTTTATTTGACGTTGGTAATGTTGTTGTTTATTTGACGTTGTTAATGTTGTTGACATTGTTGTTGTTGTTTTTGTTGTTTATTTGACGTTGTTGTTATTGTTGTTGTTGTTATTTTTGCTGTTGTTATTGTTAGTGTTCTTGTTGTTTATTTGACGTTGTTCTTGATGTTTATTTGACGTTGTTGTTGTTTATTTGATGTTGTTGTTGTTGTTTATTTGACGTTGTTGTTGTTGTTGTTGCTTATTTGACGTTGTTGTTGTTGTTTATTTGATGTTGTTGTTGCTGTTGTTTATTTGACGTTGTTGTTGTCGTTGTTGTTGTTAATTTGACGTTGTTGTTGTTTTTTACTTGAGGTTGTTGTTGTTATTGACGTTGTTGTTGTTGTTTAGTTGACCTTGTTATTGTTGTTGTTTATTTGACGTTGTTAATGTTGTTGACGTTGTTGTTGTTGTTTTTGTTGTTTATTTCACGTTGTTGTTGTTATTTGACGTTGTTGTTGTTGTATTTGTTGTTGTTGTTGTTGTTTATTTGACGTTGTATTTGTTGTTGTCGTTGTTGTTGTTGTTGTTGTTGTTTATTTGACATTGTTGTTGTTGTTGTTGACGTTGTTCACGTTGTTGTTTATTTGACGTTGTTGTTTATTTGACGTTGTTGTTGTTGTTGTTGTTTATTTGATGTTGTTTTAGTTGTTGTTGTTTATTTGACGTTGTTGTTGTTTTTTATTTGACGTAGTTGTTGTTATTGACGTTGTTGTTGTTGTTTATTTGATGTCTTTGATGTTGTTGATGTTATTGTTGTTGTTGTTTTTTATTTGACGTTGTTGTTGTTGTTGTTTATTTGATGTTGTTGTTGTTGTTGTTTATTTGACGTTGTTGTTGTTTATTTGTTGTTGTTGTTGTTGTTGTTGTTTATTTGACGTTGTTGTTGTTGTTATTTATTTGACGTTGTTGTTGTTGTTGTTGTTATTGTTTATTTGACATTGTTGTTGTTGTTGCTTATTTGACGTTGTTGTTATTGTTGCTATTTATTTGACGTTGTTGTTGTTGTTGTTTATTTGACATTGTTGTGTTTATTTGACGTTGTTGTTGTTTATTTGACGTTGTTGTTGTTGTATTTGTTGTTGTTGTTATTGTTGTTGCTTATTTGACGTTGTTGTTATTGTTGTTGCTTATTTGACGTTGTTGTTGTTGATGTTATTCATTTTACGTTATTGTTGTTGTTGTTTATTTGACGTTGTTGTTGTTGTTGTTTATTTGACATTGTTGTTGTTGTTGTTGTTTTTGTTGTTTATTTGACGTTGTTGTTGTTGTTGTTTATTTGACGTTGTTGTTGTTGTATTTATTGTTGTTGTTATTGTTGTTGCTTATTTGACGTTGTTGTTATTGTTGTTGTTTATTTGACGTTGTTGTTGTTGATGTTATTCATTTGACGTTGTTGTTGTTGTTGTTGTTGTTGTATATTTGACGTTGTTGTTGTTGTTGTTGTTGTTGTTTATTTGACGTCGTCGTTGTTGTTGTTGTTGTTGTTGTTGTTTTTGTTGTTTATTTGACGTTGTTGTTGTTATTTATTTGACGTTGTTGTTATTTATTTGACGTTGTTGTTATTTATTTGACATTGTTGTTGTTGACGTTATTGTTGTTATTTATTTGACGTTGTTGTTGTTGTTGTTTAATTGACGTTGTTAATGTTGTTGACATTGTTGTTGTTGTTTTTGTTGTTTATTTGGCGTTGTTGTTGTTGTTGTTATTGTTGGTGTTGTTGTTGTTGTTATTGTTTATTTGACGTTGTTGTTGTTTAATTGACGTTGTTGTTGTTGTTGTTTATTTGACGTTGTTGTTGTTGTTTATTTGACGTTGTTGTTGTTGTTTATTTGACTTTGTTGTTCTTGTTGTTATTTATTTGACGTTGTTGTTGTTGTTGTTGTTTATTTGACGTTGTTGTTGTTGTTGTTGTTGTTTATTTGACGTTTATGTTGTTGTTGTTGTTGTTGTTGTTGTTGTTGTTGTTGTTTATTTGACGTTGTTATTGTTGTTTATTCGACGTTGTTTTTGTTATTTGACGTTGTTGTTGTTATTGTATTTGTTGTTGTTGTTGTTGTTGTTGCTTATTTGACATTGTTGTTGTTGTTGTTTATTTGATGTTGTTGTTGCTGTTGTTTATATGACGTTGTTGTTGTTGTTGTTGTTGTTTATTTGATGTTGTCGTTGTTGTTGTTGTTTATTTGACGTTGTTGTTGTTGTTGACGTTGTTGTTGTTGTTGTTGTTGTTGTTTATTTGACGTTGTTGTTGTTGTTGTTTTTTTGACGTTGTTGTTGTTGTTTTTGTTGTTTATTTCACGTTGTTGTTATTTGACGTTGTTGTTGTTGTATTTGTTGTTGTTGTTGTTGTTGTTGTTTATTTGACGTTGTATTTGTTGTTGTTGTTGTTGTTTATTTGACGTTGTTGTTGTTGTTGTTTATTTGACGCTGTTACTGTTGTTGACATTGTTGTTGTTGTTTTTGTTGTTTATTTGGCGTTGTTGTTGTTTTTGTTGTTGTTATTGTTGGTGTTGTTGTTGTTTATTTGACGTTGTTGTTGTTGTTGTTTATTTGACGTTGTTGTTGTTGTTGTTGTTGTTGTTTTTGTTGTTGTTATTGTTGGTGTTGTTGTTGTTTATTTGACGTTGTTGTTGTTGTTGTTGTTTATTTGACGTTGTTGTTGTTTATTTGACGTTGTTTTTGTTATTTGACGTTGTTGTTGTTGTTGTTGTTGTTGTTGTTGTTGTTGTTGTTGTTGCTTATTTGACGTTGTTATTGTTGTTGTTTATTTGATGTTGTTGTTGTTGTTTATTTGACGTTGTTGTTGACGTTGTTGTTGTTAATTTGACGTTGTTGTTGTTGTTTATTTGACGTTGTTGTTGTTATTGACGTTGTTGTTGTTGTTGTTTAGTTGACGTTGTTATTGTTGTTGTTTATTTGACGTTGTTAATATTGTTGACGTTGTTGTTGTTGTTGTTGTTTATTTTACATTGTTGTTGTTGTTGTTGTTTATTTGACGTTGTTGTTGTTGTTGTTTATTTGACATTGTTGTTGTTGTTGTTGTTGACGTTGTTGTTTATTTGACGTTGTTGTTGTTGTTGTATATTTGATGTTGTTTTTGTTGTTGTTGTTTATTTGACGTTGTTGTTGTTTTTTATTTGATGTTGTTGTTGTTGACATTGTTGTTGTTGTTGTTGTTTATTTGACGTTGTTGTTGTTGTTGTTTATTTGACGTAGTTGTTGTTATTGACGTTGTTGTTGTTGTTTATTTGATGTTTTTGTTGTTGTTGATGTTTTGTTGTTGTTGTTTTTTATTTCACGATGTTGTTGTTGTTTATCTGACGTTGTTTGATTTGTTGTTGTTTATTTGATGTTGTTGTTGTTGTTGTTGTTGTTTATTTGACGTTGTTGTTGTTGTTTATTTGATGTTGTTGTTGTTGTTTATTTGACGTTGTTGTTGTTGTTATTTATTTGACGTTGTAGTTGTTGTTGTTATTGTTTATTTGACATTGTTGTTGTTGTTGTTGTTGTTTATTTGACGTTGTTATTGTTATTTATTTAACGTTGTTTTTGTTATTTGACGTTGTTGTTGTTGTATTTGTTGTTGTTGTTGTTGCTTATTTGACGTTGTTGTTATTGTTGATATTTATTTGACGTTGTTGTTGTTGTTGTTTATTTGACGTTGTTGTTGTTTATTTGACGTTGTTGTTGTATTTGTTGTTGTTGTTATTGTTGTTGCTTATTTGACGTTGTTGTTATTGTTGTTGTTTATTTGACGTTGTTGTTGTTGATGTTATTCATTTGACGTTGTTGTTGTTATTGTTTATTTGACGTTGTTGTTATTGTTATTCTTTATTTGACGTTGTTGTTGTTTTTGTTTTTGTTGTTTATTTGACGTTGTTATTGTTATTTATTTGACGTTGTTGTTGTTTATTTGACGTTGTTGTTGTTATTTATTTGACGTGGTTGTTGTTGTTGTTTATTTGACGTTGTTAATGTTGTTGACATTGTTGTTGTTGTTTTTGTTGTTTATTTGGCGTTGTTGTTGTTGTTATTGTTGGTGTTGTTGTTGTTGTTATTGTTTATTTGACGTTGTTGTTGTTTTTTTGACGTAGTTGTTATTGTTGATGTTGTTGTTGTTGTTGTTGTTTATTTGACGTTATTGTTGTTTATTTGACGTTGTTATTGTTGTTGTTGTTGTTTATTTGACGTTGTTGTTGACGTTGTTGTTGTTGTTGTTGTTTATTTGACGTTGTTGTTGTTGTTGTTTATTTGACGTTGGTAATGTTGTTGTTTATTTGACGTTGTTAATGTTGTTGACATTGTTGTTGTTGTTTTTGTTGTTTATTTGACGTTGTTGATGTTGTTGTTGTTGTTGTTATTTTTGCTGTTGTTATTGTTAGTGTTCTTGTTGTTTATTTGACGTTGTTCTTGTTGTTTATTTGACGTTGTTGTTGTTTATTTGATGTTGTTGTTGTTGTTTATTTGACGTTGTTGTTGTTGTTGTTGCTTATTTGACGTTGTTGTTGTTGTTTATTTGATGTTGTTGTTGCTGTTGTTTATTTGACGTTGTTGTTGTCGTTGTTGTTGTTTTTTACTTGAGGTTGTTGTTGTTATTGACGTTGTTGTTGTTGTTTAGTTGACCTCGTTATTGTTGTTGTTTATTTGACGTTGTTAATGTTGTTGACGTTGTTGTTGTTGTTTTTGTTGTTTATTTCACGTTGTTGTTGTTATTTGACGTTGTTGTTGTTGTTGTTGTATTTGTTGTTGTTGTTGTTGTTGTTTATTTGACGTTGTATTTGTTGTTGTCGTTGTTGTTATTGTTGTTGTTTATTTGACATTGTTGTTGTTGTTGTTGACGTTGTTGACGTTGTTGTTTATTTGACGTTGTTGTTTATTTGACGTTGTTGTTTATTTGACGTTGTTTTGTTGTTGTTGTTGTTGTTGTTGTTTATTTGATGTTGTTTTAGTTGTTGTTGTTTATTTGACGTTGTTGTTGTTTTTTATTTGATGTTGTTGTTGTTGACATTGTTGTTGTTGTTTATTTGACGTTGTTCTTGTTGTTTATTTGACGTAGTTGTTGTTATTGACGTTGTTGTTGTTGTTAATTTGATGTTTTTGATGTTGTTGATGTTATTGTTGTTGTTGTTTTTTATTTGACGTTGTTGTTGTTGTTGTTTATTTGATGTTGTTGTTGTTGTTGTTTATTTGACGTTGTTGTTGTTTATTTGATGTTGTTGTTGTTGTTGTTGTTTATTTGACGTTGTTGTTGTTGTTATTTATTTGACGTTGTTGTTGTTGTTGTTGTTGTTGTTATTGTTTATTTGACATTGTTGTTGTTGTTGTTGTTGCTTATTTGACGTTGTTGTTATTGTTGCTATTTATTTGACGTTGTTGTTGTTGTTGTTTATTTGACATTGTTGTGTTTATTTGACGTTGTTGTTGTTTATTTGACGTTGTTGTTGTTGTATTTGTTGTTGTTGTTATTGTTGTTGCTTATTTGACGTTGTTGTTATTGTTGTTGCTTATTTGACGTTGTTGTTGTTGATGTTATTCATTTTACGTTGTTGTTGTTGTTGTTTATTTGACGTTGTTGTTGTTGTTTATTTGACATTGTTGTTGTTGTTGTTTTTGTTGTTTATTTGACGTTGTTGTTGTTGTTATTTATTTGACGTTGTTGTTGTTGTATTTATTGTTGTTGTTATTGTTGTTGCTTATTTGACGTTGTTGTTATTGTTGTTGTTTATTTGACGTTGTTGTTGTTGATGTTATTCATTTGACGTTGTTGTTGTTGTTGTTGTTGTTGTATATTTGACGTTGTTGTTGTTGTTGTTGTTTATTTGACGTCGTTGTTGTTGTTGTTGTTGTTTTTGTTGTTTATTTGAGGTTGTTATTGTTATTTATTTGACGTTGTTGTTATTTATTTGACGTTGTTGTTATTTATTTGACATTGTTGTTGTTGACGTTATTGTTGTTATTTATTTGACGTTGTTGTTGTTGTTGTTTAATTGACGTTGTTAATGTTGTTGACATTGTTGTTGTTGTTTTTGTTGTTTATTTGGCGTTGTTGTTGTTGTTGTTGTTATTGTTGGTGTTGTTGTTGTAATTATTGTTTATTTGACGTTGTTGTTGTTTAATTGACGTTGTTGTTGTTGTTGTTTATTTGACGTTGTTGTTGTTGTTTATTTGACGTTGTTGTTGTTGTTTATTTGACTTTGTTGTTCTTGTTGTTATTTATTTGACGTTGTTGTTGTTGTTGTTTATTTGACGTTGTTGTTGTTGTTGTTGTTGTTTATTTGACGTTTATGTTGTTGTTGTTGTTGTTGTTTATTAGACGTTGTTGTTGTTGTTGTTTATTTGACGTTGTTATTGTTGTTTATTCGATGTTGTTTTTGTTATTTGACGTTGTTGTTGTTATTGTATTTGTTGTTGTTGTTGTTGTTGTTGTTGCTTATTTGACATTGTTGTTGTTGTTGTTTATTTGATGTTGTTGTTGCTGTTGTTTATATGACGTTGTTGTTGTCGTTGTTGTTGTTTATTTGACGTTGTCGTTGTTGTTGTTGTTTATTTGACGTTGTTGTTGTTGTTGACGTTGTTGTTGTTGTTGTTTATTTGACGTTGTTGTTGTTGTTTTTTTGACGTTGTTGCTGTTGTTTTTGTTGTTTATTTCACGTTGTTGTTATTTGACGTTGTTGTTGTTGTATTTGTTGTTGTTGTTGTTGTTGTTTATTTGACGTTGTGTTTGTTGTTGTTGTTGTTGTTTATTTGACGTTGTTGTTGTTGTTGTTTATTTGACGTTGTTATTGTTGTTGACATTGTTGTTGTTGTTTTTGTTGTTTATTTGGCGTTGTTGTTGTTTTTGTTGTTGTTATTGTTGGTGTTGTTGTTGTTTATTTGACGTTGTTGTTGTTGTTGTTTATTTGACGTTGTTGTTGTTGTTGTTGTTTATTTGACGTTGTTGTTGGTGTTTATTTGACATTGTTGTTGTTGTTGTTGTTGTTGTTGTTTATTTGACGTTGTTGTTGTTGTTGTTTATTTGACGTTGTTGTTGTTGGTGTTGTTTATTTGATGTTGTTTTAGTTGTTGTTGTTTATTTGACGTTGTTGTTGTTTTTTATTTGACGTTGTTGTTGTTGACATTGTTGTTGTTGTTTATTTGACGTTGTTGTTGTATTTTATTTGACGTAGTTGTTGTTATTGACGTTGTTGTTGTTGTTTATTTGACGTTTTTGTTGTTGTTGATGTTATTGTTGTTGTTGTTTTTTATTTAACGTTGTTGTTGTTGTTGTTGTTTATTTGACGTTGTTGTTGTTGTTGTTTATTTGAAGTTGTTGTTGTTGTTGTTGTTGTTGTTTATTTGACGTTGTTGTTGTTGTTTATTTGACGTTGTTGTTGTTGTTGTTGTTTATTTGACGTTGTTGTTGTTATTTGAAGTTGTTGTTGTTGTTGTTGTTTTATTTAGTGTTGTTGTTGTTTATTTGACGTTGTTGTTGTTGTTGTTTATTTGACGTTATTGTTGTTTATTTGACGTTGTTATTATTGTTGTTGTTGTTTATTTGACGTTGTTGTTGACGTTGTTGTTGTTGTTTATTTGACGTTGTTGTTGTTGTTTATTTAACGTTGTTAATGTTGTTGTTTATTTGACGTTGTTAATGTTGTTGACATTTTTGTTGTTGTTTTTGTTGTTTATTTGACGTTGTTGTTGTTGTTGTTTTTGTTGTTGTTATTGTTGGTGTTGTTGTTGTTTATTTGACGTTGTTGTTGTTGTTGTTTATTTGACGTTGTTGCTGTTGTTGTTGTTTTGACGTTGTTGTTGTTGTTGTTTTTGTTGTATATTTCACGTTGTTGTTATTTGACGTTGTTGTTGTTGTATTTGTTGTTGTTGTTGTTGTTGTTTATTTGACGTTGTATTTGTTATTGTTGTTGTTGTTTATTTGACGTTGTTGTTGTTGTTTATTTGACGTTGTTAATGTTGTTTACATTGTTGTTGTTGTTTTTGTTGTTTATTTGGCGTTGTTGTTGTTGTTGTTGTTGTTTTTGTTGTTGTTATTGTTGGTGTTGTTGTTGTTTATTTGACGTTGTTGTTGTTGTTGTTTATTTGACGTTGGTAATGTTGTTGTTTATTTGACGTTGTTAATGTTGTTGACATTGTTGTTGTTGTTTTTGTTGTTTATTTGACGTTGTTGTTGTTGTTGTTTTTGTTGTTGTTATTGTTAGTGTTCTTGTTGTTTATTTTACGTTGTTCTTGTTGTTGTTGTATATTTGACGTTGTTGTTGTTTATTTGACGTTGTTTTTGTTATTTGACGTTGTTGTTGTTGTTGTTGCTTATTTGACGTTGTTGTTGTTGTTGTTGTTTATTTGATGTTGTTGTTGCTGTTGTTTATTTGACGTTATTGTTGTTAATTTGACGTTGTTGTTGTTTTTTACTTGAGGTTGTTATTGTTATTGACGTTGTTGTTGTTGTTTAGTTGACCTTGTTATTATTGTTGTTTATTTGACGTTGTTAATGTTGTTGACGTTGTTGTTGTTGTTTTTGTTGTTTATTTCACGTTGTTGTTGTTATTTGACGTTGTTGTTGTTGTTGTATTTGTTGTTGTTGTTGTTTATTTGATGTTGTATTTGTTGTTATTGTTGTTGTTGTTATTTGATGTTTTTGTTGTTGTTGATGTTATTGTTGTTGTTGTTTTTTATTTGACGTTGTTGTTGTTGTTGTTGTTGTTGTTTATTTGATGTTGTTGTTGTTGTTGTTGTTGTTTATTTGACGTTGGTAATGTTGTTGTTTATTTGACGTTGTTAATGTTGTTGACATTGTTGTTGTTGTTTTTGTTGTTTATTTGACGTTGTTGTTGTTGTTGTTGTTGTTTTTGCTGTTGTTATTGTTAGTGTTCTTGTTGTTTATTTGACGTTGTTCTTGTTGTTTATTTGACGTTGTTGTTGTTTATTTGATGTTGTTGTTGTTGTTGTTTATTTGACGTTGTTGTTGTTGTTGTTGCTTATTTGACGTTGTTGTTGTTGTTTATTTGATGTTGTTGTTGCTGTTGTTTATTTGACGTTGTTGTTGTCGTTGTTGTTGTTAATTTGACGTTGTTGTTGTTTTTTACTTGAGGTTGTTGTTGTTATTGACGTTGTTGTTGTTGTTTAGTTGACCTTGTTATTGTTGTTGTTTATTTGACGTTGTTAATGTTGTTGACGTTGTTGTTGTTGTTTTTGTTGTTTATTTCACGTTGTTGTTGTTATTTGACGTTGTTGTTGTTGTTGTTGTTGTTGTATTTGTTGTTGTTGTTGTTGTTGTTGTTTATTTGACGTTGTATTTGTTGTTGTTGTTGTTGTTGTTGTTGTTTATTTGACATTGTTGTTGTTGTTGTTGACGTTGTTGACGTTGTTGTTTATTTGACGTTGTTGTTTATTTGACGTTGTTGTTGTTGTTGTTGTTGTTGTTTATTTGATGTTGTTTTAGTTGTTGTTGTTTATTTGACGTTGTTGTTGTTTTTTATTCGATGTTGTTGTTGTTGACATTGTTGTTGTTGTTTATTTGACGTAGTTGTTGTTATTGACGTTGTTGTTGTTGTTTATTTGATGTTTTTGATGTTGTTGATGTTATTGTTGTTGTTGTTTTTTATTTGACGTTGTTGTTGTTGTTGTTGTTGTTTATTTGATGTTGTTGTTGTTGTTGTTTATTTGACGTTGTTGTTGTTTATTTGATGTTGTTGTTGTTGTTTATTTGACGTTGTTGTTGTTGTTATTTATTTGACGTTGTTGTTGTTGTTGTTATTGTTTATTTGACATTGTTGTTGTTGTTGTTGTTGCTTATTTGACGTTGCTGTTATTGTTGCTATTTATTTGACGTTGTTGTTGTTGTTGTTTATTTGACATTGTTGTGTTTATTTGACGTTGTTGTTGTTTATTTGACGTTGTTGTTGTTGTATTTGTTGTTGTTGTTATTGTTGTTGCTTATTTGACGTTGTTGTTATTGTTGTTGCTTATTTGACGTTGTTGTTGTTGATGTTATTCATTTTACGTTGTTGTTGTTGTTGTTTATTTGACGTTGTTGTTGTTGTTGTTTATTTGACATTGTTGTTGTTGTTGTTTTTGTTGTTTATTTGACGTTGTTGTTGTTGTTGTTTATTTGACGTTGTTGTTGTTGTATTTATTGTTGTTGTTATTGTTGTTGCTTATTTGACGTTGTTGTTATTGTTGTTGTTTATTTGACGTTGTTGTTGTTGATGTTATTCATTTGACGTTGTTGTTGTTGTTGTTGTTGTATATTTGACGTTGTGGTTGTTGTTGTTGTTGTTTATTTGACGTCGTTGTTGTTGTTGTTGTTGTTGTTTTTGTTGTTTATTTGACGTTGTTGTTGTTATTTATTTGACGTTGTTGTTATTTATTTGACGTTGTTGTTATTTATTTGACATTGTTGTTGTTGACGTTATTGTTGTTATTTATTTGACGTTGTTGTTGTTGTTGTTTATTTGACGTTGTTAATGTTGTTGACATTGTTGTTGTTGTTTTTGTTGTTTATTTGGCGTTGTTGTTGTTGTTATTATTGTTGGTGTTGTTGTTGTTGTTATTGTTTATTTGATGTTGTTGTTGTTTAATTGACGTTGTTGTTGTTGTTGTTGTTTATTTGACGTTGTTGTTGTTGTTTATTTGACGTTGTTGTTGTTGTTGTTTATTTGACTTTGTTGTTCTTGTTGTTATTTATTTGACGTTGTTGTTGTTGTTGTTTATTTGACGTTGTTGTTGTTGTTGTTGTTTATTTGACGTTTATGGTGTTGTTGTTGTTGTTGTTTATTTGACGTTTATGTTGTTGTTGTTGTTGTTTATTAGACGTTGTTGTTGTTGTTGTCTATTTGACGTTGTTATTGTTGTTTATTCGACGTTGTTTTTGTTATTTGACGTTGTTGTTGTTATTGTATTTGTTGTTGTTGTTGTTGTTGTTGTTGCTTATTTGACATTGTTGTTGTTGTTGTTGTTTATTTGATGTTGTTGTTGCTGTTGTTTATATGACGTTGTTGTTGTCGTTGTTGTTGTTTATTTGACGTTGTCGTTGTTGTTGTTGTTTATTTGACGTTGTTGTTGTTGTTGCCGTTGTTGTTGTTGTTGTTTATTTGACGTTGTTGTTGTTGTTGTTTTTTTGACGTTGTTGTTGTTGTTTTTGTTGTTTATTTCACGTTGTTGTTATTTGACGTTGTTGTTGTTGTATTTGTTGTTGTTGTTGTTGTTGTTTATTTGACGTTGTATTTGTTGTTGTTGTTGTTGTTTATTTGACGTTGTTGTTGTTGTTGTTTATTTGACGTTGTTACTGTTGTTGACATTGTTGTTGTTGTTTTTGTTGTTTATTTGGCGTTGTTGTTGCTTTTGTTGTTGTTATTGTTGGTGTTGTTGTTGTTTATTTGACGTTGTTGTTGTTGTTGTTGTTTATTTGACGTTGTTGTTGTTGTTGTTTATTTGACGTTGTTGTTGGTGTTTATTTGACATTGTTGTTGTTGTTGTTGTTTTTTTTGACGTTGTTGTTGTTGTTTATTTGACGTTGTTGTTGTTGGTGTTGTTTATTTGATGTTGTTTTAGTTGTTGTTGTTTATTTGACGTTGTTGTTGTTTTTTATTTGATGTTGTTGTTGTTGACATTGTTGTTGTTGTTGTTTATTTGACGTTGTTGTTGTATTTTATTTGACGTAGTTGTTGTTATTGACGTTGTTGTTGTTGTTTATTTGACGTTTTTGTTGTTGTTGATGTTATTGTTGTTGTTGTTTTTTATTTAACGTTGTTGTTGTTGTTGTTGTTTATTTGACGTTGTTGTTGTTGTTGTTTATTTGAAGTTGTTGTTGTTGTTGTTGTTGTTTATTTGACGTTGTTGTTGTTGTTTATTTGACGTTGTTGTTGTTGTTGTTGTTTATTTGACGTTGTTGTTGTTATTTGAAGTTGTTGTTGTTGTTTTATTTGTTGTTGTTGTTGTTTATTTGACGTTGTTGTTGTTGTTGTTGTTGTTTATTTGACGTTATTGTTGTTTATTTGACGTTGTTATTGTTGTTGTTGTTGTTTATTTGACGTTGTTGTTGACGTTGTTGTTGTTGTTTATTTGACGTTGTTGTTATTGTTGTTTATTTGACGTTGTTAATGTTGTTGTTTATTTGACGTTGTTAATGTTGTTGACATTTTTGTTGTTGTTTTTGTTGTTTATTTGACGTTGTTGTTGTTGTTGTTGTTATTGTTGGTGTTGTTGTTGTTTATTTGACGTTGTTGTTGTTGTTGTTGTTTATTTGATGTTGTTGTTGTTGTTGACGTTGTTGTTGTTGTTTATTTGACGTTGTTGTTGTTGTTGTTTTTTTGACGTAGTTGTTGTTGTTGTTTTTGTTGTATATTTCACGTTGTTGTTATTTGACATTGTTGTTGTTGTATTTGTTGTTGTTGTTGTTGTTGTTGTTGTTTATTTAACGTTGTATTTGTTATTGTTGTTGTTGTTTATTTGACGTTGTTGTTGTTAGTTATTTGACGTTGTTAATGTTGTTTACATTGTTGTTGTTGTTTTTGTTGTTTATTTGGCGTTGTTGTTGTTGTTGTTTTTGTTGTTGTTATTGTTGGTGTTGTTGTTGTTTATTTCACGTTGTTGTTGTTGTTGTTGTTTATTTGACGTTGGTAATGTTGTTGTTTATTTGACGTTGTTAATGTTGTTGACATTGTTGTTGTTGTTTTTGTTGTTTATTTGACGTTGTTGTTGTTGTTGTTTTTGTTGTTGTTATTGTTAGTGTTCTTGTTGTTTATTTGACGTTGTTCTTGTTGTTGTTGTATATTTGACGTTGTTGTTGTATATTTGACGTTGTTGTTGTTTATTTGACGTTGTTTTTTTTATTTGACGTTGTTGTTGTTGTTGTTGTTGTTGCTTATTTGACGTTGTTGTTGTTGTTGTTGTTTATTTGATGTTGTTGTTGCTGTTGTTTATTTGACGTTGTTGTTGTTAATTTGACGTTGTTGTTGTTTTTTACTTGAGGTTGTTGTTGTTATTGACGTTGTTGTTGTTGTTGTTTAGTTGACCTTGTTATTGTTGTTGTTTATTTGACGTTGTTAATGTTGTTGACGTTGTTGTTGTTGTTGTTGTTTTTGTTGTTTATTTCACGTTGTTGTTGTTATTTGACGTTGTTGTTGTTGTTGTATTTGTTGTTGTTGTTGTTTATTTGATGTTGTATTTGTTGTTATTGTTGTTGTTGTTTATTTGACATTGTTGTTGTTGTTGACGTTGTTGACGTTGTTGTTTATTTGACGTTGTTGTTGTTGTTGTTTATTTGATGTTGTTTTAGTTGTTGTTGTTTATTTGACGTTGTTGTTATTTTTTATTTGATGTTGTTGTTGTTGACATTGTTGTTGTTGTTTATTTGACGTTGTTGTTGTTGTTTATTTGACGTAGTTGTTGTTATTGACGTTGTTGTTGTTGTTTATTTGATGTTTTTGTTGTTGTTGATGTTATTGTTGTTGTTGTTTTTTATTTGACGTTGTTGTTGTTGTTGTTGTTTATTTGATGTTGTTGTTGTTGTTGTTTATTTG
The DNA here is from genome assembly GCA_948472305.1 of Vicia faba. Taxonomy (NCBI): domain Eukaryota; kingdom Viridiplantae; phylum Streptophyta; class Magnoliopsida; order Fabales; family Fabaceae; genus Vicia; species Vicia faba. Next base: position 294,647,074 of record OX451741.1, read on the forward strand.
ACGTTGTTTTTGTTTATTTGATGTTGTTGTTGTTGTTGTTTATTTGACGTTGTTGTTGTTGTTATTTATTTGACGTTGTTGTTGTTGTTGTTATTGTTTATTTGACGTAGTTGTTATTGTTGATGTTGTTGTTGTTGTTGTTTATTTGACGTTATTGTTGTTTATTTGACGTTGTTATTGTTGTTGTTGTTGTTTATTTGACGTTGTTGTTGACGTTGTTGTTGTTGTTTATTTGACGTTGTTGTTGTTGTTGTTGTCATTGTTGTTGTTGTTGTTGTTTATTTGACGTTGTTGTTGTTGTTTATTTGATGTTGTTGTTGTTGTTCATTTGACGTTGTTGTTGTTGTTGCTTATTTGACGTTGTTGTTGTTGTTATTGTTTATTTGACGTTGTTGTTGTTTTTTTGACGTAGTTGTTATTGTTGATGTTGTTGTTGTTGTTGTTTATTTGACGTTATTGTTGTTTATTTGACGTTGTTATTGTTGTTGTTGTTGTTTATTTGACGTTGTTGTTGACGTTGTTGTTGTTGTTGTTTATTTGACGTTGTTGTTGTTGTTGTTTATTTGACGTTGGTAATGTTGTTGTTTATTTGACGTTGTTAATGTTGTTGAAATTGTTGTTGTTGTTTTTGTTGTTTATTTGACGTTGTTGTTGTTGTTGTTTTTGCTGTTGTTATTGTTAGTGTTCTTGTTGTTTATTTGACGTTGTACTTGTTGTTTATTTGACGTTGTTGTTGTTTATTTGATGTTGTTGTTGTTGTTTATTTGACGTTGTTGTTGTTGTTGTTGCTTATTTGACGTTGTTGTTGTTGTTTATTTGATGTTGTTGTTGCTGTTGTTTATTTGACGTTGTTGTTGTCGTTGTTGTTGTTAATTTGACGTTGTTGTTGTTTTTTACTTGAGGTTGTTGTTGTTATTGACGTTGTTGTTGTTGTTTAGTTGACCTTGTTATTGTTGTTGTTTATTTGACGTTGTTAATGTTGTTGACGTTGTTGTTGTTGTTTTTGTTGTTTATTTCACGTTGTTGTTGTTATTTGACGTTGTTGTTGTTGTTGTTGTATTTGTTGTTGTTGTTGTTGTTTATTTGACGTTGTATTTGTTGTTGTTGTTGTTGTTGTTGTTGTTTATTTGACATTGTTGTTGTTTTTGTTGACGTTGTTGTTTATTTGACGTTGTTGTTGTTGTTGTTGTTTATTTGATGTTGTTTTAGTTGTTGTTGTTTATTTGACGTTGTTGTTGTTTTTTATTTGATGTTGTTGTTGTTGACATTGTTGTTGTTGTTTATTTGACGTTGTTGTTGTTGTTTGTTTGACGTAGTTGTTGTTATTGACGTTGTTGTTGTTGTTTATTTGATGTTTTTGATGTTGTTGATGTTATTGTTGTTGTTGTTTTTTATTTGACGTTGTTGTTGTTGTTGTTGTTGTTTATTTGATGTTGTTGTTGTTGTTGTTTATTTGACGTTGTTGTTGTTTATTTGATGTTGTTGTTGTTGTTGTTTATTTGACGTTGTTGTTGTTGTTATTTATTTGACGTTGTTGTTGTTGTTGTTGTTGTTGTTGTTATTGTTTATTTGACATTGTTGTTGTTGTTGTTGCTTATTTGACGTAGTTGTTATTGTTGCTATTTATTTGACGTTGTTGTTGTTGTTGTTTATTTGACATTGTTGTGTTTATTTGACGTTGTTGTTGTTTATTTGACGTTGTTGTTGTTGTATTTGTTGTTGTTGTTATTGTTGTTGCTTATTTGACGTTGTTGTTATTGTTGTTGCTTATTTGACGTTGTTGTTGTTGATGTTATTCATTTTACGTTGTTGTTGTTGTTGTTGTTTATTTGACGTTGTTGTTGTTGTTGTTTATTTGACATTGTTGTTGTTGTTGTTTTTGTTGTTTATTTGACGTTGTTGTTGTTGTTGTTTATTTGACGTTGTTGTTGTTGTATTTATTGTTGTTGTTATTGTTGTTGCTTATTTGACGTTGTTGTTATTGTTGTTGTTTATTTGACATTGTTGTTGTTGATGTTATTCATTTGACGTTGTTATTGTTGTTGTTGTTGTTGTATATTTGACGTTGTTGTTGTTGTTGTTGTTGTTTATTTGACGTCGTTGTTATTTATTTGACATTGTTGTTGTTGACGTTATTGTTGTTATTTATTTGACGTTGTTGTTGTTGTTTATTTGACGTTGTTAATGTTGTTGACATTGTTGTTGTTGTTTTTGTTGTTTATTTGGCGTTGTTGTTGTTGTTGTTATTGTTGGTGTTGTTGTTGTTGTTATTGTTTATTTGACGTTGTTGTTGTTTAATTGACGTTGTTGTTGTTGTTTATTTGACGTTGTTGTTGTTGTTGTTTATTTGACTTTGTTGTTCTTGTTGTTATTTATTTGACGTTGTTGTTGTTGTTGTTTATTTGACGTTGTTGTTGTTGTTGTTGTTGTTGTTTATTTGATGTTTATGTTGTTGTTGTTGTTTATTAGACGTTGTTGTTGTTGTTGTTTATTTGACGTTGTTATTGTTGTTTATTCGACGTTGTTTTTGTTATTTGACGTTGTTGTTGTTATTGTATTTGTTGTTGTTGTTGTTGCTTATTTGACATTGTTGTTGTTGTTGTTTATTTGATGTTGTTGTTGTTGTTGTTTATATGACGTTGTTGTTGTCGTTGTTGTTGTTTATTTGACGTTGTCGTTGTTGTTGTTGTTTATTTCACGTTGTTGTTGTTGACGTTGTTGTTGTTGTTGTTTATTTGACGTTGTTGTTGTTGTTGTTTTTTTGACGTTGTTGTTGTTGTTTTTGTTGTTTATTTCACGTTGTTGTTATTTGACGTTGTTGTTGTTGTATTTGTTGTTGTTGTTGTTGTTGTTTATTTGACGTTGTATTTGTTGTTGTTGTTGTTGTTGTTTATTTGACGTTGTAGTTGTTGTTGTTGTTTATTTGACGTTGTTACTGTTGTTGACATTGTTGTTGTTGTTTTTGTTGTTTATTTGGCGTTGTTGTTGTTGTTGTTGTTGTTTTTGTTGTTGTTATTGTTGGTGTTGTTGTTGTTTATTTGACGTTGTTGTTGTTGTTGTTGTTTATTTGACGTTGTTGTTTTTGTTGTTTATTTGACGTTGTTGTTGGTGTTTATTTGACATTGTTGTTGTTGTTGTTGTTGTTGTTGTTGTTTATTTGACGTTGTTGTTGTTGTTGTTTATTTGACGTTGTTGTTGTTGGTGTTGTTTATTTGATGTTGTTTTAGTTGTTGTTGTTTATTTGACGTTGTTGTTGTTTTTTATTTCACGTTGTTGTTGTTGACATTGTTGTTGTTGTTTATTTGACGTTGTTGTTGTATTTTATTTGACGTAGTTGTTGTTATTGACGTTGTTGTTGTTGTTTATTTGACGTTTTTGTTGTTGTTGATGTTATTGTTGTTGTTGTTTTTTATTTAGCGTTGTTGTTGTTGTTGTTTATTTGACGTTGTTGTTGTTGTTGTTTATTTGAAGTTGTTGTTGTTGTTGTTGTTTATTTGACGTTGTTGTTGTTCTTTATTTGACGTTGTTGTTGTTGTTGTTTATTTGACGTTGTTGTTGTTATTTGAAGTTGTTGTTGTTGTTGTTTTATTTGTTGTTGTTGTTGTTTATTTGACGTTGTTGTTGTTGTTGTTTATTTGACGTTATTGTTGTTTATTTGACGTTGTTATTGTTGTTGTTGTTGTTTATTTGACGTTGTTGTTGACGTTGTTGTTGTTGTTTATTTGACGTTGTTGTTGTTGTTGTTTATTTGACGTTGTTAATGTTGTTGTTTATTTGACGTTGTTAATGTTGTTGACATTTTTGTTGTTGTTTTTGTTGTTTATTTGACGTTGTTGTTGTTGTTGTTGTTGTTTTTGTTGTTGTTATTGTTGGTGTTGTTGTTGTTTATTTGACGTTGTTGTTGTTGTTGTTTATTTGACGTTGTTGTTGTTGTTGACGTTGTTGTTGTTGTTGTTTATTTGACGTTGTTGTTGTTGTTGTTTTTTTGACGTTGTTGTTGTTGTTGTTTTTGTTGTATATTTCACGTTGTTGTTATTTGACGTTGTTGTTGTTGTATTTGTTGTTGTTGTTGTTGTTGTTGTTTATTTGACGTTGTATTTGTTATTGTTGTTGTCGTTTATTTGACGTTGTTGTTGTTGTTTATTTGACGTTGTTAATGTTGTTTACATTGTTGTTGTTGTTTTGGTTGTTTATTTGGCGTTGTTGTTGTTGTTGTTGTTGTTTTTGTTGTTGTTATTGTTGGTGTTGTTGTTGTTTATTTGACGTTGTTGTTGTTGTTGTTGTTTATTTGACGTTGTTGTTGTTGTTGTTTATTTGACGTTGTTGTTGTTGTTGACGTTGTTGTTGTTGTTTATTTGACGTTGTTGTTGTTGTTGTTTTTTTGACGTTGTTGTTGTTGTTGTTTTTGTTGTATATTTCACGTTGTTGTTATTTGACATTGTTGTTGTTGTATTTGTTGTTGTTGTTGTTGTTGTTTATTTGACGTTGTATTTGTTATTGTTGTTGTTGTTTATTTGACGTTGTTGTTGTTAGTTATTTGACGTTGTTAATGTTGTTTACATTGTTGTTGTTGTTTTTGTTGTTTATTTGGCGTTGTTGTTGTTGTTGTTTTTGTTGTTGTTATTGTTGGTGTTGTTATTGTTTATTTCACATTGTTGTTGTTGTTGTTGTTTATTTGACGTTGGTAATGTTGTTGTTTATTTGACGTTGTTAATGTTGTTGACATTGTTGTTGTTGTTTTTGTTGTTTATTTGACGTTGTTGTTGTTGTTGTTTTTGTTGTTGTTATTGTTAGTGTTCTTGTTGTTTATTTGACGTTGTTCTTGTTGTTGTTGTATATTTGACGTTGTTGTTGTTTATTTGACGTTGTTTTTTTTATTTGACGTTGTTGTTGTTGTTGTTGTTGTTGTTGCTTATTTGACGTTGTTGTTGTTGTTGTTGTTTATTTGATGTTGTTGTTGCTGTTGTTTATTTGACGTGGTTGTTGTTAATTTGACGTTGTTGTTGTTTTTTACTTGAGGTTGTTGTTGTTATTGACGTTGTTGTTGTTGTTGTTTAGTTGACCTTGTTATTGTTGTTGTTTATTTGACGTTGTTAATGTTGTTGACGTTGTTGTTGTTGTTGTTGTTTTTGTTGTTTATTTCACGTTGTTGTTGTTATTTGACGTTGTTGTTGTTGTTGTATTTGTTGTTGTTGTTGTTTATTTGATGTTGTATTTGTTGTTATTGTTGTTGTTGTTTATTTGACATTGTTGTTGTTGTTGACGTTGTTGACGTTGTTGTTTATTTGACGTTGTTGTTGTTGTTGTTTATTTGATGTTGTTTTAGTTGTTGTTGTTTATTTGACGTTGTTGTTATTTTTTATTTGATGTTGTTGTTGTTGACATTGTTGTTGTTGTTTATTTGACGTTGTTGTTGTTGTTTATTTGACGTAGTTGTTGTTATTGACGTTGTTGTTGTTGTTTATTTGATGTTTTTGTTGTTGTTGATGTTATTGTTGTTGTTGTTTTTTATTTGACGTTGTTGTTGTTGTTGTTGTTTATTTGATGTTGTTGTTGTTGTTGTTTATTTGACGTTGTTTTTGTTTATTTGATGTTGTTGTTGTTGTTGTTTATTTGACGTTGTTGTTGTTGTTATTTATTTGACGTTGTTGTTGTTGTTGTTGTTATTGTTTATTTGACATTGTTGTTGTTGTTGTTGCTTATTTGACGTTGTTGTTATTGTTGCTATTTATTTGACGTTGTTGTTGTTGTTGTTTATTTGACATTGTTGTGTTTATTTGACGTTGTTGTTGTTTATTTGACGTTGTTGTTGTTATTTATTTGACGTGGTTGTTGTTGTTGTTTATTTGACGTTGTTAATGTTGTTGACATTGTTGTTGTTGTTTTTGTTGTTTATTTGGCGTTGTTGTTGTTGTTATTGTTGGTGTTGTTGTTGTTGTTATTGTTTATTTGACGTTGTTGTTGTTTTTTTGACGTAGTTGTTATTGTTGATGTTGTTGTTGTTGTTGTTTATTTGACGTTATTGTTGTTTATTTGACGTTGTTATTGTTGTTGTTGTTGTTTATTTGACGTTGTTGTTGACGTTGTTGTTGTTGTTTATTTGACGTTGTTGTTGTTGTTGTTGTTGTCATTGTTGTTGTTGTTGTTGTTGTTTATTTGACGTTGTTGTTGTTGTTTATTTGATGTTGTTGTTGTTGTTCATTTGACGTTGTTGTTGTTGTTGCTTATTTGACGTTGTTGTTGTTGTTGTTGTTTATTTGACGTTGTTGTTGTTTTTTTGACGTAGTTGTTATTGTTGATGTTGTTGTTGTTGTTGTTTATTTGACGTTATTGTTGTTTATTTGACGTTGTTATTGTTGTTGTTGTTGTTTATTTGACGTTGTTGTTGACGTTGTTGTTGTTGTTGTTTATTTGACGTTGTTGTTGTTGTTGTTTATTTGACGTTGGTAATGTTGTTGTTTATTTGACGTTGTTAATGTTGTTGAAATTGTTGTTGTTGTTTTTGTTGTTTATTTGACGTTGTTGTTGTTGTTGTTGTTGTTTTTGCTGTTGTTATTGTTAGTGTTCTTGTTGTTTATTTGACGTTGTACTTGTTGTTTATTTGACGTTGTTGTTGTTTATTTGATGTTGTTGTTGTTGTTTATTTGACGTTGTTGTTGTTGTTGTTGCTTATTTGACGTTGTTGTTGTTGTTGTTTATTTGATGTTGTTGTTGCTGTTGTTTATTTGACGTTGTTGTTGTCGTTGTTGTTGTTAATTTGACGTTGTTGTTGTTTTTTACTTGAGGTTGTTGTTGTTATTGACGTTGTTGTTGTTGTTTAGTTGACCTTGTTATTGTTGTTGTTTATTTGACGTTGTTAATGTTGTTGACGTTGTTGTTGTTGTTTTTGTTGTTTATTTCACGTTGTTGTTGTTATTTGACGTTGTTGTTGTATTTGTTGTTGTTGTTGTTGTTGTTTATTTGACGTTGTATTTGTTGTTGTTGTTGTTGTTGTTGTTGTTTATTTGACATTGTTGTTGTTTTTGTTGACGTTGTTGTTTATTTGACGTTGTTGTTGTTGTTGTTGTTTATTTGATGTTGTTTTAGTTGTTGTTGTTTATTTGACGTTGTTGTTGTTTTTTATTTGATGTTGTTGTTGTTGACATTGTTGTTGTTGTTTATTTGACGTTGTTGTTGTTGTTGTTTGTTTGACGTAGTTGTTGTTATTGACGTTGTTGTTGTTGTTTATTTGATGTTTTTGATGTTGTTGATGTTATTGTTGTTGTTGTTTTTTATTTGACGTTGTTGTTGTTGTTGTTGTTGTTGTTTATTTGATGTTGTTGTTGTTGTTGTTTATTTGACGTTGTTGTTGTTTATTTGATGTTGTTGTTGTTGTTGTTTATTTGACGTTGTTGTTGTTGTTATTTATTTGACGTTGTTGTTGTTGTTGTTGTTGTTGTTGTTATTGTTTATTTGACATTGTTGTTGTTGTTGTTGCTTATTTGACGTTGTTGTTGTTGTTGTTGTTTATTTGACGTTGTTGTTGTTGTTTGTTTGACGTAGTTGTTGTTATTGACGTTGTTGTTGTTGTTTATTTGATGTTTTTGATGTTGTTGATGTTATTGTTGTTGTTGTTTTTTATTTGACGTTGTTGTTGTTGTTGTTGTTGTTGTTTATTTGATGTTGTTGTTGTTGTTGTTTATTTGACGTTGTTGTTGTTTATTTGATGTTGTTGTTGTTGTTGTTTATTTGACGTTGTTGTTGTTGTTATTTATTTGACGTTGTTGTTGTTGTTGTTGTTGTTGTTGTTATTGTTTATTTGACATTGTTGTTGTTGTTGTTGCTTATTTGACGTAGTTGTTATTGTTGCTATTTATTTGACGTTGTTGTTGTTGTTGTTTATTTGACATTGTTGTGTTTATTTGACGTTGTTGTTGTTTATTTGACGTTGTTGTTGTTGTATTTGTTGTTGTTGTTATTGTTGTTGCTTATTTGACGTTGTTGTTATTGTTGTTGCTTATTTGACGTTGTTGTTGTTGATGTTATTCATTTTACGTTGTTGTTGTTGTTGTTGTTTATTTGACGTTGTTGTTGTTGTTGTTTATTTGACATTGTTGTTGTTGTTGTTTTTGTTGTTTATTTGACGTTGTTGTTGTTGTTGTTTATTTGACGTTGTTGTTGTTGTATTTATTGTTGTTGTTATTGTTGTTGCTTATTTGACGTTGTTGTTATTGTTGTTGTTTATTTGACATTGTTGTTGTTGATGTTATTCATTTGACGTTGTTATTGTTGTTGTTGTTGTTGTATATTTGACGTTGTTGTTGTTGTTGTTGTTGTTGTTTATTTGACGTCGTTGTTATTTATTTGACATTGTTGTTGTTGACGTTATTGTTGTTATTTATTTGACGTTGTTGTTGTTGTTTATTTGACGTTGTTAATGTTGTTGACATTGTTGTTGTTGTTTTTGTTGTTTATTTGGCGTTGTTGTTGTTGTTGTTATTGTTGGTGTTGTTGTTGTTGTTATTGTTTATTTGACGTTGTTGTTGTTTAATTGACGTTGTTGTTGTTGTTTATTTGACGTTGTTGTTGTTGTTGTTTATTTGACTTTGTTGTTCTTGTTGTTATTTATTTGACGTTGTTGTTGTTGTTGTTTATTTGACGTTGTTGTTGTTGTTGTTGTTGTTGTTTATTTGATGTTTATGTTGTTGTTGTTGTTTATTAGACGTTGTTGTTGTTGTTGTTTATTTGACGTTGTTATTGTTGTTTATTCGACGTTGTTTTTGTTATTTGACGTTGTTGTTGTTATTGTATTTGTTGTTGTTGTTGTTGCTTATTTGACATTGTTGTTGTTGTTGTTTATTTGATGTTGTTGTTGTTGTTGTTTATATGACGTTGTTGTTATCGTTGTTGTTGTTTATTTGACGTTGTCGTTGTTGTTGTTGTTTATTTCACGTTGTTGTTGTTGTTGACGTTGTTGTTGTTGTTGTTTATTTGACGTTGTTGTTGTTGTTGTTTTTTTGACGTTGTTGTTGTTGTTTTTGTTGTTTATTTCACGTTGTTGTTATTTGACGTTGTTGTTGTTGTATTTGTTGTTGTTGTTGTTGTTGTTTATTTGACGTTGTATTTGTTGTTGTTGTTGTTGTTGTTTATTTGACGTTGTAGTTGTTGTTGTTGTTTATTTGACGTTGTTACTGTTGTTGACATTGTTGTTGTTGTTTTTGTTGTTTATTTGGCGTTGTTGTTGTTGTTGTTGTTGTTTTTGTTGTTGTTATTGTTGGTGTTGTTGTTGTTTATTTGACGTTGTTGTTGTTGTTGTTTATTTGACGTTGTTGTTGTTGTTGTTTATTTGACGTTGTTGTTGGTGTTTATTTGACATTGTTGTTGTTGTTGTTGTTGTTGTTGTTGTTGTTTATTTGACGTTGTTGTTGTTGTTGTTTATTTGACGTTGTTGTTGTTGGTGTTGTTTATTTGATGTTGTTTTAGTTGTTGTTGTTTATTTGACGTTGTTGTTGTTTTTTATTTCACGTTGTTGTTGTTGACATTGTTGTTGTTGTTTATTTGACGTTGTTGTTGTATTTTATTTGACGTAGTTGTTGTTATTGACGTTGTTGTTGTTGTTTATTTGACGTTTTTGTTGTTGTTGATGTTATTGTTGTTGTTGTTTTTTATTTAGCGTTGTTGTTGTTGTTGTTTATTTGACGTTGTTGTTGTTGTTGTTTATTTGAAGTTGTTGTTGTTGTTGTTGTTTATTTGACGTTGTTGTTGTTCTTTATTTGACGTTGTTGTTGTTGTTGTTTATTTGACGTTGTTGTTGTTATTTGAAGTTGTTGTTGTTGTTGTTTTATTTGTTGTTGTTGTTGTTTATTTGACGTTGTTGTTGTTGTTGTTTATTTGACGTTATTGTTGTTTATTTGACGTTGTTATTGTTGTTGTTGTTGTTTATTTGACGTTGTTGTTGACGTTGTTGTTGTTGTTTATTTGACGTTGTTGTTGTTGTTGTTTATTTGACGTTGTTAATGTTGTTGTTTATTTGACGTTGTTAATGTTGTTGACATTTTTGTTGTTGTTTTTGTTGTTTATTTGACGTTGTTGTTGTTGTTGTTGTTGTTTTTGTTGTTGTTATTGTTGGTGTTGTTGTTGTTTATTTGACGTTGTTGTTGTTGTTGTTTATTTGACGTTGTTGTTGTTGTTGACGTTGTTGTTGTTGTTGTTTATTTGACGTTGTTGTTGTTGTTGTTTTTTTGACGTTGTTGTTGTTGTTGTTTTTGTTGTATATTTCACGTTGTTGTTATTTGACGTTGTTGTTGTTGTATTTGTTGTTGTTGTTGTTGTTGTTGTTTATTTGACGTTGTATTTGTTATTGTTGTTGTCGTTTATTTGACGTTGTTGTTGTTGTTTATTTGACGTTGTTAATGTTGTTTACATTGTTGTTGTTGTTTTGGTTGTTTATTTGGCGTTGTTGTTGTTGTTGTTGTTGTTTTTGTTGTTGTTATTGTTGGTGTTGTTGTTGTTTATTTGACGTTGTTGTTGTTGTTGTTGTTTATTTGACGTTGTTGTTGTTGTTGTTTATTTGACGTTGTTGTTGTTGTTGACGTTGTTGTTGTTGTTTATTTGACGTTGTTGTTGTTGTTGTTTTTTTGACGTTGTTGTTGTTGTTGTTTTTGTTGTATATTTCACGTTGTTGTTATTTGACATTGTTGTTGTTGTATTTGTTGTTGTTGTTGTTGTTGTTTATTTGACGTTGTATTTGTTATTGTTGTTGTTGTTTATTTGACGTTGTTGTTGTTAGTTATTTGACGTTGTTAATGTTGTTTACATTGTTGTTGTTGTTTTTGTTGTTTATTTGGCGTTGTTGTTGTTGTTGTTTTTGTTGTTGTTATTGTTGGTGTTGTTATTGTTTATTTCACATTGTTGTTGTTGTTGTTGTTTATTTGACGTTGGTAATGTTGTTGTTTATTTGACGTTGTTAATGTTGTTGACATTGTTGTTGTTGTTTTTGTTGTTTATTTGACGTTGTTGTTGTTGTTGTTTTTGTTGTTGTTATTGTTAGTGTTCTTGTTGTTTATTTGACGTTGTTCTTGTTGTTGTTGTATATTTGACGTTGTTGTTGTTTATTTGACGTTGTTTTTTTTATTTGACGTTGTTGTTGTTGTTGTTGTTGTTGTTGCTTATTTGACGTTGTTGTTGTTGTTGTTGTTTATTTGATGTTGTTGTTGCTGTTGTTTATTTGACGTGGTTGTTGTTAATTTGACGTTGTTGTTGTTTTTTACTTGAGGTTGTTGTTGTTATTGACGTTGTTGTTGTTGTTGTTTAGTTGACCTTGTTATTGTTGTTGTTTATTTGACGTTGTTAATGTTGTTGACGTTGTTGTTGTTGTTGTTTTTGTTGTTTATTTCACGTTGTTGTTGTTATTTGACGTTGTTGTTGTTGTTGTATTTGTTGTTGTTGTTGTTTATTTGATGTTGTATTTGTTGTTATTGTTGTTGTTGTTTATTTGACATTGTTGTTGTTGTTGACGTTGTTGACGTTGTTGTTTATTTGACGTTGTTGTTGTTGTTGTTTATTTGATGTTGTTTTAGTTGTTGTTGTTTATTTGACGTTGTTGTTATTTTTTATTTGATGTTGTTGTTGTTGACATTGTTGTTGTTGTTTATTTGACGTTGTTGTTGTTGTTTATTTGACGTAGTTGTTGTTATTGACGTTGTTGTTGTTGTTTATTTGATGTTTTTGTTGTTGTTGATGTTATTGTTGTTGTTGTTTTTTATTTGACGTTGTTGTTGTTGTTGTTGTTTATTTGATGTTGTTGTTGTTGTTGTTTATTTGACGTTGTTTTTGTTTATTTGATGTTGTTGTTGTTGTTGTTTATTTGACGTTGTTGTTGTTGTTATTTATTTGACGTTGTTGTTGTTGTTGTTATTGTTTATTTGACATTGTTGTTGTTGTTGTTGCTTATTTGACGTTGTTGTTATTGTTGCTATTTATTTGACGTTGTTGTTGTTGTTTATTTGACATTGTTGTGTTTATTTGACGTTGTTGTTGTTTATTTGACGTTGTTGTTGTTATTTATTTGACGTGGTTGTTGTTGTTGTTTATTTGACGTTGTTAATGTTGTTGACATTGTTGTTGTTGTTTTTGTTGTTTATTTGGCGTTGTTGTTGTTGTTATTGTTGGTGTTGTTGTTGTTATTGTTTATTTGACGTTGTTGTTGTTTTTTTGACGTAGTTGTTATTGTTGATGTTGTTGTTGTTGTTGTTTATTTGACGTTATTGTTGTTTATTTGACGTTGTTATTGTTGTTGTTGTTGTTTATTTGACGTTGTTGTTGACGTTGTTGTTGTTGTTTATTTGACGTTGTTGTTGTTGTTGTTGTCATTGTTGTTGTTGTTGTTGTTGTTTATTTGACGTTGTTGTTGTTGTTTATTTGATGTTGTTGTTGTTGTTCATTTGACGTTGTTGTTGTTGTTGCTTATTTGACGTTGTTGTTGTTGTTATTGTTTATTTGACGTTGTTGTTGTTTTTTTGACGTAGTTGTTATTGTTGATGTTGTTGTTGTTGTTGTTTATTTGACGTTATTGTTGTTTATTTGACGTTGTTATTGTTGTTGTTGTTGTTTATTTGACGTTGTTGTTGACGTTGTTGTTGTTGTTGTTTATTTGACGTTGTTGTTGTTGTTGTTTATTTGACGTTGGTAATGTTGTTGTTTATTTGACGTTGTTAATGTTGTTGAAATTGTTGTTGTTGTTTTTGTTGTTTATTTGACGTTGTTGTTGTTGTTGTTGTTGTTGTTTTTGCTGTTGTTATTGTTAGTGTTCTTGTTGTTTATTTGACGTTGTACTTGTTGTTTATTTGACGTTGTTGTTGTTTATTTGATGTTGTTGTTGTTGTTTATTTGACGTTATTGTTGTTGTTGTTGCTTATTTGACGTTGTTGTTGTTGTTTATTTGATGTTGTTGTTGCTGTTGTTTATTTGACGTTGTTGTTGTCGTTGTTGTTGTTAATTTGACGTTGTTGTTGTTTTTTACTTGAGGTTGTTGTTGTTATTGACGTTGTTGTTGTTGTTTAGTTGACCTTGTTATTGTTGTTGTTTATTTGACGTTGTTAATGTTGTTGACGTTGTTGTTGTTGTTTTTGTTGTTTATTTCACGTTGTTGTTGTTATTTGACGTTGTTGTTGTATTTGTTGTTGTTGTTGTTGTTGTTTATTTGACGTTGTATTTGTTGTTGTTGTTGTTGTTGTTGTTTATTTGACATTGTTGTTGTTTTTGTTGACGTTGTTGTTTATTTGACGTTGTTGTTGTTGTTGTTGTTTATTTGATGTTGTTTTAGTTGTTGTTGTTTATTTGACGTTGTTGTTGTTTTTTATTTGATGTTGTTGTTGTTGACATTGTTGTTGTTGTTTATTTGACGTTGTTGTTGTTGTTTGTTTGACGTAGTTGTTGTTATTGACGTTGTTGTTGTTGTTTATTTGATGTTTTTGATGTTGTTGATGTTATTGTTGTTGTTGTTTTTTATTTGACGTTGTTGTTGTTGTTGTTGTTGTTGTTTATTTGATGTTGTTGTTGTTGTTGTTTATTTGACGTTGTTGTTGTTTATTTGATGTTGTTGTTGTTGTTGTTTATTTGACGTTGTTGTTGTTGTTATTTATTTGACGTTGTTGTTGTTGTTGTTGTTGTTGTTGTTGTTATTGTTTATTTGACATTGTTGTTGTTGTTGTTGCTTATTTGACGTAGTTGTTATTGTTGCTATTTATTTGACGTTGTTGTTGTTGTTGTTTATTTGACATTGTTGTGTTTATTTGACGTTGTTGTTGTTTATTTGACGTTGTTGTTGTTGTATTTGTTGTTGTTGTTATTGTTGTTGCTTATTTGACGTTGTTGTTATTGTTGTTGCTTATTTGACGTTGTTGTTGTTGATGTTATTCATTTTACGTTGTTGTTGTTGTTGTTGTTTATTTGACGTTGTTGTTGTTGTTGTTTATTTGACATTGTTGTTGTTGTTGTTTTTGTTGTTTATTTGACGTTGTTGTTGTTGTTGTTGTTTATTTGACGTTGTTGTTGTTGTATTTATTGTTGTTGTTATTGTTGTTGCTTATTTGACGTTGTTGTTATTGTTGTTGTTTATTTGACATTGTTGTTGTTGATGTTATTCATTTGACGTTGTTGTTGTTGTTGTTGTTGTTGTTGTATATTTGACGTTGTTGTTGTTGTTGTTGTTGTTTATTTGACGTCGTTGTTATTTATTTGACATTGTTGTTGTTGACGTTATTTTTGTTATTTATTTGACGTTGTTGTTGTTGTTTATTTGACGTTGTTAATGTTGTTGACATTGTTGTTGTTGTTTTTGTTGTTTATTTGGCGTTGTTGTTGTTGTTGTTATTGTTGGTGTTGTTGTTGTTGTTATTGTTTATTTGACGTTGTTGTTGTTTAATTGACGTTGTTGTTGTTGTTTATTTGACGTTGTTGTTGTTGTTGTTTATTTGACTTTGTTGTTCTTGTTGTTATTTATTTGACGTTGTTGTTGTTGTTTATTTGACGTTGTTGTTGTTGTTGTTGTTGTTTATTTGATGTTTATGTTGTTGTTGTTGTTTATTAGACGTTGTTGTTGTTGTTGTTTATTTGACGTTGTTATTGTTGTTTATTCGACGTTGTTTTTGTTATTTGACGTTGTTGTTGTTATTGTATTTGTTGTTGTTGTTGTTGCTTATTTGACATTGTTGTTGTTGTTGTTTATTTGATGTTGTTGTTGTTGTTGTTTATATGACGTTGTTGTTGTCGTTGTTGTTGTTTATTTGACGTTGTCGTTGTTGTTGTTGTTTATTTCACGTTGTTGTTGTTGTTGACGTTGTTGTTGTTGTTGTTTATTTGACGTTGTTGTTGTTGTTGTTTTTTTGACGTTGTTGTTGTTGTTTTTGTTGTTTATTTCACGTTGTTGTTATTTGACGTTGTTGTTGTTGTATTTGTTGTTGTTGTTGTTGTTGTTTATTTGACGTTGTATTTGTTGTTGTTGTTGTTGTTGTTTATTTGACGTTGTAGTTGTTGTTGTTGTTTATTTGACGTTGTTACTGTTGTTGACATTGTTGTTGTTGTTTTTGTTGTTTATTTGGCGTTGTTGTTGTTGTTGTTGTTGTTTTTGTTGTTGTTATTGTTGGTGTTGTTGTTGTTTATTTGACGTTGTTGTTGTTGTTGTTTATTTGACGTTGTTGTTGTTGTTGTTTATTTGACGTTGTTGTTGGTGTTTATTTGACATTGTTGTTGTTGTTGTTGTTTATTTGACGTTGTTGTTGTTGTTGTTTATTTGACGTTGTTGTTGTTGTTGTTTATTTGACATTGTTGTTGTTGGTGTTGTTTATTTGATGTTGTTTTAGTTGTTGTTGTTTATTTGACGTTGTTGTTGTTTTTTATTTCACGTTGTTGTTGTTGACATTGTTGTTGTTGTTTATTTGACGTTGTTGTTGTATTTTATTTGACGTAGTTGTTGTTATTGACGTTGTTGTTGTTGTTTATTTGACGTTTTTGTTGTTGTTGATGTTATTGTTGTTGTTGTTTTTTATTTAACGTTGTTGTTGTTGTTGTTTATTTGACGTTGTTGTTGTTGTTGTTTATTTGAAGTTGTTGTTGTTGTTGTTGTTTATTTGACGTTGTTGTTGTTCTTTATTTGACGTTGTTGTTGTTGTTGTTTATTTGACGTTGTTGTTGTTATTTGAAGTTGTTGTTGTTGTTGTTTTATTTGTTATTGTTGTTGTTTATTTGACGTTGTTGTTGTTGTTGTTTATTTGACGTTATTGTTGTTTATTTGACGTTGTTATTGTTGTTGTTGTTGTTTATTTGACGTTGTTGTTGACGTTGTTGTTGTTGTTTATTTGACGTTGTTGTTGTTGTTGTTTATTTGACGTTGTTAATGTTGTTGTTTATTTGACGTTGTTAATGTTGTTGACATTTTTGTTGTTGTTTTTGTTGTTTATTTGACGTTGTTGTTGTTGTTGTTGTTGTTTTTGTTGTTGTTATTGTTGGTGTTGTTGTTGTTTATTTGACGTTGTTGTTGTTGTTGTTTATTTGACGTTGTTGTTGTTGTTGACGTTGTTGTTGTTGTTGTTTATTTGACGTTGTTGTTGTTGTTGTTTTTTTGACGTTGTTGTTGTTGTTGTTTTTGTTGTATATTTCACGTTGTTGTTATTTGACGTTGTTGTTGTTGTATTTGTTGTTGTTGTTGTTGTTGTTTATTTGACGTTGTATTTGTTATTGTTGTTGTCGTTTATTTGACGTTGTTGTTGTTGTTTATTTGACGTTGTTAATGTTGTTTACATTGTTGTTGTTGTTTTGGTTGTTTATTTGGCGTTGTTGTTGTTGTTGTTGTTGTTTTTGTTGTTGTTATTGTTGGTGTTGTTGTTGTTTATTTGACGTTGTTGTTGTTGTTGTTGTTTATTTGACGTTGTTGTCGTTGTTGTTTATTTGACGTTGGTAATGTTGTTGTTTATTTGACATTGTTAATGTTGTTGACATTGTTGTTGTTGTTTTTGTTATTTATTTGACGTTGTTGTTGTTGTTGTTTTTGTTGTTGTTATTGTTAGTGTTCTTGTTGTTTATTTGACGTTGTTCTTGTTGTTGTTGTATATTTGACGTTGTTGTTGTTTATTTGACGTTGTTTTTGATATTTGACGTTGTTGTTGTTGTTGTTGGTGTTGCTTATTTGACGTTGTTGTTGTTGTTGTTGTTGTTTATTTGATGTTGTTGTTGCTATTGTTTATTTGACGTTGTTGTTGTTAATTTGACGTTGTTGTTGTTTTTTACTTGAGGTTGTTGTTGTTATTGACGTTGTTGTTGTTGTTTAGTTGACCTTGTTATTGTTGTTGTTTATTTGACGTTGTTAATGTTGTTGACGTTGTTGTTGTTGTTGTTTTTGTTGTTTATTTCACGTTGTTGTTGTTATTTGACGTTGTTGTTGTTGTTGTATTTGTTGTTGTTGTTGTTTATTTGATGTTGTATTTGTTGTTATTGTTGTTGTTGTTTATTTGACATTATTGTTGTTGTTGTTGACGTTGTTGACGTTGTTGTTTATTTGACGTTGTTGTTGTTGTTGTTGTTTATTTGATGTTGTTTTAGTTGTTGTTGTTTATTTTACGTTGTTGTTGTTTTTTATTTAATGTTGTTGTTGTTGACATTGTTGTTGTTGTTTATTTGACGTTGTTGTTGTTGTTTATTTGACGTAGTTGTTGTTATTGACGTTGTTGTTGTTGTTTATTTGATGTTTTTGTTGTTGTTGATGTTATTGTTGTTGTTGTTTTTTATTTGACGTTGTTGTTGTTGTTGTTGTTGTTTATTTGATGTTGTTGTTGTTGTTGTTTATTTGACGGTGTTTTTGTTTATTTGATGTTGTTGTGGTTGTTGTTTATTTGACGTTGTTGTTGTTGTTATTTATTTGACGTTGTTGTTGTTGTTATTGTTTATTTGACATTGTTGTTGTTGTTGTTGCTTATTTGACGTTGTTGTTATTGTTGCTATTTATTTGACGTTGTTGTTGTTGTTGTTTATTTGACATTGTTGTGTTTATTTGACGTTGTTGTTGTTTATTTGACGTTGTTGTTGTTATTTATTTGACGTGGTTGTTGTTGTTGTTTATTTGACGTTGTTAATGTTGTTGACATTGTTGTTATTGTTTTTGTTGTTTATTTGGCGTTGTTGTTGTTGTTATTGTTGGTGTTGTTGTTGTTATTGTTTATTTGACGTTGTTGTTGTTTTTTTGACGTAGTTGTTATTGTTGATGTTGTTGTTGTTGTTTATTTGACGTTATTGTTGTTTATTTGACTTTGTTATTGTTGTTGTTGTTGTTTATTTGACGTTGTTGTTGTTGTTGTTTATTTGACTTTGTTGTTCTTGTTGTTATTTATTTGACGTTGTTGTTGTTGTTGTTTATTTGACGTTGTTGTTGTTGTTGTTGTTGTTGTTTATTTGACGTTTATGTTGTTGTTGTTGTTTATTAGACGTTGTTGTTGTTGTTGTTTATTTGACGTTGTTATTGTTGTTTATTCGACGTTGTTTTTGTTATTTGACGTTGTTGTTGTTATTGTATTTGTTGTTGTTGTTGTTGCTTATTTGACATTGTTGTTGTTGTTGTTGTTGTTTATTTGACGTTATTGTTGTTTATTTGACGTTGTTATTGTTGTTGTTGTTGTTTATTTGACGTTGTTGTTGACGTTGTTGTTGTTGTTTATTTGACGTTGTTGTTGTTGTTGTTGTTGTCATTGTTGTTGTTGTTGTTGTTGTTTATTTGACGTTGTTGTTGTTGTTTATTTGATGTTGTTGTTGTTGTTCATTTGACGTTGTTGTTGTTGTTGCTTATTTGACGTTGTTGTTGTTGTTGTTGTTTATTTGACGTTGTTGTTGTTTTTTTGACGTAGTTGTTATTGTTGATGTTGTTGTTGTTGTTGTTTATTTGACGTTATTGTTGTTTATTTGACGTTGTTATTGTTGTTGTTGTTGTTTATTTGACGTTGTTGTTGACGTTGTTGTTGTTGTTGTTTATTTGACGTTGTTGTTGTTGTTGTTTATTTGACGTTGGTAATGTTGTTGTTTATTTGACGTTGTTAATGTTGTTGAAATTGTTGTTGTTGTTTTTGTTGTTTATTTGACGTTGTTGTTGTTGTTGTTGTTGTTTTTGCTGTTGTTATTGTTAGTGTTCTTGTTGTTTATTTGACGTTGTACTTGTTGTTTATTTGACGTTGTTGTTGTTTATTTGATGTTGTTGTTGTTGTTTATTTGACGTTGTTGTTGTTGTTGTTGCTTATTTGACGTTGTTGTTGTTGTTGTTGTTTATTTGATGTTGTTGTTGCTGTTGTTTATTTGACGTTGTTGTTGTCGTTGTTGTTGTTAATTTGACGTTGTTGTTGTTTTTTACTTGAGGTTGTTGTTGTTATTGACGTTGTTGTTGTTGTTTAGTTGACCTTGTTATTGTTGTTGTTTATTTGACGTTGTTAATGTTGTTGACGTTGTTGTTGTTGTTTTTGTTGTTTATTTCACGTTGTTGTTGTTATTTGACGTTGTTGTTGTATTTGTTGTTGTTGTTGTTGTTGTTTATTTGACGTTGTATTTGTTGTTGTTGTTGTTGTTGTTGTTGTTTATTTGACATTGTTGTTGTTTTTGTTGACGTTGTTGTTTATTTGACGTTGTTGTTGTTGTTGTTGTTTATTTGATGTTGTTTTAGTTGTTGTTGTTTATTTGACGTTGTTGTTGTTTTTTATTTGATGTTGTTGTTGTTGACATTGTTGTTGTTGTTTATTTGACGTTGTTGTTGTTGTTTGTTTGACGTAGTTGTTGTTATTGACGTTGTTGTTGTTGTTTATTTGATGTTTTTGATGTTGTTGATGTTATTGTTGTTGTTGTTTTTTATTTGACGTTGTTGTTGTTGTTGTTGTTGTTGTTTATTTGATGTTGTTGTTGTTGTTGTTTATTTGACGTTGTTGTTGTTTATTTGATGTTGTTGTTGTTGTTGTTTATTTGACGTTGTTGTTGTTGTTATTTATTTGACGTTGTTGTTGTTGTTGTTGTTGTTGTTGTTATTGTTTATTTGACATTGTTGTTGTTGTTGTTGCTTATTTGACGTTGTTGTTGTTGTTGTTGTTTATTTGACGTTGTTGTTGTTGTTTGTTTGACGTAGTTGTTGTTATTGACGTTGTTGTTGTTGTTTATTTGATGTTTTTGATGTTGTTGATGTTATTGTTGTTGTTGTTTTTTATTTGACGTTGTTGTTGTTGTTGTTGTTGTTGTTTATTTGATGTTGTTGTTGTTGTTGTTTATTTGACGTTGTTGTTGTTTATTTGATGTTGTTGTTGTTGTTGTTTATTTGACGTTGTTGTTGTTGTTATTTATTTGACGTTGTTGTTGTTGTTGTTGTTGTTGTTGTTATTGTTTATTTGACATTGTTGTTGTTGTTGTTGCTTATTTGACGTAGTTGTTATTGTTGCTATTTATTTGACGTTGTTGTTGTTGTTGTTTATTTGACATTGTTGTGTTTATTTGACGTTGTTGTTGTTTATTTGACGTTGTTGTTGTTGTATTTGTTGTTGTTGTTATTGTTGTTGCTTATTTGACGTTGTTGTTATTGTTGTTGCTTATTTGACGTTGTTGTTGTTGATGTTATTCATTTTACGTTGTTGTTGTTGTTGTTGTTTATTTGACGTTGTTGTTGTTGTTGTTTATTTGACATTGTTGTTGTTGTTGTTTTTGTTGTTTATTTGACGTTGTTGTTGTTGTTGTTTATTTGACGTTGTTGTTGTTGTATTTATTGTTGTTGTTATTGTTGTTGCTTATTTGACGTTGTTGTTATTGTTGTTGTTTATTTGACATTGTTGTTGTTGATGTTATTCATTTGACGTTGTTATTGTTGTTGTTGTTGTTGTATATTTGACGTTGTTGTTGTTGTTGTTGTTGTTGTTTATTTGACGTCGTTGTTATTTATTTGACATTGTTGTTGTTGACGTTATTGTTGTTATTTATTTGACGTTGTTGTTGTTGTTTATTTGACGTTGTTAATGTTGTTGACATTGTTGTTGTTGTTTTTGTTGTTTATTTGGCGTTGTTGTTGTTGTTGTTATTGTTGGTGTTGTTGTTGTTGTTATTGTTTATTTGACGTTGTTGTTGTTTAATTGACGTTGTTGTTGTTGTTTATTTGACGTTGTTGTTGTTGTTGTTTATTTGACTTTGTTGTTCTTGTTGTTATTTATTTGACGTTGTTGTTGTTGTTGTTTATTTGACGTTGTTGTTGTTGTTGTTGTTGTTGTTTATTTGATGTTTATGTTGTTGTTGTTGTTTATTAGACGTTGTTGTTGTTGTTGTTTATTTGACGTTGTTATTGTTGTTTATTCGACGTTGTTTTTGTTATTTGACGTTGTTGTTGTTATTGTATTTGTTGTTGTTGTTGTTGCTTATTTGACATTGTTGTTGTTGTTGTTTATTTGATGTTGTTGTTGTTGTTGTTTATATGACGTTGTTGTTATCGTTGTTGTTGTTTATTTGACGTTGTCGTTGTTGTTGTTGTTTATTTCACGTTGTTGTTGTTGTTGACGTTGTTGTTGTTGTTGTTTATTTGACGTTGTTGTTGTTGTTGTTTTTTTGACGTTGTTGTTGTTGTTTTTGTTGTTTATTTCACGTTGTTGTTATTTGACGTTGTTGTTGTTGTATTTGTTGTTGTTGTTGTTGTTGTTTATTTGACGTTGTATTTGTTGTTGTTGTTGTTGTTGTTTATTTGACGTTGTAGTTGTTGTTGTTGTTTATTTGACGTTGTTACTGTTGTTGACATTGTTGTTGTTGTTTTTGTTGTTTATTTGGCGTTGTTGTTGTTGTTGTTGTTGTTTTTGTTGTTGTTATTGTTGGTGTTGTTGTTGTTTATTTGACGTTGTTGTTGTTGTTGTTTATTTGACGTTGTTGTTGTTGTTGTTTATTTGACGTTGTTGTTGGTGTTTATTTGACATTGTTGTTGTTGTTGTTGTTGTTGTTGTTGTTGTTTATTTGACGTTGTTGTTGTTGTTGTTTATTTGACGTTGTTGTTGTTGGTGTTGTTTATTTGATGTTGTTTTAGTTGTTGTTGTTTATTTGACGTTGTTGTTGTTTTTTATTTCACGTTGTTGTTGTTGACATTGTTGTTGTTGTTTATTTGACGTTGTTGTTGTATTTTATTTGACGTAGTTGTTGTTATTGACGTTGTTGTTGTTGTTTATTTGACGTTTTTGTTGTTGTTGATGTTATTGTTGTTGTTGTTTTTTATTTAGCGTTGTTGTTGTTGTTGTTTATTTGACGTTGTTGTTGTTGTTGTTTATTTGAAGTTGTTGTTGTTGTTGTTGTTTATTTGACGTTGTTGTTGTTCTTTATTTGACGTTGTTGTTGTTGTTGTTTATTTGACGTTGTTGTTGTTATTTGAAGTTGTTGTTGTTGTTGTTTTATTTGTTGTTGTTGTTGTTTATTTGACGTTGTTGTTGTTGTTGTTTATTTGACGTTATTGTTGTTTATTTGACGTTGTTATTGTTGTTGTTGTTGTTTATTTGACGTTGTTGTTGACGTTGTTGTTGTTGTTTATTTGACGTTGTTGTTGTTGTTGTTTATTTGACGTTGTTAATGTTGTTGTTTATTTGACGTTGTTAATGTTGTTGACATTTTTGTTGTTGTTTTTGTTGTTTATTTGACGTTGTTGTTGTTGTTGTTGTTGTTTTTGTTGTTGTTATTGTTGGTGTTGTTGTTGTTTATTTGACGTTGTTGTTGTTGTTGTTTATTTGACGTTGTTGTTGTTGTTGACGTTGTTGTTGTTGTTGTTTATTTGACGTTGTTGTTGTTGTTGTTTTTTTGACGTTGTTGTTGTTGTTGTTTTTGTTGTATATTTCACGTTGTTGTTATTTGACGTTGTTGTTGTTGTATTTGTTGTTGTTGTTGTTGTTGTTGTTTATTTGACGTTGTATTTGTTATTGTTGTTGTCGTTTATTTGACGTTGTTGTTGTTGTTTATTTGACGTTGTTAATGTTGTTTACATTGTTGTTGTTGTTTTGGTTGTTTATTTGGCGTTGTTGTTGTTGTTGTTGTTGTTGTTTTTGTTGTTGTTATTGTTGGTGTTGTTGTTGTTTATTTGACGTTGTTGTTGTTGTTGTTGTTTATTTGACGTTGTTGTTGTTGTTGTTTATTTGACGTTGTTGTTGTTGTTGACGTTGTTGTTGTTGTTTATTTGACGTTGTTGTTGTTGTTGTTTTTTTGACGTTGTTGTTGTTGTTGTTTTTGTTGTATATTTCACGTTGTTGTTATTTGACATTGTTGTTGTTGTATTTGTTGTTGTTGTTGTTGTTGTTTATTTGACGTTGTATTTGTTATTGTTGTTGTTGTTTATTTGACGTTGTTGTTGTTAGTTATTTGACGTTGTTAATGTTGTTTACATTGTTGTTGTTGTTTTTGTTGTTTATTTGGCGTTGTTGTTGTTGTTGTTTTTGTTGTTGTTATTGTTGGTGTTGTTATTGTTTATTTCACATTGTTGTTGTTGTTGTTGTTTATTTGACGTTGGTAATGTTGTTGTTTATTTGACGTTGTTAATGTTGTTGACATTGTTGTTGTTGTTTTTGTTGTTTATTTGACGTTGTTGTTGTTGTTGTTTTTGTTGTTGTTATTGTTAGTGTTCTTGTTGTTTATTTGACGTTGTTCTTGTTGTTGTTGTATATTTGACGTTGTTGTTGTTTATTTGACGTTGTTTTTTTTATTTGACGTTGTTGTTGTTGTTGTTGTTGTTGTTGCTTATTTGACGTTGTTGTTGTTGTTGTTGTTTATTTGATGTTGTTGTTGCTGTTGTTTATTTGACGTGGTTGTTGTTAATTTGACGTTGTTGTTGTTTTTTACTTGAGGTTGTTGTTGTTATTGACGTTGTTGTTGTTGTTGTTTAGTTGACCTTGTTATTGTTGTTGTTTATTTGACGTTGTTAATGTTGTTGACGTTGTTGTTGTTGTTGTTTTTGTTGTTTATTTCACGTTGTTGTTGTTATTTGACGTTGTTGTTGTTGTTGTATTTGTTGTTGTTGTTGTTTATTTGATGTTGTATTTGTTGTTATTGTTGTTGTTGTTTATTTGACATTGTTGTTGTTGTTGACGTTGTTGACGTTGTTGTTTATTTGACGTTGTTGTTGTTGTTGTTTATTTGATGTTGTTTTAGTTGTTGTTGTTTATTTGACGTTGTTGTTATTTTTTATTTGATGTTGTTGTTGTTGACATTGTTGTTGTTGTTTATTTGACGTTGTTGTTGTTGTTTATTTGACGTAGTTGTTGTTATTGACGTTGTTGTTGTTGTTTATTTGATGTTTTTGTTGTTGTTGATGTTATTGTTGTTGTTGTTTTTTATTTGACGTTGTTGTTGTTGTTGTTGTTTATTTGATGTTGTTGTTGTTGTTGTTTATTTGACGTTGTTTTTGTTTATTTGATGTTGTTGTTGTTGTTGTTTATTTGACGTTGTTGTTGTTGTTATTTATTTGACGTTGTTGTTGTTGTTGTTATTGTTTATTTGACATTGTTGTTGTTGTTGTTGCTTATTTGACGTTGTTGTTATTGTTGCTATTTATTTGACGTTGTTGTTGTTGTTTATTTGACATTGTTGTGTTTATTTGACGTTGTTGTTGTTTATTTGACGTTGTTGTTGTTATTTATTTGACGTGGTTGTTGTTGTTGTTTATTTGACGTTGTTAATGTTGTTGACATTGTTGTTGTTGTTTTTGTTGTTTATTTGGCGTTGTTGTTGTTGTTATTGTTGGTGTTGTTGTTGTTATTGTTTATTTGACGTTGTTGTTGTTTTTTTGACGTAGTTGTTATTGTTGATGTTGTTGTTGTTGTTGTTTATTTGACGTTATTGTTGTTTATTTGACGTTGTTATTGTTGTTGTTGTTGTTTATTTGACGTTGTTGTTGACGTTGTTGTTGTTGTTTATTTGACGTTGTTGTTGTTGTTGTTGTCATTGTTGTTGTTGTTGTTGTTGTTTATTTGACGTTGTTGTTGTTGTTTATTTGATGTTGTTGTTGTTGTTCATTTGACGTTGTTGTTGTTGTTGCTTATTTGACGTTGTTGTTGTTGTTATTGTTTATTTGACGTTGTTGTTGTTTTTTTGACGTAGTTGTTATTGTTGATGTTGTTGTTGTTGTTGTTTATTTGACGTTATTGTTGTTTATTTGACGTTGTTATTGTTGTTGTTGTTGTTTATTTGACGTTGTTGTTGACGTTGTTGTTGTTGTTGTTTATTTGACGTTGTTGTTGTTGTTGTTTATTTGACGTTGGTAATGTTGTTGTTTATTTGACGTTGTTAATGTTGTTGAAATTGTTGTTGTTGTTTTTGTTGTTTATTTGACGTTGTTGTTGTTGTTGTTGTTGTTGTTTTTGCTGTTGTTATTGTTAGTGTTCTTGTTGTTTATTTGACGTTGTACTTGTTGTTTATTTGACGTTGTTGTTGTTTATTTGATGTTGTTGTTGTTGTTTATTTGACGTTGTTGTTGTTGTTGTTGCTTATTTGACGTTGTTGTTGTTGTTTATTTGATGTTGTTGTTGCTGTTGTTTATTTGACGTTGTTGTTGTCGTTGTTGTTGTTAATTTGACGTTGTTGTTGTTTTTTACTTGAGGTTGTTGTTGTTATTGACGTTGTTGTTGTTGTTTAGTTGACCTTGTTATTGTTGTTGTTTATTTGACGTTGTTAATGTTGTTGACGTTGTTGTTGTTGTTTTTGTTGTTTATTTCACGTTGTTGTTGTTATTTGACGTTGTTGTTGTATTTGTTGTTGTTGTTGTTGTTGTTTATTTGACGTTGTATTTGTTGTTGTTGTTGTTGTTGTTGTTTATTTGACATTGTTGTTGTTTTTGTTGACGTTGTTGTTTATTTGACGTTGTTGTTGTTGTTGTTGTTTATTTGATGTTGTTTTAGTTGTTGTTGTTTATTTGACGTTGTTGTTGTTTTTTATTTGATGTTGTTGTTGTTGACATTGTTGTTGTTGTTTATTTGACGTTGTTGTTGTTGTTTGTTTGACGTAGTTGTTGTTATTGACGTTGTTGTTGTTGTTTATTTGATGTTTTTGATGTTGTTGATGTTATTGTTGTTGTTGTTTTTTATTTGACGTTGTTGTTGTTGTTGTTGTTGTTGTTTATTTGATGTTGTTGTTGTTGTTGTTTATTTGACGTTGTTGTTGTTTATTTGATGTTGTTGTTGTTGTTGTTTATTTGACGTTGTTGTTGTTGTTATTTATTTGACGTTGTTGTTGTTGTTGTTGTTGTTGTTGTTGTTGTTATTGTTTATTTGACATTGTTGTTGTTGTTGTTGCTTATTTGACGTAGTTGTTATTGTTGCTATTTATTTGACGTTGTTGTTGTTGTTGTTTATTTGACATTGTTGTGTTTATTTGACGTTGTTGTTGTTTATTTGACGTTGTTGTTGTTGTATTTGTTGTTGTTGTTATTGTTGTTGCTTATTTGACGTTGTTGTTATTGTTGTTGCTTATTTGACGTTGTTGTTGTTGATGTTATTCATTTTACGTTGTTGTTGTTGTTGTTGTTTATTTGACGTTGTTGTTGTTGTTGTTTATTTGACATTGTTGTTGTTGTTGTTTTTGTTGTTTATTTGACGTTGTTGTTGTTGTTGTTGTTTATTTGACGTTGTTGTTGTTGTATTTATTGTTGTTGTTATTGTTGTTGCTTATTTGACGTTGTTGTTATTGTTGTTGTTTATTTGACATTGTTGTTGTTGATGTTATTCATTTGACGTTGTTGTTGTTGTTGTTGTTGTTGTTGTATATTTGACGTTGTTGTTGTTGTTGTTGTTGTTTATTTGACGTCGTTGTTATTTATTTGACATTGTTGTTGTTGACGTTATTTTTGTTATTTATTTGACGTTGTTGTTGTTGTTTATTTGACGTTGTTAATGTTGTTGACATTGTTGTTGTTGTTTTTGTTGTTTATTTGGCGTTGTTGTTGTTGTTGTTATTGTTGGTGTTGTTGTTGTTGTTATTGTTTATTTGACGTTGTTGTTGTTTAATTGACGTTGTTGTTGTTGTTTATTTGACGTTGTTGTTGTTGTTGTTTATTTGACTTTGTTGTTCTTGTTGTTATTTATTTGACGTTGTTGTTGTTGTTTATTTGACGTTGTTGTTGTTGTTGTTGTTTATTTGATGTTTATGTTGTTGTTGTTGTTTATTAGACGTTGTTGTTGTTGTTGTTTATTTGACGTTGTTATTGTTGTTTATTCGACGTTGTTTTTGTTATTTGACGTTGTTGTTGTTATTGTATTTGTTGTTGTTGTTGTTGCTTATTTGACATTGTTGTTGTTGTTGTTTATTTGATGTTGTTGTTGTTGTTGTTTATATGACGTTGTTGTTGTCGTTGTTGTTGTTTATTTGACGTTGTCGTTGTTGTTGTTGTTTATTTCACGTTGTTGTTGTTGTTGACGTTGTTGTTGTTGTTGTTTATTTGACGTTGTTGTTGTTGTTGTTTTTTTGACGTTGTTGTTGTTGTTTTTGTTGTTTATTTCACGTTGTTGTTATTTGACGTTGTTGTTGTTGTATTTGTTGTTGTTGTTGTTGTTGTTTATTTGACGTTGTATTTGTTGTTGTTGTTGTTGTTGTTTATTTGACGTTGTAGTTGTTGTTGTTGTTTATTTGACGTTGTTACTGTTGTTGACATTGTTGTTGTTGTTTTTGTTGTTTATTTGGCGTTGTTGTTGTTGTTGTTGTTGTTTTTGTTGTTGTTATTGTTGGTGTTGTTGTTGTTTATTTGACGTTGTTGTTGTTGTTGTTTATTTGACGTTGTTGTTGTTGTTGTTTATTTGACGTTGTTGTTGGTGTTTATTTGACATTGTTGTTGTTGTTGTTGTTTA
Source organism: Vicia faba (assembly GCA_948472305.1). Classification (NCBI taxonomy): domain Eukaryota; kingdom Viridiplantae; phylum Streptophyta; class Magnoliopsida; order Fabales; family Fabaceae; genus Vicia; species Vicia faba. The sequence continues at coordinate 294,674,406 of OX451741.1, forward strand.
TTTGACGTTGTTGTTGTTGTTGTTTATTTGACGTTGTTGTTGTTGTTGTTTATTTGACATTGTTGTTGTTGGTGTTGTTTATTTGATGTTGTTTTAGTTGTTGTTGTTTATTTGACGTTGTTGTTGTTTTTTATTTCACGTTGTTGTTGTTGACATTGTTGTTGTTGTTTATTTGACGTTGTTGTTGTATTTTATTTGACGTAGTTGTTGTTATTGACGTTGTTGTTGTTGTTTATTTGACGTTTTTGTTGTTGTTGATGTTATTGTTGTTGTTGTTTTTTATTTAACGTTGTTGTTGTTGTTGTTTATTTGACGTTGTTGTTGTTGTTGTTTATTTGAAGTTGTTGTTGTTGTTGTTGTTTATTTGACGTTGTTGTTGTTCTTTATTTGACGTTGTTGTTGTTGTTGTTTATTTGACGTTGTTGTTGTTATTTGAAGTTGTTGTTGTTGTTGTTTTATTTGTTGTTGTTGTTGTTTATTTGACGTTGTTGTTGTTGTTGTTTATTTGACGTTATTGTTGTTTATTTGACGTTGTTATTGTTGTTGTTGTTGTTTATTTGACGTTGTTGTTGACGTTGTTGTTGTTGTTTATTTGACGTTGTTGTTGTTGTTGTTTATTTGACGTTGTTAATGTTGTTGTTTATTTGACGTTGTTAATGTTGTTGACATTTTTGTTGTTGTTTTTGTTGTTTATTTGACGTTGTTGTTGTTGTTGTTGTTGTTTTTGTTGTTGTTATTGTTGGTGTTGTTGTTGTTTATTTGACGTTGTTGTTGTTGTTGTTTATTTGACGTTGTTGTTGTTGTTGACGTTGTTGTTGTTGTTGTTTATTTGACGTTGTTGTTGTTGTTGTTTTTTTGACGTTGTTGTTGTTGTTGTTTTTGTTGTATATTTCACGTTGTTGTTATTTGACGTTGTTGTTGTTGTATTTGTTGTTGTTGTTGTTGTTGTTTATTTGACGTTGTATTTGTTATTGTTGTTGTCGTTTATTTGACGTTGTTGTTGTTGTTTATTTGACGTTGTTAATGTTGTTTACATTGTTGTTGTTGTTTTGGTTGTTTATTTGGCGTTGTTGTTGTTGTTGTTGTTGTTTTTGTTGTTGTTATTGTTGGTGTTGTTGTTGTTTATTTGACGTTGTTGTTGTTGTTGTTGTTTATTTGACGTTGTTGTCGTTGTTGTTTATTTGACGTTGGTAATGTTGTTGTTTATTTGACATTGTTAATGTTGTTGACATTGTTGTTGTTGTTTTTGTTATTTATTTGACGTTGTTGTTGTTGTTGTTTTTGTTGTTGTTATTGTTAGTGTTCTTGTTGTTTATTTGACGTTGTTCTTGTTGTTGTTGTATATTTGACGTTGTTGTTGTTTATTTGACGTTGTTTTTGATATTTGACGTTGTTGTTGTTGTTGTTGGTGTTGCTTATTTGACGTTGTTGTTGTTGTTGTTGTTGTTTATTTGATGTTGTTGTTGCTATTGTTTATTTGACGTTGTTGTTGTTAATTTGACGTTGTTGTTGTTTTTTACTTGAGGTTGTTGTTGTTATTGACGTTGTTGTTGTTGTTTAGTTGACCTTGTTATTGTTGTTGTTTATTTGACGTTGTTAATGTTGTTGACGTTGTTGTTGTTGTTGTTTTTGTTGTTTATTTCACGTTGTTGTTGTTATTTGACGTTGTTGTTGTTGTTGTATTTGTTGTTGTTGTTGTTTATTTGATGTTGTATTTGTTGTTATTGTTGTTGTTGTTTATTTGACATTATTGTTGTTGTTGTTGACGTTGTTGACGTTGTTGTTTATTTGACGTTGTTGTTGTTGTTGTTGTTTATTTGATGTTGTTTTAGTTGTTGTTGTTTATTTTACGTTGTTGTTGTTTTTTATTTAATGTTGTTGTTGTTGACATTGTTGTTGTTGTTTATTTGACGTTGTTGTTGTTGTTTATTTGACGTAGTTGTTGTTATTGACGTTGTTGTTGTTGTTTATTTGATGTTTTTGTTGTTGTTGATGTTATTGTTGTTGTTGTTTTTTATTTGACGTTGTTGTTGTTGTTGTTGTTGTTTATTTGATGTTGTTGTTGTTGTTGTTTATTTGACGGTGTTTTTGTTTATTTGATGTTGTTGTGGTTGTTGTTTATTTGACGTTGTTGTTGTTGTTATTTATTTGACGTTGTTGTTGTTGTTATTGTTTATTTGACATTGTTGTTGTTGTTGTTGCTTATTTGACGTTGTTGTTATTGTTGCTATTTATTTGACGTTGTTGTTGTTGTTGTTTATTTGACATTGTTGTGTTTATTTGACGTTGTTGTTGTTTATTTGACGTTGTTGTTGTTATTTATTTGACGTGGTTGTTGTTGTTGTTTATTTGACGTTGTTAATGTTGTTGACATTGTTGTTATTGTTTTTGTTGTTTATTTGGCGTTGTTGTTGTTGTTATTGTTGGTGTTGTTGTTGTTATTGTTTATTTGACGTTGTTGTTGTTTTTTTGACGTAGTTGTTATTGTTGATGTTGTTGTTGTTGTTTATTTGACGTTATTGTTGTTTATTTGACTTTGTTATTGTTGTTGTTGTTGTTTATTTGACGTTGTTGTTGTTGTTGTTTATTTGACTTTGTTGTTCTTGTTGTTATTTATTTGACGTTGTTGTTGTTGTTGTTTATTTGACGTTGTTGTTGTTGTTGTTGTTGTTGTTTATTTGACGTTTATGTTGTTGTTGTTGTTTATTAGACGTTGTTGTTGTTGTTGTTTATTTGACGTTGTTATTGTTGTTTATTCGACGTTGTTTTTGTTATTTGACGTTGTTGTTGTTATTGTATTTGTTGTTGTTGTTGTTGCTTATTTGACATTGTTGTTGTTGTTGTTTATTTGATGTTGTTGTTGTTGTTGTTTATATGACGTTGTTGTTGTCGTTGTTGTTGTTTATTTGACGTTGTTGTTGTTGTTGTTTATTTCACGTTGTTGTTGTTGTTGACGTTGTTGTTGTTGTTGTTTATTTGACGTTGTTGTTGTTGTTGTTTTTTTGACGTTGTTGTTGTTGTTTTTGTTGTTTATTTCACGTTGTTGTTATTTGACGTTGTTGTTGTTGTATTTGTGGTTGTTGTTGTTGTTGTTGTTTATTTGACGTTGTAATTGGATTTGTTGTTGTTGTTGTTGTTTATTTGACGTTGTAGTTGTTGTTGTTGTTTATTTGACGTTGTTACTGTTGTTGACATTGTTGTTGTTGTTTTTGTTGTTTATTTGGCGTTGTTGTTGTTGTTGTTGTTGTTGTTTTTGTTGTTGTTATTGTTGTTGTTATTGTTGGTGTTGTTGTTGTTTATTTGACGTTGTTGTTGTTGTTGTTGTTTATTTGACGTTGTTGTTGTTGTTGTTTATTTGACGTTGTTGTTGGTGTTTATTTGACATTGTTGTTGTTGTTGTTGTTGTTGTTGTTGTTGTTTATTTGACGTTGTTGTTGTTGTTGTTTATTTGACGTTGTTGTTGTTGGTGTTTGTTTATTTGATGTTGTTTTAGTTGTTGTTGTTTATTTGACGTTGTTGTTGTTGTTTATTTGACGTTGTTCTTGTTGTTTATTTGACGTTGTTGTTGTTTATTTGACGTTGTTGTTGTATTTTATTTGACGTAGTTGTTGTTATTGACGTTGTTGTTGTTGTTTATTTGACGTTTTTGTTGTTGTTGATGTTATTGTTGTTGTTGTTTTTTATTTAACGTTGTTGTTGTTGTTGTTGTTTATTTGACGTTGTTGTTGTTATTTGAAGTTGTTGTTGTTCTTGTTTTATTTGTTGTTGTTGTTGTTTATTTGACGTTGTTGTTGTTGTTGTTGTTTATTTGACGTTATTGTTGTTTATTTGACGTTGTTATTGTTGTTGTTGTTGTTTATTTGACGTTGTTGTTGACGTTGTTGTTGTTGTTTATTTGACGTTGTTGTTGTTGTTGTTTATTTGACGTTGTTAATGTTGTTGTTTATTTGACGTTGTTAATGTTGTTGACATTTTTGTTGTTGTTGTTGTTGTTTATTTGACGTTGTTGTTGTTGTTGTTGTTGTTTTTGTTGTTGTTATTGTTGGTGTTGTTGTTGTTTATTTGACGTTGTTGTTGTTGTTGTTTATTTGACGTTGTTGTTGTTGTTGACGTTGTTGTTGTTGTTGTTTATTTGACGTTGTTGTTGTTGTTGTTTTTTTGACGTTGTTGTTGTTGTTGTTTTTGTTGTATATTTCACGTTGTTGTTATTTGACGTTGTTGTTGTTGTATTTGTTGTTGTTGTTGTTGTTGTTGTTTATTTGACGTTGTATTTGTTATTGTTGTTGTTGTTTATTTGACGTTGTTGTTGTTGTTTATTTGACGTTGTTAATGTTGTTTACATTGTTGTTGTTGTTTTTGTTGTTTATTTGGCGTTGTTGTTGTTGTTGTTGTTGTTTTTGTTGTTGTTATTGTTGGTGTTGTTGTTGTTTATTTGACGTTGTTGTTGTTGTTGTTGTTGTTTATTTGACGTTGTTGTCGTTGTTGTTTATTTGACGTTGGTAATGTTGTTGTTTATTTGACGTTGTTAATGTTGTTGACATTGTTGTTGTTGTTTTTGTTGTTTATTTGACGTTGTTGTTGTTGTTGTTTTTGTTGTTGTTATTGTTAGTGTTCTTGTTTTTTATTTGACGTTGTTCTTGTTGTTGTTGTATATTTGACGTTGTTGTTGTTTATTTGACGTTGTTTTTGTTATTTGACGTTGTTGTTGTTGTTGTTGGTGTTGCTTATTTGACGTTGTTGTTGTTGTTGTTGTTGTTGTTGTTTATTTGATGTTGTTGTTGCTGTTGTTTATTTGACGTTGTTGTTGTTAATTTGACGTTGTTGTTGTTTTTTACTTGAGGTTGTTGTTGTTATTGACGTTGTTGTTGTTGTTTAGTTGACCTTGTTATTGTTGTTGTTTATTTGACGTTGTTAATGTTGTTGACGTTGTTGTTGTTGTTTTTGTTGTTTATTTCACGTAGTTGTTGTTATTTGACGTTGTTGTTGTTGTTGTATTTGTTGTTGTTGTTGATTATTTGATGTTGTATTTGTTGTTATTGTTGTTGTTGTTTATTTGACATTATTGTTGTTGTTGTTGACGTTGTTGACGTTGTTGTTTATTTGACGTTGTTGTTGTTGTTGTTTATTTAATGTTGTTTTAGTTGTTGTTGTTTATTTGACGTTGTTGTTGTTTTTTATTTAATGTTGTTGTTGTTGACATTGTTGTTGTTGTTTATTTGACGTTGTTGTTGTTGTTTATTTGACGTAGTTGTTGTTATTGACGTTGTTGTTGTTGTTTATTTGATGTTTTTGTTGTTGTTGATGTTATTGTTGTTGTTGTTTTTTATTTGACGTTGTTGTTGTTGTTGTTGTTGTTTATTTGATGTTGTTGTTGTTGTTGTTTATTTGACGGTGTTTTTGTTTATTTGATGTTGTTGTGGTTGTTGTTTATTTGACGTTGTTGTTGTTGTTATTTATTTGACGTTGTTGTTGTTGTTATTGTTTATTTGACATTGTTGTTGTTGTTGTTGCTTATTTGACGTTGTTGTTATTGTTGCTATTTATTTGACGTTGTTGTTGTTGTTGTTTATTTGACATTGTTGTGTTTATTTGACGTTGTTGTTGTTTATTTGACGTTGTTGTTGTTATTTATTTGACGTGGTTGTTGTTGTTGTTTTTTTGACGTTGTTAATGTTGTTCACATTGTTGTTGTTGTTTTTGTTGTTTATTTGGCGTTGTTGTTGTTGTTATTGTTGATGTTGTTGTTGTTGTTTATTTGACGTTATTGTTGTTTATTTGACGTTGTTATTGTTGTTGTTGTTGTTTATTTGACGTTGTTGTTGACGTTGTTGTTGTTGTTGTTGTTTATTTGACGTTGTTGTTGTTGTTGTTTTTTTGACGTTGGTAATGTTGTTGTTTATTTGACGTTGTTAATGTTTTTGACATTGTTGTTGTTGTTTTTGTTGTTTATTTGACGTTGTTGTGGTTGTTGTTGTTGTTTTTGCTGTTGTTATTGTTAGTGTTCTTGTTGTTTATTTGACGTTGTTCTTGTTGTTTATTTGACGTTGTTGTTGTTTATTTGATGTTGTTGTTGTTGTTTATTTGACGTTGTTGTTGCTTATTTGACGTTGTTGTTGTTGTTTATTTGATGTTGTTGTTGCTGTTGTTTATTTGACGTTGTTGTTGTCGTTGTTGTTTTTAATTTGACGTTGTTGTTGTTTTTTACTTGAGGTTGTTGTTGTTATTGACGTTGTTGTTGTTGTTTTTGTTGTTTATTTCACGTTGTTGTTGTTATTTGACGTTGTTGTTGTTGTATTTGTTGTTGTTGTTGTTGTTGTTTATTTGACGTTGTATTTGTTGTTGTTGTTGTTGTTTATTTGACATTGTTTTTGTTGTTGACGTTGTTGACGTTGTTGTTTATTTGACGTTGTTGTTGTTGTTTATTTGACGTTGTTGTTGTTGTTGTTTATTTGACTTTGTTGTTCTTGTTGTTATTTATTTGACGTTGTTGTTGTTGTTGTTTATTTGACGTTGTTGTTGTTGTTGTTTATTTGACGTTTATGTTGTTGTTGTTGTTGTTTATTAGACGTTGTTGTTGTTGTTGTTTATTTGACATTGTTATTGTTGTTTATTCGACGTTGTTTTTGTTATTTGACGTTGTTGTTATTGTATTTGTTGTTGTTGTTGTTGTTGTTGCTTATTTGACATTGTTGTTGTTGTTGTTTATTTGATGTTGTTGTTGTTGTTCTTTATATGACGTTGTTGTTGTCGTTGTTGTTGTTTATTTGACGTTGTCGTTGTTGTTGTTGTTGTTTATTTCACGTTGTTGTTGTTGTTGACGTTGTTGTTGTTGTTGTTTATTTGACGTTGTTGTTGTTGTTGTTGTTTTTTTGACGTTGTTGTTGTTGTTTTTGTTGTTTATTTGACGTTGTTGTTATTTGACGTTGTTGTTGTATTTCTTGTTGTTGTTGTTGTTGTTTATTTGACGTTGTATTTGTTGTTGTTGTTGTTGTTTATTTGACGTTGTAGTTGTTGTTGTTGTTTATTTGACGTTGTTACTGTTGTTGACATTGTTGTTGTTGTTTTTGTTGTTTATTTGGCGTTGTTGTTGTTGTTGTTGTTGTTTTTGTTGTTGTTATTGTTGGTGTTGTTGTTGTTTATTTGACGTTGTTGTTGTTGTTGTTTATTTGACGTTGTTGTTGTTGTTTTTTATTTGACGTTGTTGTTGGTGTTTATTTGACATTGTTGTTGTTGTTGTTGTTGTTTATTTGACGTTGTTGTTGTTGTTGTTTATTTGACGTTGTTGTTGTTGGTGTTGTTTATTTGATGTTGTTTTAGTTGTTGTTGTTTATTTGACGTTGTTGTTGTTTTTTATTTGACGTTGTTGTTGTTGACATTGTTGTTGTTGTTTATTTGACGTTGTTGTTGTATTTTATTTGACGTAGTTGTTGTTATTGACGTTGTTGTTGTTGTTTATTTGACGTTTTTGTTGTTGTTGATGTTATTGTTGTTGTTGTTTTTTATTTAACGTTGTTGTTGTTGTTGTTTATTTGACGTTGTTGTTGTTGTTGTTGTTGTTTATTTGAAGTTGTTGTTGTTGTTGTTGTTGTTTATTTGACGTTGTTGTTGTTCTTTATTTGACGTTGTTGTTGTTGTTGTTGTTGTTTATTTGACGTTGTTGTTGTTATTCGAAGTTGTTGTTGTTGTTGTTTTATTTGTTGTTGTTGTTGTTTTTTATTTGACGTTGTTGTTGTTGTTGTTGTTGTTGTTTATTTGACGTTATTGTTGTTTATTTGACGTTGTTATTGTTGTTGATGTTGTTTATTTGACGTTGTTGTTGACGTTGTTGTTGTTGTTTATTTGACGTTGTTGTTGTTGTTGTTTATTTGACGTTGTTAATGTTGTTGTTTATTTGACGTTGTTAATGTTGTTGACATTTTTGTTGTTGTTTTTGTTGATTATTTGACGTTGTTGTTGTTGTTGTTGTTGTTTTTGTTGTTGTTATTGTTGGTGTTGTTGTTGTTTATTTGACGTTGTTGTTGTTGTTGTTTATTTGACGTTGTTGTTGTTGTTGACGTTGTTGTTGTTTATTTGACGTTGTTGTTGTTGTTGTTTTTTTGACGTTGTTGTTGTTGTTGTTTTTGTTGTATATTTCACGTTGTTGTTATTTGACGTTGTTGTTGTTGTATTTGTTGTTGTTGTTGTTGTTGTTTATTTGACGTTGTTGTTGTTGTTTATTTGACGTTGTTAATGTTGTTTACATTGTTGTTGTTGTTTTTGTTGTTTATTTGGCGTTGTTGTTGTTGTTGTTGTTGTTTTTGTTGTTGTTATTGTTGGTGTTGTTGTTGTTTATTTGACGTTGTTGTTGTTGTTGTTTATTTGACGTTGTTGTCGTTGTTGTTTATTTGACGTTGGTAATGTTGTTGTTTATTTGACGTTGTTAATGTTGTTGACATTGTTGTTGTTGTTTTTGTTGTTTATTTGACGTTGTTGTTGTTGTTGTTTTTGTTGTTGTTATTGTTAGTGTTCTTGTTGTTTATTTGACGTTGTTCTTGTTGTTGTTGTATATTTGACGTTGTTGTTGTTTATTTGACGTTGTTTTTGTTATTTGACGTTGTTGTTGTTGTTGTTGGTGTTGCTTATTTGACGTTGTTGTTGTTGTTGTTGTTGTTGTTGTTTATTTGATGTTGTTGTTGCTGTTGTTTATTTGACGTTGTTGTTGTTAATTTGACGTTGTTGTTGTTTTTTACTTGAGGTTGTTGTTGTTATTGACGTTGTTGTTGTTGTTGTTTAGTTGACCTTGTTATTGTTGTTGTTTATTTGACGTTGTTAATGTTGTTGACGTTGTTGTTGTTGTTTTTGTTGTTTATTTCACGTTGTTGTTGTTATTTGACGTTGTTGTTGTTGTTGTATTTGTTGTTGTTGTTGTTGTTGTTGTTGTTTATTTGATGTTGTATTTGTTGTTATTGTTGTTGTTATTTATTTGACATTATTGTTGTTGTTGTTGACGTTGTTGACGTTGTTGTTTATTTGACGTTGTTGTTATTGTTGTTTATTTGATGTTGTTTTAGTTGTTGTTGTTTATTTAACGTTGTTACTGTTGTTGACATTGTTGTTGTTGTTTTTGTTGTTTATTTGGCGTTGTTGTTGTTGTTGTTGTTGTTTTTGTTGTTGTTATTGTTGGTGTTGTTGTTGTTTATTTGACGTTGTTGTTGTTGTTGTTTATTTGACGTTGTTGTTGTTGTTGTTTATTTGACGTTGTTGTTGGTGTTTATTTGACATTGTTGTTGTTGTTGTTGTTGTTGTTGTTGTTGTTGTTTATTTGACGTTGTTGTTGTTGGTGTTGTTTATTTGATGTTGTTTTAGTTGTTGTTGTTTATTTGACGTTGTTGTTGTTTTTTATTTGACGTTGTTGTTGTTGACATTGTTGTTGTTGTTTATTTGACGTTGTTGTTGTATTTTATTTGACGTAGTTGTTGTTATTGACGTTGTTGTTGTTGTTTATTTGACGTTTTTGTTGTTGTTGATGTTATTGTTGTTGTTGTTTTTTATTTAACGTTGTTGTTGTTGTTGTTGTTTATTTGACGTTGTTGTTGTTGTTGTTGTTGTTGTTTATTTGAAGTTGTTGTTGTTGTTGTTGTTGTTTATTTGACGTTGTTGTTGTTCTTTATTTGACGTTGTTGTTGTTGTTGTTGTTGTTGTTGTTTATTTGACGTTGTTGTTGTTATTCGAAGTTGTTGTTGTTGTTGTTTTATTTGTTGTTGTTGTTGTTTTTTATTTGACGTTGTTGTTGTTGTTGTTGTTGTTTATTTGACGTTATTGTTGTTTATTTGACGTTGTTATTGTTGTTGTTGTTGTTTATTTGACGTTGTTGTTGACGTTGTTGTTGTTGTTTATTTGACGTTGTTGTTGTTGTTTATTTGACGTTGTTAATGTTGTTGTTTATTTGACGTTGTTAATGTTGTTGACATTTTTGTTGTTGTTTTTGTTGATTATTTGACGTTGTTGTTGTTGTTGTTGTTGTTTTTGTTGTTGTTATTGTTGGTGTTGTTGTTGTTTATTTGACGTTGTTGTTGTTGTTGTTTATTTGACGTTGTTGTTGTTGTTGACGTTGTTGTTGTTTATTTGACGTTGTTGTTGTTGTTGTTTTTTTGACGTTGTTGTTGTTGTTGTTTTTGTTGTATATTTCACGTTGTTGTTATTTGACGTTGTTGTTGTTGTATTTGTTGTTGTTGTTGTTGTTGTTGTTTATTTGACGTTGTTGTTGTTGTTTATTTGACGTTGTTAATGTTGTTTACATTGTTGTTGTTGTTTTTGTTGTTTATTTGGCGTTGTTGTTGTTGTTGTTGTTTTTGTTGTTGTTATTGTTGGTGTTGTTGTTGTTTATTTGACGTTGTTGTTGTTGTTGTTTATTTGACGTTGTTGTCGTTGTTGTTTATTTGACGTTGGTAATGTTGTTGTTTATTTGACGTTGTTAATGTTGTTGACATTGTTGTTGTTGTTTTTGTTGTTTATTTGACGTTGTTGTTGTTGTTGTTTTTGTTGTTGTTATTGTTAGTGTTCTTGTTGTTTATTTGACGTTGTTCTTGTTGTTGTTGTATATTTGACGTTGTTGTTGTTTATTTGACGTTGTTTTTGTTATTTGACGTTGTTGTTGTTGTTGTTGGTGTTGCTTATTTGACGTTGTTGTTGTTGTTGTTGTTGTTGTTGTTTATTTGATGTTGTTGTTGCTGTTGTTTATTTGACGTTGTTGTTGTTAATTTGACGTTGTTGTTGTTTTTTACTTGAGGTTGTTGTTGTTATTGACGTTGTTGTTGTTGTTTAGTTGACCTTGTTATTGTTGTTGTTTATTTGACGTTGTTAATGTTGTTGACGTTGTTGTTGTTGTTTTTGTTGTTTATTTCACGTTGTTGTTGTTATTTGACGTTGTTGTTGTTGTTGTATTTGTTGTTGTTGTTGTTGTTGTTGTTTATTTGATGTTGTATTTGTTGTTATTGTTGTTGTTATTTATTTGACATTATTGTTGTTGTTGTTGACGTTGTTGACGTTGTTGTTTATTTGACGTTGTTGTTGTTGTTGTTGTTTATTTGATGTTGTTTTAGTTGTTGTTGTTTATTTAACGTTGTTACTGTTGTTGACATTGTTGTTGTTGTTTTTGTTGTTTATTTGGCGTTGTTGTTGTTGTTTTTGTTGTTGTTATTGTTGGTGTTGTTGTTGTTTATTTGACGTTGTTGTTGTTGTTGTTTATTTGACGTTGTTGTTGTTGTTGTTTATTTGACGTTGTTGTTGGTGTTTATTTGACATTGTTGTTGTTGTTGTTGTTGTTGTTGTTGTTTATTTGACGTTGTTGTTGTTGGTGTTGTTTATTTGATGTTGTTTTAGTTGTTGTTGTTTATTTGACGTTGTTGTTGTTTTTTATTTGACGTTGTTGTTGTTGACATTGTTGTTGTTGTTTATCTGACGTTGTTGTTGTATTTTATTTGACGTAGTTGTTGTTATTGACGTTGTTGTTGTTGTTTATTTGACGTTTTTGTTGTTGTTGATGTTATTGTTGTTGTTGTTTTTTATTTAACGTTGTTGTTGTTGTTGTTGTTTATTTGACGTTGTTGTTGTTGTTGTTGTTGTTTATTTGAAGTTGTTGTTGTTGTTATTATTGTTTATTTGACGTTGTTGTTGTTCTTTATTTGACGTTGTTGTTGTTGTTGTTTATTTGACGTTGTTGTTGTTATTTGAAGTTGTTGTTGTTGTTGTTTTATTTGTTGTTGTTGTTGCTGTTTATTTGACGTTGTTGTTGTTGTTGTTGTTTATTTGACGTTATTGTTGTTTATTTGACGTTGTTATTGTTGTTGTTGTTGTTTATTTGACGTTGTTGTTGACGTTGTTGTTGTTGTTTATTTGACGTTGTTGTTGTTGTTGTTGTTTATTTGACGTTGTTAATGTTGTTGTTTATTTGACGTTGTTAATGTTGTTGACATTTTTGTTGTTGTTTTTGTTGTTTATTTGACGTTGTTGTTGTTGTTGTTGTTTTTGTTGTTGTTATTGTTGGTGTTGTTGTTGTTTATTTGACGTTGTTGTTGTTGTTGTTTATTTGACGTTGTTGTTGTTGTTGACGTTGTTGTTGTTGTTGTTGTTTATTTGACGTTGTTGTTGTTGTTTGTTTTTTTGACGTTGTTGTTGTTGTTGTTTTTGTTGTATATTTCACGTTGTTGTTATTTGACGTTGTTGTTGTTGTATTTGTTGTTGTTGTTGTTGTTGTTGTTTATTTGACGTTGTATTTGTTATTGTTGTTGTTGTTTATTTGACGTTGTTGTTGTTGTTTATTTGACGTTGTTAATGTTGTTTACATTGTTGTTGTTGTTTTTGTTGTTTATTTGGCGTTGTTGTTGTTGTTGTTTTTGTTGTTGTTATTGTTGGTGTTGTTGTTGTTTATTTGACGTTGTTGTTGTTGTTGTTTATTTGACGTTGTTGTCGTTGTTGTTTATTTGACGTTGGTAATGTTGTTGTTTATTTGACGTTGTTGTTGTTGTTGTTTTTGTTGTTGTTATTGTTAGTGTTCTTGTTGTTTATTTGACGTTGTTCTTGTTGTTGTTGTATATTTGACGTTGTTGTTGTTTATTTGACGTTGTTTTTGTTATTTGACGTTGTTGTTGTTGTTGTTGGTGTTGCTTATTTGACGTTGTTGTTGTTGTTGTTGTTGTTGTTTATTTGATGTTGTTGTTGCTGTTGTTTATTTGACGTTGTTGTTGTTAATTTGACGTTGTTGTTGTTTTTTACTTGAGGTTGTTGTTGTTATTGACGTTGTTGTTGTTGTTTAGTTGACCTTGTTATTGTTGTTGTTTATTTGACGTTGTTAATGTTGTTGACGTTGTTGTTGTTGTTTTTGTTGTTTATTTCACGTTGTTGTTGTTATTTGACGTTGTTGTTGTTGTTGTATTTGTTGTTGTTGTTGTTTATTTGATGTTGTATTTGTTGTTATTGTTGTTGTTATTTATTTGACATTATTGTTGTTGTTGTTGACGTTGTTGTTTATTTGACGTTGTTGTTGTTGTTGTTGTTTATTTGATGTTGTTTTAGTTGTTGTTGTTTATTTGACGTTGTTGTTGTTTTTTATTTGATGTTGTTGTTGTTGACATTGTTGTTGTTGTTTATTTGACGTTGTTGTTGTTGTTTATTTGACGTAGTTGTTGTTATTGACGTTGTTGTTGTTGTTTATTTGATGTTTTTGTTGTTGTTGATGTTATTGTTGTTGCTGTTTTTTATTTGACGTTGTTGTTGTTGTTGTTGTTTATTTGATGTTGTTGTTGTTGTTGTTTATTTGACGGTGTTTTTGTTTATTTGATGTTGTTGTGGTTGTTGTTTATTTGACGTTGTTGTTGTTGTTATTTATTTGACGTTGTTGTTGTTGTTGTTATTGTTTATTTGACATTGTTGTTGTTGTTGTTGCTTATTTGACGTTGTTGTTATTGTTGCTATTTATTTGACGTTGTTGTTGTTGTTGTTTATTTGACATTGTTGTGTTTATTTGACGTTGTTGTTGTTTATTTGATGTTGTTGTTGTTATTTATTTGACGTGGTTGTTGTTGTTGTTTATTTGACGTTGTTAATGTTGTTGACATTGTTGTTGTTGTTTTTGTTGTTTATTTGGCGTTGTTGTTGTTGTTATTGTTGGTGTTGTTGTTGTTGTTATTGTTTATTTGACGTTGTTGTTGTTTTTTTGACGTAGTTGTTATTGTTGATGTTGTTGTTGTTGTTTATTTGACGTTATTGTTGTTTATTTAACGTTGTTATTGTTGTTGTTGTTGTTTATTTGACGTTGTTGGTGACGTTGTTGTTGTTGTTGTTTATTTGACGTTGTTGTTGTTGTTGTTTATTTGACGTTGGTAATGTTGTTGTTTATTTGACGTTGTTAATGTTGTTGACATTGTTGTTGTTGTTTTTGTTGTTTATTTGACGTTGTTGTTGTTGTTGTTGTTATTTTTGCTGTTGTTATTGTTAGTGTTCTTGTTGTTTATTTGACGTTGTTCTTGTTGTTTATTTGACGTTGTTGTTGTTTATTTGATGTTGTTGTTGTTGTTTATTTGACGTTGTTGTTGTTGTTGTTGCTTATTTGACGTTGTTGTTGTTGTTTATTTGATGTTGTTGTTGCTGTTGTTTAGTTGACCTTGTTATTGTTGTTGTTTATTTGACGTTGTTAATGTTGTTGACGTTGTTGTTGTTGTTTTTGTTGTTTATTTCACGTTGTTGTTGTTATTTGACGTTGTTGTTGTTGTTGTATTTGTTGTTGTTGTTGTTGTTGTTTATTTGACGTTGTATTTGTTGTTGTTGTTGTTGTTGTTGTTGTTGTTGTTTATTTGACATTGTTTTTGTTGTTGACGTTGTTGACGTTGTTGTTTATTTGACGTTGTTGTTGTTGTTTTTGTTGTTGTTTATTTGATGTTGTTTTAGTTGTTGTTGTTTATTTGACGTTGTTGTTGTTTTTTATTTGATGTTGTTGTTGTTGACATTGTTGTTGTTGTTTATGTGACGTTGTTGTTGTTGTTTATTTGACGTAGTTGTTGTTATTGACGTTGTTGTTGTTGTTTATTTGATGTTTTTGATGTTGTTGATGTTATTGTTGTTGTTGTTTTTTATTTGACGTTGTTGTTGTTGTTGTTGTTGTTTATTTGATGTTGTTGTTGTTGTTGTTTATTTGACGTTGTTGTTGTTTATTTGATGTTGTTGTTGTTGTTGTTTATTTGACGTTGTTGTTGTTGTTATTTATTTGACGTTGTTGTAGTTGTTGTTGTTATTATTTATTTGACATTGTTGTTGTTGTTGTTGCTTATTTGACGTTGTTGTTATTGTTGCTATTTATTTGACGTTGTTGTTGTTGTTGTTTATTTGACATTGTTGTGTTTATTTGACGTTGTTGTTGTTTATTTGACGTTGTTGTTGTATTTGTTGTTGTTGTTATTGTTGTTGCTTATTTGACGTTGTTGTTATTGTTGTTGCTTATTTGACGTTGTTGTTGTTGATGTTATTCATTTTACGTTGTTGTTGTTGTTGTTGTTTATTTGACGTTGTTGTTGTTGTTGTTTATTTGACATTGTTGTTGTTGTTTTTGTTGTTTATTTGACGTTGTTGTTGTTGTTGTTTATTTGACGTTGTTGTTGTTGTATTTATTGTTGTTGTTATTGTTGTTTCTTATTTGACGTTGTTGTT
This sequence comes from Vicia faba, assembly GCA_948472305.1. Taxonomy (NCBI): domain Eukaryota; kingdom Viridiplantae; phylum Streptophyta; class Magnoliopsida; order Fabales; family Fabaceae; genus Vicia; species Vicia faba. The sequence continues at coordinate 294,689,586 of OX451741.1, forward strand.
ATTGTTGTTGTTTATTTGACGTTGTTGTTGTTGATGTTATTCATTTGACGTTGTTGTTGTTGTTGTTGTTGTATATTTGACGTTGTTGTTGTTGTTGTTGTTGTTTATTTGACGTTGTTGTTGTTGTTGTTGTTGTTGTTGTTTTTGTTGTTTATTTGACGTTGTTGTTGTTATTTATTTGACGTTGTTGTTATTTATTTGGCGTTGTTGTTATTTATTTGACATTGTTGTTGTTGACGTTATTGTTGTTATTTATTTGACGTTGTTGTTGTTGTTGTTTATTTGACGTTGTTAATGTTGTTGACATTGTTGTTGTTGTTTTTGTTGTTTATTTGGCGTTGTTGTTGTTGTTGTTATTGTTGGTGTTGTTGTTGTTGTTGTTATTGTTTATTTGACATTGTTGTTGTTTAATTGACGTTGTTGTTGTTGTTGTTTATTTGACGTTGTTGTTGTTGTTTATTTGACGTTGTTGTTGTTGTTTATTTGACTTTGTTGTTCTTGTTGTTATTTATTTGACGTTGTTGTTGTTGTTGTTTATTTGACGTTGTTGTTGTTGTTGTTGTTGTTTATTTGACGTTTATGTTGTTGTTGTTGTTGTTTATTAGACGTTGTTGTTGTTGTTGTTTATTTGACGTTGTTATTGTTGTTTATTCGACGTTGTTTTTGTTATTTGACGTTGTTGTTGTTATTGTATTTGTTGTTGTTGTTGTTGTTGTTGCTTATTTGACATTGTTGTTGTTGTTGTTGTTTATTTGATGTTATTGTTGCTGTTGTTTATATGACGTTGTTGTTGTCGTTGTTGTTGTTTATTTGACGTTGTCGTTGTTGTTGTTCTTTATTTGACGTTATTGTTGTTGTTGTTGTTTATTTGACGTTGTTGTTGTTATTTGAAGTTGTTGTTGTTGTTTTATTTGTTGTTGTTGTTGTTTATTTGACGTTGTTGTTGTTGTTGTTGTTGTTTATTTGACGTTATTGTTGTTTATTTGACGTTGTTATTGTTGTTGTTGTTGTTTATTTGACGTTGTTGTTGACGTTATTGTTGTTGTTTATTTGACGTTGTTGTTGTTGTTGTTGTTGTTTATTTGACGTTGTTAATGTTGTTGTTTATTTGACGTTGTTAATGTTGTTGACATTTTTGTTGTTGTTTTTGTTGTTTATTTGACGTTGTTGTTGTTGTTGTTTTTGTTGTTGTTATTGTTGGTGTTGTTGTTGTTTATTTGACGTTGTTGTTGTTGTTGACGTTGTTGTTGTTGTTGTTTATTTGACGTTGTTGTTGTTGTTGTTTTTTTGACGTTTTTGTTGTTGTTGTTTTTGTTGTATATTTCACGTTGTTGTTATTTGACGTTGTTGTTGTTGTATTTGTTGTTGTTGTTGTTGTTGTTGTTTATTTGACGTTGTATTTGTTATTGTTGTTGTTGTTTATTTGACGTTGTTGTTGTTGTTGTTTATTTGACGTTGTTAATGTTGTTTACATTGTTGTTGTTGTTTTTGTTGTTTATTTGGCGTTGTTGTTGTTGTTGTTGTTTTTGTTGTTGTTATTGTTGGTGTTGTTGTTGTTTATTTGACGTTGTTGTTGTTGTTGTTGTTTATTTGACGTTGTTGTTGTTGTTGTTTATTTGACGTTGGTAATGTTGTTGTTTATTTGACGTTGTTAATGTTGTTGACATTGTTGTTGTTGTTTTTGTTGTTTATTTGACGTTGTTGTTGTTGTTGTTGTTTTTGTTGTTGTTATTGTTAGTGTTCTTGTTGTTTATTTGACGTTGTTCTTGTTGTTGTTGTATATTTGACATTGTTGTTGTTTATTTGACGTTGTTTTTGGTATTTGACGTTGTTGTTGTTGTTGTTGTTGTTGCTTATTTGACGTTGTTGTTGTTGTTGTTGTTTATTTGATGTTGTTGTTGCTGTTGTTTATTTGACGTTGTTGTTGTTAATTTGACGTTGTTGTTGTTTTTTACTTGAGGTTGTTGTTGTTATTGACGTTGTTGTTGTTGTTTAGTTGACCTTGTTATTGTTGTTGTTTATTTGACGTTGTTAATGTTGTTGACGTTGTTGTTGTTGTTTTTGTTGTTTATTTCACGTTGTTGTTGTTATTTGACGTTGTTGTTGTTGTTGTATTTGTTGTTGTTGTTGTTTATTTGATGTTGTATTTGTTGTTATTGTTGTTGTTGTTTATTTGACATTGTTGTTGTTGTTGTTGACGTTGTTGTTTATTTGACGTTGTTGTTGTTGTTGTTGTTTATTTGATGTTGTTTTAGTTGTTGTTGTTTATTTGACGTTGTTGTTGTTTTTTATTTGATGTTGTTGTTGTTGACATTGTTGTTGTTGTTTATTTGACGTTGTTGTTGTTGTTTATTTGACGTAGTTGTTGTTATTGACGTTGTTGTTGTTGTTTATTTGATGTTTTTGTTGTTGTTGATGTTATTGTTGTTGTTGTTTTTTATTTGACGTTGTTGTTGTTGTTGTTGTTTATTTGATGTTGTTGTTGTTGTTGTTGTTTATTTGACGGTGTTTTTGTTTAATTGATGTTGTTGTGGTTGTTGTTTATTTGACGTTGTTGTTGTTGTTATTTATTTGACGTTGTTGTTGTTGTTGTTATTGTTTATTTGACATTGTTGTTGTTGTTGTTGCTTATTTGACGTTGTTGTTATTGTTGCTATTTATTTGACGTTGTTGTTGTTGTTGTTTATTTGACATTGTTGTGTTTATTTGACGTTGTTGTTGTTTATTTGACGTTGTTGTTGTTATTTATTTGACGTGGTTGTTGTTGTTGTTTATTTGACGTTGTTAATGTTGTTGACATTGTTGTTGTTGTTTTTGTTGTTTATTTGGCGTTGTTGTTGTTGTTATTGTTGGTGTTGTTGTTGTTGTTATTGTTTATTTGACGTTGTTGTTGTTTTTTTGACGTAGTTGTTATTGTTGATGTTGTTGTTGTTGTTTTTGTTTATTTGATGTTGTTGTTGACGTTGTTGTTGTTGTTGTTGTTTATTTGACGTTGTTGTTGTTGTTGTTTATTTGACGTTGGTAATGTTGTTGTTTATTTGACGTTGTTAATGTTTGTTGACATTGTTGTTGTTGTTTTTGTTGTTTATTTGACGTTGTTGTTGTTGTTGTTGTTGTTGTTTTTGCTGTTGTTTATTTGACGTTGTTGTTGTCGTTGTTGTTGTTAATTTGACGTTGTTGTTGTTTTTTACTTGAGGTTGTTGTTGTTATTGACGTTGTTGTTGTTGTTTAGTTGACCTTGTTATTGTTGTTGTTTATTTGACGTTGTTAATGTTGTTGACGTTGTTGTTGTTGTTTTTGTTGTTTATTTCACGTTGTTGTTGTTATTTGACGTTGTTGTTGTTGTTGTATTTGTTGTTGTTGTTATTGTTGTTGTTTATTTGACGTTGTATTTGTTGTTGTTGTTGTTGTTGTTGTTGTTTATTTGACATTGTTGTTGTTGTTGACGTTGTTGACGTTGTTGTTTATTTGACGTTGTTGTTTATTTGACGTTGTTGTTGTTGTTGTTTATTTGATGTTGTTTTAGTTGTTGTTGTTTATTTGACGTTGTTGTTGTTTTTTATTTGATGTTGTTGTTGTTGACATTATTGTTGTTGTTTATTTGACGTTGTTGTTGTTGTTTATTTGACGTAGTTGTTGTTATTGACGTTGTTGTTGTTGTTTATTTGATGTTTTTGATGTTGTTGATGTTATTGTTGTTGTTGTTTTTTATTTGACGTTGTTGTTGTTGTTGTTTATTTGATGTTGTTGTTATTGTTGTTTATTTGACGTTGTTGTTGTTTATTTGATGTTGTTGTTGTTGTTTATTTGATGTTGTTGTTGTTATTTATTTGACATTGTTGTTGTTGTTGTTGTTATTGTTTATTTGACATTGTTGTTGTTGTTGTTGCTTATTTGACGTTGTTGTTATTATTGCTATTTATTTGACGTTGTTGTTGTTGTTGTTTATTTGACATTGTTGTGTTTATTTGACGTTGTTGTTGTTTATTTGACGTTGTTGTTGTTGTATTTGTTGTTGTTGTTATTGTTGTTGCTTATTTGACGTTGTTGTTATTGTTGTTGCTTATTTGACGTTGTTGTTGTTGATGTTATTCATTTTACGTTGTTGTTGTTGTTGTTTATTTGACGTTGTTGTTGTTGTTGTTTATTTGACATTGTTGTTGTTGTTTTTGTTGTTTATTTGACGTTGTTGTTGTTGTTGTTTATTTGACGTTGTTGTTGTTGTATTTATTGTTGTTGTTATTGTTGTTGCTTATTTGACGTTGTTGTTATTGTTGTTGTTTATTTGACGTTGTTGTTGATGTTATTCATTTGACGTTGTTGTTGTTGTTGTTGTATATTTGACGTTGTTGTTCTTGTTGTTGTTGTTTATTTGACGTCGTTGTTGTTGTTGTTGTTTTTGTTGTTTATTTGACGTTGTTGTTGTTATTTATTTGACGTTGTTGTTATTTATTTGACGTTGTTGTTATTTATTTGACATTGTTGTTGTTGACGTTATTGTTGTTATTTATTTGACGTTGTTGTTGTTGTTGTTTATTTGACGTTGTTAATGTTGTTGACATTGTTGTTGTTGTTTTTGTTGTTTATTTGGCGTTGTTGTTGTTGTTGTTATTGTTGGTGTTGTTGTTGTTGTTATTGTTTATTTGACGTTGTTGTTGTTTAATTGACGTTGTTGTTGTTGTTGTTTATTTGACGTTGTTGTTGTTGTTTATTTGACGTTGTTGTTGTTGTTGTTGTTGTTGTTGTTTATTTGACTTTGTTGTTCTTGTTGTTATTTATTTGACGTTGTTGTTGTTGTTGTTTATTTGACGTTGTTGTTGTTGTTGTTGTAGTTGTTGTTTATTTGACGTTTATGTTGTTGTTGTTGTTGTTTATTAGACGTTGTTGTTGTTGTTGTTTATTTGACGTTGTTATTGTTGTTTATTCGACGTTGTTTTTGTTATTTGACGTTGTTGTTGTTATTGTATTTGTTGTTGTTGTTGTTGTTGTTGTTGCTTATTTGACATTGTTGTTGTTGTTGTTTATTTGATGTTATTGTTGCTGTTGTTTATATGACGTTGTTGTTGTCGTTGTTGTTGTTTATTTGACGTTGTCGTTGTTGTTGTTGTTTATTTGACGTTGTTGTTGTTGTTGACGTTGTTGTTGTTGTTGTTGTTTATTTGACGTTGTTGTTGTTGTTTTTTTTTTGACGTTGTTGTTGTTGTTTTTGTTGTTTATTTCACGTTGTTGTTATTTGACGTTGTTGTTGTTGTATTTGTTGTTGTTGTTGTTGTTGTTGTTGTTGTTGTTTATTTGACGTTGTATTTGTTGTTGTTGTTGTTGTTTATTTGACGTTGTTGTTGTTGTTGTTTATTTGACGTTGTTACTGTTGTTGACATTGTTGTTGTTGTTTTTGTTGTTTATTTGGCGTTGTTGTTGTTGTTGTTGTTTTTGTTGTTGTTATTGTTGGTGTTGTTGTTGTTTATTTGATGTTGTTGTTGTTGTTGTTTATTTGACGTTGTTGTTGTTGTTGTTGTTTATTTGACGTTGTTGTTGGTGTTTATTTGACATTGTTGTTGTTGTTGTTGTTGTTTATTTGACGTTGTTGTTGTTGTTGTTTATTTGACGTTGTTGTTGTTGGTGTTGTTTATTTGATGTTGTTGTAGTTGTTGTTGTTTATTTGACGTTGTTGTTGTTTTTTATTTGACGTTGTTGTTGTTGACATTGTTGTTGTTGTTTATTTGACGTTGTTGTTGTATTTTATTTGACGTAGTTGTTGTTATTGACGTTGTTGTTGTTGTTTATTTGACGTTTTTGTTGTTGTTGATGTTATTGTTGTTGTTGTTTTTTATTTAACGTTGTTGTTGTTGTTGTTGTTGTTTATTTGATGTTGTTGTTGTTGTTGTTTATTTGAAGTTGTTGTTGTTGTTGTTGTTGTTTATTTGACGTTGTTGTTGTTGTTTATTTGACGTTGTTGTTGTTGTGGTTGTTGTTGTTGTTTATTTGACGTTGTTGTTGTTATTTGAAGTTGTTGTTGTTGTTGTTTTATTTGTTGTTGTTGTTGTTTATTTGACGTTGTTGTTGTTGTTGTTGTTTATTTGACGTTATTGTTGTTTATTTGACGTTGTTATTGTTGTTGTTGTTGTTTATTTGACGTTGTTGTTGACGTTGTTGTTGTTGTTTATTTGACGTTGTTGTTGTTGTTTATTTGACGTTGCTAATGTTGTTGTTTATTTGACATTGTTAATGTTGTTGACATTTTTGTTGTTGTTTTTGTTGTTTATTTGACGTTGTTGTTGTTGTAGTTTTTGTTATTGTTATTGTTGGTGTTGTTGTTGTTTATTTGACGTTGTTGTTGTTGTTGTTTATTTGACGTTGTTGTTGTTGTTGACGTTGTTGTTGTTGTTGTTTATTTGACGTTGTTGTTGTTGTTGTTGTTTTTTTGACGTTGTTGTTGTTGTTGTTTTTGTTGTATATTTCACGTTGTTGTTATTTGACGTTGTTGTTGTTGTATTTGTTGTTGTTGTTGTTGTTGTTTATTTGACGTTGTATTTGTTATTGTTGTTGTTGTTTATTTGACGTTGTTGTTGTTGTTTATTTGACGTTGTTAATGTTGTTTACATTGTTGTTGTTGTTTTTGTTGTTTATTTGGCGTTGTTGTTGTTGTTGTTGTTGTTTTTGTTGTTGTTATTGTTGGTGTTGTTGTTGTTTATTTGACGTTGTTGTTGTTGTTGTTGTTTATTTGACGTTGTTGTTGTTGTTGTTTATTTGACGTTGGTAATGTTGTTGTTTATTTGACGTTGTTAATGTTGTTGACATTGTTGTTGTTGTTTTTGTTGTTTATTTGACGTTGTTGTTGTTGTTGTTTTTGTTGTTGTTATTGTTAGTGTTCTTGTTGTTTATTTGACGTTGTTCTTGTTGTTGTTGTATATTTGACGTTGTTGTTGTTTATTTGACGTTGTTTTTGTTATTTGACGTTGTTATTGTTGTTGTTGTTGTTGCTTATTTGACGTTGTTGTTGTTGTTGCTTATTTGACGTTGTTGTTGTTTATTTGATGTTGTTGTTGCTGTTGTTTATTTGAGGTTGATGTTGTTAATTTGACGTTGTTGTTGTTTTTTACTTGAGGTTGTTGTTGTTATTGACGTTGTTGTTGTTGTTTAGTTGACCTTGTTATTGTTGTTGTTTATTTGACGTTGTTAATGTTGTTGACGTTGTTGTTGTTGTTTTTGTTGTTTATTTCACGTTGTTGTTGTTATTTGACGTTGTTGTTGTTGTTGTATTGGTTGTTGTTGTTGTTTATTTGATGTTGTATTTGTTGTTATTGTTGTTGTTGTTTATTTGACATTGTTGTTGTTGTTGTTGACGTTGTTGTTTATTTGACGTTGTTGTTGTTGTTGTTTATTTGATGTTGTTTTAGTTGTTGTTGTTTATTTGACGTTGTTGTTGTTTTTTATTTGATGTTGTTGTTGTTGACATTGTTGTTATTATTTATTTGACGTTGTTGTTGTTTATTTGACGTAGTTGTTGTTATTGACGTTGTTGTTGTTGTTTATTTGATGTTTTTGTTGTTGTTGATGTTATTGTTGTTGTTGTTTTTTATTTGACGTTGTTGTTGTTATTGTTGTTGTTTATTTGATGTTGTTGTTGTTGTTGTTTATTTGACGTTGTTTTTGTTTATTTGATGTTGTTGTTGTTGTTGTTTATTTGACGTTGTTGTTGTTATTTATTTGACGTTGTTGTTGTTGTTGTTATTGTTTATTTGACATTGTTGTTGTTATTGTTGCTTATTTGACGTTGTTGTTATTGTTGTTGTTGTTTATTTGACATTGTTGTGTTTATTTGACGTTGTTGTTGTTTATTTGACGTTGTTGTTGTTGTATTTGTTGTTGTTGTTATTGTTGTTGCTTATTTGACGTTGTTGTTATTGTTGTTGTTTATTTGATGTTGTTGTTGTTGATGTTATTCATTTGACGTTGTTGTTGTTGTTGTTGTTTATTTGACGTTGTTGTTGTTGTTGTTGTTGTGTATTTGACGTTGTTGTTGTTGTTGTTGTTTTTGTTGTTTATTTGACGTTGTTGTTGTTGTTGTTGTTTATTTGACGTTGTTGTTGTTGTATTTGTTGTTGTTGTTATTGTTGTTGCTTATTTGACGTTGTTGTTATTGTTGTTGTTTATTTGATGTTGTTGTTGTTGATGTTATTCATTTGACGTTGTTGTTGTTGTTGTTGTATATTTGACGTTGTTGTTGTTGTTGTTGTTGTTGTTGTTTATTTGACGTCGTTGTTGTTGTTGTTGTTGTTTTTGTTGTTTATTTGACGTTGTTGTTGTTATTTATTTGACGTTGTTGTTGTTGTTGTTTATTTGATGTTGTTAATGTTGTTGACATTGTTATTGTTGTTTTTGTTGTTTATTTGGCGTTGTTGTTGTTGTTGTTATTGTTGGTGTTGTTGTTGTTATTGTTTATTTGACGTTGTTGTTGTTTATTTGACGTTGTTGTTGTTGTTTATTTGACGTTGTTGTTCTTGTTGTTATTTATTTGACGTTGTTGTTCTTGTTGTTGTTGTTTATTTGACGTTGTTGTTGTTGTTGTTGTTTATTTGACTTTGTTGTTCTTGTTGTTATTTATTTGACGTTGTTGTTGTTGTTGTTGTTTATTAGACGTTGTTGTTGTTGTTGTTGTTTATTTGACGTTGTTATTGTTGTTTATTCGACGTTGTTTTTGTTATTTGACGTTGTTGTTGTTGTTGTATTTGTTGTTGTTGTTGTTGTTGCTTATTTGACATTGTTGTTGTTGTTGTTTATTTGATGTTGTTGTTGCTGTTGTTTATATGACGTTGTTGTTGTCGTTGTTATTGTTTATTTGACGTTGTCGTTGTTGTTGTTGTTTATTTGACGTTGTTGTTGTTGTTGACGTTGTTGTTGTTATTGTTTATTTGACGTTGTTGTTGTTGTTGTTTTTTTGACGTTGTTGTTGTTGTTTTTGTTGTTTATTTGACGTTGTTGTTATTTGACGTTGTTGTTGTTGTTGTTTATTTGAAGTTGTATTTGTTGTTGTTGTTGTTGTTTATTTGACGTTGTTGTTGTTGTTTATTTGACGTTGTAAATGTTGTTGACATTGTTGTTGTTGTTTTTGTTGTTTATTTGGCGTTGTTGTTGTTGTTGTTTTTGTTGTTGTTATTTTTGGTGTTGTTGTTGTTTATTTGACGTTGTTGTTGTTGTTGTTGTTTATTTGACGTTGTTGTTGTTGTTGTTGTTTAATTGACGTTGTTGTTGTTGTTTATTTGACGTTGTTGTTGTTGTTGTTGTTTAATTGACGTTGTTGTTGTTGTTTATTTGACGTTGTTGTTGTTGTTGTTATTGTTGTTTATTTGACATTGTTGTTGTTGTTGTTTATTTGACGTTGTTGTTGTTGTTGTTGTTTATTTGATGTTGTTTTAGTTGTTGTTGTTTATTTGACGTTGTTGTTGTTTTTTATTTGACGTTGTTGTTGTTGACATTGTTGTTGTTGTTTATTTGACGTTGTTGTTGTATTTTATTTGACGTAGTTGTTGTTATTGACGTTGTTGTTGTTGTTTATTTGACGTTTTTGTTGTTGTTGATGTTATTGTTGTTGTTTTTTATTTAACGTTGTTGTTGTTGTTGTTTAATTGACGTTGTTGTTGTTGTTGTTGTTGTTGTTTATTTGACGTTGTTGTTGTTGTTTATTTGACGTTGTTGTTGTTTATTGAAGTTGTTGTTGTTGTTTTATTTGTTGTCGTTGTTGTTTATTTGACGTTGTTGTTGTTGTTGTTTATTTGACATTATTGTTGTTTATTTGACGTTGTTATTGTTGTTGTTGTTGTTTATTTGACGTTGTTGTTGACGTTGTTGTTGTTGTTGTTTATTTGACGTTGTTGTTGTTGTTGTTTATTTGACGTTGTTAATGTTGTTGTTTATTTGACGTTGTTAATGTTGTTGACATTTTTGTTGTTGTTTTTGTTGTTTATTTGACGTTGTTGTTGTTGTTGTTGTTGTTTTTGTTGTTGTTATTGTTGGTGTTGTTGTTGTTTATTTGACATTGTTGTTGTTGTTGTTTATTTGACGTTGTTGTTGTTTATTTGACGTTGTTTTTGTTATTTGACGTTGTTGTTGTTGTTGTTGTTGTTGCTTATTTGACGTTGTTGTTGTTGTTGTTTATTTGATGTTGTTGTTGTTGTTTATTTGACATTGTTGTTGACGTTGTTGTTGTTAATTTGACGTTGTTTTTGTTGTTTATTTGACGTTGTTGTTGTTATTGACGTTGTTATTGTTGTTGTTTAGTTGACGTTGTTATCGTTGTTGTTTATTTGACGTTGTTAATATTGTTGACGTTGTTGTTGTTGTTGTTTATTTTACATTGTTGTTGTTGTTGTTGTTTATTTGACGTTGTTGTTGTTGTTGTTTATTTGACATTGTTGTTGTTGTTGTTGACGTTGTTGGTTATTTGACGTTGTTGTTGTTGTTGTTGTATATTTGATGTTGTTTTTGTTGTTGTTGTTTATTTGACGTTGTTGTTGTTTTTTATTTGATGTTGTTGTTGTTGACATTGTTGTTGTTGTTGTTTATTTGACGTTGTTGTTGTTGTTGTTTATTTGACGTAGTTGTTGTTATTGACGTTGTTGTTGTTTATTTGATGTTTTTGTTGTTGTTGATGTTTTGTTGTTGTTGTTTTTTATTTGACGATGTTGTTGTTGTTTATCTGACGTTGTTGGATTTGTTGTTGTTTATTTGATGTTGTTGTTGTTGTTGTTTATTTGACGTTGTTGTTGTTGTTTATTTGATGTTGTTGTTGTTGTTTATTTGACGTTGTTGTTGTTGTTATTTATTTGACGTTGTTGTTGTTGTTATTGTTTATTTGACATTGTTGTTGTTGTTGTTGTTTATTTGACATTGTTATTGTTATTTATTTAACGTTGTTTTTGTTATTTGACGTTGTTGTTGTTGTATTTGTTGTTGTTGTTGTTGCTTATTTGACGTTGTTGTTATTGTTGATATTTATTTGACGTTGCTGTTGTTGTTGTTGTTTATTTGACGTTGTTGTTGTTTATTTGACGTTGTTGTTGTATTTGTTGTTGTTGTTATTGTTGTTGCTTATTTGACGTTGTTGTTATTGTTGTTGTTTATTTGACATTGTTGTTGTTGATGTTATTCATTGACGTTGTTGTTGTTATTGTTTATTTGACGTTGTTGTTATTGTTGTTCTTTATTTGACGTTGTTGTTGTTTTTGTTTTTGTTGTTTATTTGACGTTGTTATTGTTATTTATTTGACGTTGATGTTGTTTATTTGACGTTGTTGTTGTTATTTATTTGACGTGGTTGTTGTTGTTGTTTATTTGACGTTGTTAATGTTGTTGACATTGTTGTTGTTGTTTTTGTTGTTTATTTGGCGTTGTTGTTGTTATTGTTG
>OX451741.1:294705990-294738490 GCA_948472305.1 Vicia faba
ATTTATTTGACGTTGTTGTTGTTGTTGTTGTTATTGTTTATTTGACATTGTTGTTGTTGTTGTTGCTTATTTGACGTTGTTGTTATTGTTGCTATTTATTTGACGCTGTTGTTGTTGTTGTTGTTTATTTGACATTGTTGTGTTTATTTGACGTTGTTGTTGTTTATTTGACGTTGTTGTTGTTGTATTTGTTGTTGTTGTTATTGTTGTTGCTTATTTGACGTTGTTGTTATTGTTGTTGTTTATTTGATGTTGTTGTTGTTGATGTTATTCATTTGACGTTGTTATTGTTGTTGTTGTTGTTTATTTGACGTTGTTGTTGTTGTTGTTTATTTGACGTTGTTGTTGTTGTTGTTTTTGTTGTTTATTTGACGTTGTTGTTGTTGTTGTTGTTTATTTGACGTTGTTGTTGTTGTATTTGTTGTTGTTGTTATTGTTGTTGCTTATTTGACGTTGTTGTTATTGTTGTTGTTTATTTGATGTTGTTGTTCTTGATGTTATTCATTTGACGTTGTTGTTGTTGTTGTTGTTTATTTGACGTTGTTGTTGTTGTTGTTGTTGTTGTTGTTGTTTATTTGACGTCGTTGTTGTTGTTGTTGTTGTTGTTGTTGTTGTTGTTTATTTGACGTTGTTGTTGTTATTTATTTGACGTTGTTGTTGTTGTTGTTTATTTGATGTTGTTAATGTTGTTGACATTGTTGTTGTTGTTTTTGTTGTTTATTTGGCGTTGTTGTTGTTGTTGTTATTGTTGGTGTTGTTGATGTTATTGTTTATTTGATTTTGTTGTTGTTGTTTATTTGACGTTGTTGTTGTTGTTTATTTGACGTTGTTGTTCTTGTTGTTATTTATTTGACGTTGTTGTTTTTGTTGTTGTTGTTTATTTGACGTTGTTGTTGTTGTTGTTGTTTATTTGACTTTGTTGTTCTTGTTGTTATTTATTTGACGTTGTTGTTGTTGTTGTTGTTTATTAGACGTTGTTGTTGTTGTTGTTGTTGTTTATTTGACGTTGTTATTGTTGTTTATTCGACGTTGTTTTTGTTATTTGACGTTGTTGTTGTTGTTGTATTTGTTGTTGTTGTTGTTGTTGCTTATTTGACATTGTTGTTGTTGTTGTTTATTTGATGTTGTTGTTGCTGTTGTTTATATGACGTTGTTGTTGTCGTTGTTGTTGTTTATTTGACGCTGTCGTTGTTGTTGTTGTTTATTTGACGTTGTTGTTGTTGTTGACGTTGTTGTTGTTATTGTTTATTTGACGTTGTTGTTGTTGTTGTTTTTTTGACGTTGTTGTTGTTGTTTTTGTTGTTTATTTGACGTTGTTGTTATTTGACATTGTTGTTGTTGTTGTTTATTTGAAGTTGTATTTGTTGTTGTTGTTGTTGTTGTTTATTTGACGTTGTTGTTGTTGTTTATTTGACGTTGTAAATGTTGTTGACATTGTTGTTGTTGTTTTTGTTGTTTATTTGGCGTTGTTGTTGTTGTTGTTATTTTTGGTGTTGTTGTTGTTTATTTGACGTTGTTGTTGTTTATTTGACGTTGTTGTTGTTGTTGTTGTTTAATTGACGTTGTTGTTGTTGTTTATTTGACGTTGTTGTTGTTGTTGTTATTGTTGTTTATTTGACATTGTTGTTGTTGTTGTTTATTTGACGTTGTTGTTGTTGTTGTTGTTGTTTATTTGATGTTGTTTTAGTTGTTGTTGTTTATTTGACGTTGTTGTTGTTTTTTATTTGACGTTGTTGTTGTTGACATTGTTGTTGTTGTTTATTTGACGTAGTTGTTGTATTTTATTTGACGTAGTTGTTGTTATTGACGTTGTTGTTGTTGTTTATTTGACGTTTTTGTTGTTGTTGATGTTATTGTTGTTGTTGTTTTTTATTTAACGTTGTTGTTGTTGTTGTTGTTTAATTGACGTTGTTGTTGTTGTTGTTGTTGTTGTTGTTGTTTATTTGACGTTGTTGTTGTTGTTGTTTATTTGACGTTGTTGTTGTTATTTGAAGTTGTTGTTGTTGTTTTATTTGTTGTCGTTGTTGTTTATTTGACGTTGTTGTTGTTGTTGTTGTTTATTTGACGTTATTGTTGTTTATTTGACGTTGTTATTGTTGTTGTTGTTGTTTATTTGACGTTGTTGTTGACGTTGTTGTTGTTGTTGTTTATTTGACGTTGTTGTTGTTGTTGTTTATTTGACGTTGTTAATGTTGTTGTTTATTTGACGTTGTTAATGTTGTTGACATTTTTGTTGTTGTTTTTGTTGTTTATTTGACGTTGTTGTTGTTGTTGTTGTTGTTGTTGTTTTTGTTGTTGTTATTGTTGGTGTTGTTGTTGTTTATTTGACGTTGTTGTTGTTGTTGTTGTTTATTTGACGTTGTTGTTGTTTATTTGACGTTGTTTTTGTTATTTGACGTTGTTGTTGTTGTTGTTGTTGTTGCTTATTTGACATTGTTGTTGTTGTTGTTTATTTGATGTTGTTGTTGTTGTTTATTTGACGTTGTTGTTGACGTTGTTGTTGTTAATTTGACGTTGTTGTTGTTGTTTATTTGACGTTGTTGTTGTTATTGACGTTGTTATTGTTGTTGTTTAGTTGACGTTGTTATCGTTGTTGTTTATTTGACGTTGTTAATATTGTTGACGTTGTTGTTGTTGTTGTTTATTTTACATTGTTGTTGTTGTTGTTGTTTATTTGACGTTGTTGTTGTTGTTGTTTATTTGACATTGTTGTTGTTGTTGTTGACGTTGTTGTTTATTTGACGTTGTTGTTGTTGTTGTTGTATATTTGATGTTGTTTTTGTTGTTGTTGTTTATTTGACGTTGTTGTTGTTTTTTATTTGATGTTGTTGTTGTTGACATTGTTGTTGTTGTTGTTTATTTGACGTTGTTGTTGTTGTTGTTTATTTGACGTAGTTGTTGTTATTGACGTTGTTGTTGTTGTTTATTTGATGTTTTTGTTGTTGTTGATGTTTTGTTGTTGTTGTTTTTTATTTGACGATGTTGTTGTTGTTTATCTGACGTTGTTGGATTTGTTGTTGTTTATTTGATGTTGTTGTTGTTGTTTATTTGACGTTGTTGTTGTTGTTTATTTGATGTTGTTGTTGTTGTTGTTTATTTGACGTTGTTGTTGTTGTTATTTATTTGACGTTGTTGTTGTTGTTGTTATTGTTTATTTGACATTGTTGTTGTTGTTGTTGTTTATTTGACGTTGTTATTGGTATTTATTTAACGTTGTTTTTGTTATTTGACGTTGTTGTTGTTGTATTTGTTGTTGTTGTTATTGCTTATTTGACGTTGTTGTTATTGTTGATATTTATTTGACGTTGTTGTTGTTGTTGTTGTTTATTTGACGTTGTTGTTGTTTATTTGACGTTGTTGTTGTATTTGTTGTTGTTGTTATTGTTGTTGCTTATTTGACGTTGTTGTTATTGTTGTTGTTTATTTGGCGTTGTTGTTGTTGATGTTATTCATTTGACGTTGTTCATGTTATTGTTTATTTGACGTTGTTGTTATTGTTGTTCTTTATTTGACGTTGTTGTTGTTTTTGTTTTTGTTGTTTATTTGACGTTGTTATTGTTATTTATTTGACGTTGTTGTTGTTTATTTGACGTTGTTGTTGTTATTTATTTGACGTGGTTGTTGTTGTTGTTTATTTGACGTTGTTAATGTTGTTGACATTGTTGTTGTTGTTTTTGTTGTTTATTTGGCGTTGTTGTTGTTATTGTTGGTGTTGTTGTTGTTGTTATTGTTTATTTGACGTTGTTGTTGTTTTTTTGACGTAGTTGTTATTGTTGATGTTGTTGTTGTTGTTGTTTATTTGACGTTATTGTTGTTTATTTGACGTTGTTATTGTTGTTGTTGTTGTTTATTTGACGTTGTTGTTGACGTTGTTGTTGTTGTTGTTTATTTGACGTTGTTGTTGTTGTTGTTTATTTGACGTTGGTAATGTTGTTGTTTATTTGACGTTGTTAATGTTATTGACATTGTTGATGTTGTTGTTGTTGTTTATTTGACGTTGTTGTTGTTTATTTGACGTTGTTATTGTTGTTGTTGTTGTTTATTTGACGTTGTTGTTGACGTTGTTGTTGTTGTTGTTTATTTGACGTTGTTGTTGTTGTTATTTATTTGACGTTGTTAATGTTGTTGTTTATTTGACGTTGTTAATGTTGTTGACATTTTTGTTGTTGTTTTTGTTGTTTATATGACGTTGTTGTTGTTGTTGTTGTTGTTGTTGTTTTTGTTGTTGTTATTGTTGGTGTTGTTGTTGTTTATTTGACGTTGTTGTTGTTGTTGTTGTTTATTTGACGTTGTTGTTGTTTGTTTGACGTTGTTTTTGTTATTTGACGTTGTTGTTGTTGTTGTTGTTGTTGCTTATTTGACGTTGTTGTTGTTGTTGTTTATTTGATTTTGTTGTTGTTGTTTATTTGACGTTGTTGTTGACGTTGTTGTTGTTAATTTGACGTTGTTGTTGTTGTTTATTTGACGTTGTTGTTGTTATTGACGTTGTTATTGTTGTTGTTTAGTTGACGTTGTTATCGTTGTTGTTTATTTGACGTTGTTAATATTGTTGACGTTGTTGTTGTTGTTGTTTATTTTACATTGTTGTTGTTGTTGTTGTTTATTTGACGTTGTTGTTGTTGTTGTTTATTTGACATTGTTGTTGTTGTTGTTGACGTTGTTGTTTATTTGACGTTGTTGTTGTTGTTGTTGTTGTATATTTGATGTTGTTTTTGTTGTTGTTGTTTATTTGACGTTGTTGTTGTTTTTTATTTGATGTTGTTGTTGTTGACATTGTTGTTGTTGTTGTTTATTTGACGTTGTTGTTGTTGTTGTTTATTTGACGTAGTTGTTGTTATTGACGTTGTTGTTGTTGTTTATTTGATGTTTTTGTTGTTGTTGATGTTTTGTTGTTGTTGTTTTTTATTTGACGATGTTGTTGTTGTTTATCTGACGTTGTTGGATTTGTTGTTGTTTATTTGATGTTGTTGTTGTTGTTTATTTGACGTTGTTGTTGTTGTTTATTTGATGTTGTTGTTGTTGTTGTTTATTTGACGTTGTTGTTGTTGTTATTTATTTGACGTTGTTGTTGTTGTTGTTATTGTTTATTTGACATTGTTGTTGTTGTTGTTGTTTATTTGACGTTGTTATTGTTATTTATTTAACGTTGTTTTTGTTATTTGACGTTGTTGTTGTTGTATTTGTTGTTGTTGTTATTGCTTATTTGACGTTGTTGTTATTGTTGATATTTATTTGACGTTGTTGTTGTTGTTGTTGTTTATTTGACGTTGTTGTTGTTTATTTGACGTTGTTGTTGTATTTGTTGTTGTTGTTATTGTTGTTGCTTATTTGACGTTGTTGTTATTGTTGTTGTTTATTTGGCGTTGTTGTTGTTGATGTTATTCATTTGACGTTGTTCATGTTATTGTTTATTTGACGTTGTTGTTATTGTTGTTCTTTATTTGACGTTGTTGTTGTTTTTGTTTTTGTTGTTTATTTGACGTTGTTATTGTTATTTATTTGACGTTGTTGTTGTTTATTTGACGTTGTTGTTGTTATTTATTTGACGTGGTTGTTGTTGTTGTTTATTTGACGTTGTTAATGTTGTTGACATTGTTGTTGTTGTTTTTGTTGTTTATTTGGCGTTGTTGTTGTTATTGTTGGTGTTGTTGTTGTTGTTATTGTTTATTTGACGTTGTTGTTGTTTTTTTGACGTAGTTGTTATTGTTGATGTTGTTGTTGTTGTTGTTTATTTGACGTTATTGTTGTTTATTTGACGTTGTTATTGTTGTTGTTGTTGTTTATTTGACGTTGTTGTTGACGTTGTTGTTGTTGTTGTTTATTTGACGTTGTTGTTGTTGTTGTTGTTTATTTGACATTGTTGTGTTTATTTGACGTTGTTGTTGTTTATTTGACGTTGTTGTTGTTGTATTTGTTGTTGTTGTTATTGTTGTTGCTTATTTGACGTTGTTGTTATTGTTGTTGTTTATTTGATGTTGTTGTTGTTGATGTTATTCATTTGACGTTGTTATTGTTGTTGTTGTTGTTTACTTGACGTTGTTGTTGTTGTTGTTTATTTGACGTTGTTGTTGTTGTTGTTTTTGTTGTTTATTTGACGTTGTTGTTGTTGTTGTTTATTTGACGTTGTTGTTGTTGTATTTGTTGTTGTTGTTATTGTTGTTGCTTATTTGACGTTGTTGTTATTGTTGTTGTTTATTTGATGTTGTTGTTCTTGATGTTATTCATTTGACGTTGTTGTTGTTGTTGTTGTTTATTTGACGTTGTTGTTGTTGTTGTTGTTGTTGTTTATTTGACGTCGTTGTTGTTGTTGTTGTTGTTTTTGTTGTTTATTTGACGTTGTTGTTGTTATTTATTTGACGTTGTTGTTGTTGTTGTTTATTTGATGTTGTTAATGTTGTTGACATTGTTGTTGTTGTTTTTGTTGTTTATTTGGCGTTGTTGTTGTTGTTGTTATTGTTGGTGTTGTTGATGTTATTGTTTATTTGATTTTGTTGTTGTTGTTTATTTGACGTTGTTGTTGTTGTTTATTTGACGTTGTTGTTCTTGTTGTTATTTATTTGACGTTGTTGTTTTTGTTGTTGTTGTTTATTTGACGTTGTTGTTGTTGTTGTTGTTTATTTGACTTTGTTGTTCTTGTTGTTATTTATTTGACGTTGTTGTTGTTGTTGTTGTTTATTAGACGTTGTTGTTGTTGTTGTTGTTGTTTATTTGACGTTGTTATTGTTGTTTATTCGACGTTGTTTTTGTTATTTGACGTTGTTGTTGTTGTTGTATTTGTTGTTGTTGTTGTTGTTGCTTATTTGACATTGTTGTTGTTGTTGTTTATTTGATGTTGTTGTTGCTGTTGTTTATATGACGTTGTTGTTGTCGTTGTTGTTGTTTATTTGACGCTGTCGTTGTTGTTGTTGTTTATTTGACGTTGTTGTTGTTGTTGACGTTGTTGTTGTTATTGTTTATTTGACGTTGTTGTTGTTGTTGTTTTTTTGACGTTGTTGTTGTTGTTTTTGTTGTTTATTTGACGTTGTTGTTATTTGACATTGTTGTTGTTGTTGTTTATTTGAAGTTTTATTTGTTGTTGTTGTTGTTGTTGTTTATTTGACGTTGTTGTTGTTGTTTATTTGACGTTGTAAATGTTGTTGACATTGTTGTTGTTGTTTTTGTTGTTTATTTGGCGTTGTTGTTGTTGTTGTTATTTTTGGTGTTGTTGTTGTTTATTTGACGTTGTTGTTGTTGTTGTTGTTTATTTGACGTTGTTGTTGTTGTTGTTGTTTAATTGACGTTGTTGTTGTTGTTTATTTGACGTTGTTGTTGTTGTTGTTATTGTTGTTTATTTGACATTGTTGTTGTTGTTGTTTATTTGACGTTGTTGTTGTTGTTGTTGTTGTTTATTTGATGTTGTTTTAGTTGTTGTTGTTTATTTGACGTTGTTGTTGTTTATTTGACGTAGTTGTTGTTATTGACGTTGTTGTTGTTGTTTATTTGATGTTTTTGTTGTTGTTGATGTTATTGTTGTTGTTGTTTTTTATGTGACGTTGTTGTTGTTGTTGTTGTTGTTTATTTGATGTTGTTGTTGTTGTTGTTTATTTGACGTTGTTTTTGTTTATTTGATGTTGTTGTTGTTGTTGTTTATTTGACGTTGTTGTTGTTGTTATTTATTTGACGTTGTTGTTGTTGTTGTTATTGTTTATTTGACATTGTTGTTGTTGTTGTTGCTTATTTGACGTTGTTGTTATTGTTGCTATTTATTTGACGTTGTTGTTGTTGTTGTTGTTTATTTGACATTGTTGTGTTTATTTGACGTTGTTGTTGTTTATTTGACGTTGTTGTTGTTGTATTTGTTGTTGTTGTTATTGTTGTTGCTTATTTGACGTTGTTGTTATTGTTGTTGTTTATTTGATGTTGTTGTTGTTGATGTTATTCATTTGACGTTGTTATTGTTGTTGTTGTTGTTTATTTGACGTTGTTGTTGTTGTTGTTTATTTGACGTTGTTGTTGTTGTTGTTTTTGTTGTTTATTTGACGTTGTTGTTGTTGTTGTTGTTGTTTATTTGACGTTGTTGTTGTTGTTGTATTTGTTGTTGTTGTTATTGTTGTTGCTTATTTGACGTTGTTGTTATTGTTGTTGTTTATTTGATGTTGTTGTTCTTGATGTTATTCATTTGACGTTGTTGTTGTTGTTGTTTATTTGACGTTGTTGTTGTTGTTGTTGTTGTTTATTTGACGTCGTTGTTGTTGTTGTTGTTGTTTTTGTTGTTTATTTGACGTTGTTGTTGTTATTTATTTGACGTTGTTGTTGTTGTTGTTTATTTGATGTTGTTAATGTTGTTGACATTGTTGTTGTTGTTTTTGTTGTTTATTTGGCGTTGTTGTTGTTGTTGTTATTGTTGGTGTTGTTGATGTTATTGTTTATTTGATTTTGTTGTTGTTGTTTATTTGACGTTGTTGTTGTTGTTTATTTGACGTTGTTGTTCTTGTTGTTATTTATTTGACGTTGTTGTTTTTGTTGTTGTTGTTTATTTGACGTTGTTGTTGTTGTTGTTGTTTATTTGACTTTGTTGTTCTTGTTGTTATTTATTTGACGTTGTTGTTGTTGTTGTTGTTTATTAGACGTTGTTGTTGTTGTTGTTGTTGTTTATTTGACGTTGTTATTGTTGTTTATTCGACGTTGTTTTTGTTATTTGACGTTGTTGTTGTTGTTGTATTTGTTGTTGTTGTTGTTGTTGTTGCTTATTTGACATTGTTGTTGTTGTTGTTTATTTGATGTTGTTGTTGCTGTTGTTTATATGACGTTGTTGTTGTCGTTGTTGTTGTTTATTTGACGCTGTCGTTGTTGTTGTTGTTTATTTGACGTTGTTGTTGTTGTTGACGTTGTTGTTGTTATTGTTTATTTGACGTTGTTGTTGTTGTTGTTTTTTTGACGTTGTTGTTGTTGTTTTTGTTGTTTATTTGACGTTGTTGTTATTTGACATTGTTGTTGTTGTTGTTTATTTGAAGTTGTATTTGTTGTTGTTGTTGTTGTTGTTTATTTGACGTTGTTGTTGTTGTTTATTTGACGTTGTAAATGTTGTTGACATTGTTGTTGTTGTTTTTGTTGTTTATTTGGCGTTGTTGTTGTTGTTGTTATTTTTGGTGTTGTTGTTGTTTATTTGACGTTGTTGTTGTTGTTGTTGTTTATTTGACGTTGTTGTTGTTGTTGTTGTTTAATTGACGTTGTTGTTGTTGTTTATTTGACGTTGTTGTTGTTGTTGTTATTGTTGTTTATTTGACATTGTTGTTGTTGTTGTTTATTTGACGTTGTTGTTGTTGTTGTTGTTGTTGTTGTTTATTTGATGTTGTTTTAGTTGTTGTTGTTTATTTGACGTTGTTGTTGTTTTTTATTTGACGTTGTTGTTGTTGACATTGTTGTTGTTGTTTATTTGACGTAGTTGTTGTATTTTATTTGACGTAGTTGTTGTTATTGACGTTGTTGTTGTTGTTTATTTGACGTTTTTGTTGTTGTTGATGTTATTGTTGTTGTTGTTTTTTATTTAACGTTGTTGTTGTTGTTGTTGTTTAATTGACGTTGTTGTTGTTGTTGTTGTTGTTGTTGTTGTTTATTTGACGTTGTTGTTGTTGTTGTTGTTTATTTGACGTTGTTGTTGTTATTTGAAGTTGTTGTTGTTGTTTTATTTGTTGTCGTTGTTGTTTATTTGACGTTGTTGTTGTTGTTGTTGTTGTTTATTTGACGTTATTGTTGTTTATTTGACGTTATTGTTGTTTATTTGACGTTGTTATTGTTGTTGTTGTTGTTTATTTGACGTTGTTGTTGACGTTGTTGTTGTTGTTGTTTATTTGACGTTGTTGTTGTTGTTGTTTATTTGACGTTGTTAATGTTGTTGTTTATTTGACTTTGTTAATGTTGTTGACATTTTTGTTGTTGTTTTTGTTGTTTATTTGACGTTGTTGTTGTTGTTGTTGTTGTTGTTGTTGTTGTTGTTGTTTTTGTTGTTGTTATTGTTGGTGTTGTTGTTGTTTATTTGACGTTGTTGTTGTTGTTGTTGTTTATTTGACGTTGTTGTTGTTTATTTGACGTTGTTTTTGTTATTTGACGTTGTTGTTGTTGTTGTTGTTGTTGCTTATTTGACGTTGTTGTTGTTGTTGTTTATTTGATGTTGTTGTTGTTGTTTATTTGACGTTGTTGTTGACGTTGTTGTTGTTAATTTGACGTTGTTGTTGTTGTTTATTTGACGTTGTTGTTGTTATTGACGTTGTTATTGTTGTTGTTTAGTTGACGTTGTTATCGTTGTTGTTTATTTGACGTTGTTAATATTGTTGACGTTGTTGTTGTTGTTGTTTATTTTACATTGTTGTTGTTGTTGTTGTTTATTTGACGTTGTTGTTGTTGTTGTTTATTTGACATTGTTGTTGTTGTTGTTGACGTTGTTGTTTATTTGACGTTGTTGTTGTTGTTGTTGTATATTTGATGTTGTTTTTGTTGTTGTTGTTTATTTGACGTTGTTGTTGTTTTTTATTTGATGTTGTTGTTGTTGACATTGTTGTTGTTGTTGTTTATTTGACGTTGTTGTTGTTGTTGTTTATTTGACGTAGTTGTTGTTATCGATGTTGTTGTTGTTGTTTATTTGATGTTTTTGTTGTTGTTGATGTTTTGTTGTTGTTGTTTTTTATTTGACGATGTTGTTGTTGTTTATCTGACGTTGTTGGATTTGTTGTTGTTTATTTGATGTTGTTGTTGTTGTTTATTTGACGTTGTTGTTGTTGTTTATTTGATGTTGTTGTTGTTGTTGTTTATTTGACGTTGTTGTTGTTGTTATTTATTTGACGTTGTTG
Source organism: Vicia faba (assembly GCA_948472305.1). NCBI lineage: Eukaryota > Viridiplantae > Streptophyta > Magnoliopsida > Fabales > Fabaceae > Vicia > Vicia faba. The sequence continues at coordinate 294,716,817 of OX451741.1, forward strand.
TTGTTGTTGTTATTGTTTATTTGACATTGTTGTTGTTGTTGTTGTTTATTTGACGTTGTTATTGTTATTTATTTAACGTTGTTTTTGTTATTTGACGTTGTTGTTGTTGTATTTGTTGTTGTTGTTATTGCTTATTTGACGTTGTTGTTATTGTTGATATTTATTTGACGTTGTTGTTGTTGTTGTTTATTTGACGTTGTTGTTGTTTATTTGACGTTGTTGTTGTATTTGTTGTTGTTGTTATTGTTGTTGCTTATTTGACGTTGTTGTTATTGTTGTTGTTTATTTGGCGTTGTTGTTGTTGATGTTATTCATTTGACGTTGTTCATGTTATTGTTTATTTGACGTTGTTGTTATTGTTGTTCTTTATTTGACGTTGTTGTTGTTTTTGTTTTTGTTGTTTATTTGACATTGTTATTGTTATTTATTTGACGTTGTTGTTGTTTATTTGACGTTGTTGTTGTTATTTATTTGACGTGGTTGTTGTTGTTGTTTATTTGACGTTGTTAATGTTGTTGACATTGTTGTTGTTGTTTTTGTTGTTTATTTGGCGTTGTTGTTGTTATTGTTGGTGTTGTTGTTGTTGTTATTGTTTGTTTGACGTTGTTGTTGTTTTTTTGACGTAGTTGTTATTGTTGATGTTGTTGTTGTTGTTGTTTATTTGACGTTATTGTTGTTTATTTGACGTTGTTATTGTTGTTGTTGTTGTTTATTTGACGTTGTTGTTGACGTTGTTGTTGTTGTTGTTTATTTGACGTTGTTGTTGTTGTTGTTTATTTGACGTTGGTAATGTTGTTGTTTATTTGACGTTGTTAATGTTGTTGACATTGTTGATGTTGTTGTTGTTGTTTATTTGACGTTGTTGTTGTTTATTTGACGTTGTTATTGTTGTTGTTGTTGTTTATTTGACGTTGTTGTTGACGTTGTTGTTGTTGTTGTTTATTTGACGTTGTTGTTGTTGTTATTTATTTGACGTTGTTAATGTTGTTGTTTATTTGACGTTGTTAATGTTGTTGACATTTTTGTTGTTGTTTTTGTTGTTTATATGACGTTGTTGTTGTTGTTGTTGTTGTTGTTGTTTTTGTTGTTGTTATTGTTGGTGTTGTTGTTGTTTATTTGACGTTGTTGTTGTTGTTGTTGTTTATTTGACGTTGTTGTTGTTTGTTTGACGTTGTTTTTGTTATTTGACGTTGTTGTTGTTGTTGTTGTTGTTGCTTATTTGACGTTGTTGTTGTTGTTGTTTATTTGATTTTGTTGTTGTTGTTTATTTGACGTTGTTGTTGACGTTGTTGTTGTTAATTTGACGTTGTTGTTGTTGTTTATTTGACGTTGTTGTTGTTATTGACGTTGTTATTGTTGTTGTTTAGTTGACGTTGTTATCGTTGTTGTTTATTTGACGTTGTTAATATTGTTGACGTTGTTGTTGTTGTTGTTTATTTTACATTGTTGTTGTTGTTGTTGTTTATTTGACGTTGTTGTTGTTGTTGTTTATTTGACATTGTTGTTGTTGTTGTTGACGTTGTTGTTTATTTGACGTTGTTGTTGTTGTTGTATATTTGATGTTGTTTTTGTTGTTGTTGTTTATTTGACGTTGTTGTTGTTTTTTATTTGATGTTGTTGTTGTTGACATTGTTGTTGTTGTTGTTTATTTGACGTTGTTGTTGTTGTTTATTTGACGTAGTTGTTGTTATTGACGTTGTTGTTGTTGTTTATTTGATGTTTTTGTTGTTGTTGATGTTTTGTTGTTGTTGTTTTTTATTTGACGATGTTGTTGTTGTTTATCTGACGTTGTTGGATTTGTTGTTGTTTATTTGATGTTGTTGTTGTTGTTTATTTGACGTTGTTGTTGTTGTTTATTTGATGTTGTTGTTGTTGTTGTTTATTTGACGTTGTTGTTGTTGTTATTTATTTGACGTTGTTGTTGTTGTTGTTATTGTTTATTTGACATTGTTGTTGTTGTTGTTGTTTATTTGACGTTGTTATTGTTATTTATTTAACGTTGTTTTTGTTATTTGACGTTGTTGTTGTTGTATTTGTTGTTGTTGTTATTGCTTATTTGACGTTGTTGTTATTGTTGATATTTATTTGACGTTGTTGTTGTTGTTGTTGTTTATTTGACGTTGTTGTTGTTTATTTGACGTTGTTGTTGTATTTGTTGTTGTTGTTATTGTTGTTGCTTATTTGACGTTGTTGTTATTGTTGTTGTTTATTTGGCGTTGTTGTTGTTGATGTTATTCATTTGACGTTGTTCATGTTATTGTTTATTTGACATTGTTGTTATTGTTGTTCTTTATTTGACGTTGTTGTTGTTTTTGTTTTTGTTGTTTATTTGACGTTGTTATTGTTATTTATTTGACGTTGTTGTTGTTTATTTGACGTTGTTGTTGTTATTTATTTGACGTGGTTGTTGTTGTTGTTTATTTGACGTTGTTAATGTTGTTGACATTGTTGTTGTTGTTTTTGTTGTTTATTTGGCGTTGTTGTTGTTATTGTTGGTGTTGTTGTTGTTGTTATTGTTTATTTGACGTTGTTGTTGTTTTTTTGACGTAGTTGTTATTGTTGATGTTGTTGTTGTTGTTGTTTATTTGACGTTATTGTTGTTTATTTGACGTTGTTATTGTTGTTGTTGTTGTTTATTTGACGTTGTTGTTGACGTTGTTGTTGTTGTTGTTTATTTGACGTTGTTGTTGTTGTTGTTGTTTATTTGACATTGTTGTGTTTATTTGACGTTGTTGTTGTTTATTTGACGTTGTTGTTGTTGTATTTGTTGTTGTTGTTATTGTTGTTGCTTATTTGACGTTGTTGTTATTGTTGTTGTTTATTTGATGTTGTTGTTGTTGATGTTATTCATTTGACGTTGTTATTGTTGTTGTTGTTGTTTATTTGACGTTGTTGTTGTTGTTGTTTATTTGACGTTGTTGTTGTTGTTGTTTTTGTTGTTTATTTGACGTTGTTGTTGTTGTTGTTGTTTATTTGACGTTGTTGTTGTTGTATTTGTTGTTGTTGTTATTGTTGTTGCTTATTTGACGTTGTTGTTATTGTTGTTGTTTATTTGATGTTGTTGTTCTTGATGTTATTCATTTGACGTTGTTGTTGTTGTTGTTGTTTATTTGACGTTGTTGTTGTTGTTGTTGTTGTTTATTTGACGTCGTTGTTGTTGTTGTTGTTGTTGTTTTTGTTGTTTATTTGACGTTGTTGTTGTTATTTATTTGACGTTGTTGTTGTTGTTGTTTATTTGATGTTGTTAATGTTGTTGACATTGTTGTTGTTGTTTTTGTTGTTTATTTGGCGTTGTTGTTGTTGTTGTTATTGTTGGTGTTGTTGATGTTATTGTTTATTTGATTTTGTTGTTGTTGTTTATTTGACGTTGTTGTTGTTGTTTATTTGACGTTGTTGTTCTTGTTGTTATTTATTTGACGTTGTTGTTTTTGTTGTTGTTGTTTATTTGACGTTGTTGTTGTTGTTGTTGTTTATTTGACTTTGTTGTTCTTGTTGTTATTTATTTGACGTTGTTGTTGTTGTTGTTGTTTATTAGACGTTGTTGTTGTTGTTGTTGTTGTTTATTTGACGTTGTTATTGTTGTTTATTCGACGTTGTTTTTGTTATTTGACGTTGTTGTTGTTGTTGTATTTGTTGTTGTTGTTGTTGTTGCTTATTTGACATTGTTGTTGTTGTTGTTTATTTGATGTTGTTGTTGCTGTTGTTTATATGACGTTGTTGTTGTCGTTGTTGTTGTTTATTTGACGCTGTCGTTGTTGTTGTTGTTTATTTGACGTTGTTGTTGTTGTTGACGTTGTTGTTGTTATTGTTTATTTGACGTTGTTGTTGTTGTTGTTTTTTTGACGTTGTTGTTGTTGTTTTTGTTGTTTATTTGACGTTGTTGTTATTTGACATTGTTGTTGTTGTTGTTTATTTGAAGTTGTATTTGTTGTTGTTGTTGTTGTTGTTTATTTGACGTTGTTGTTGTTGTTTATTTGACGTTGTAAATGTTGTTGACATTGTTGTTGTTGTTTTTGTTGTTTATTTGGCGTTGTTGTTGTTGTTGTTATTTTTGGTGTTGTTGTTGTTTATTTGACGTTGTTGTTGTTGTTGTTGTTTATTTGACGTTGTTGTTGTTGTTGTTGTTTAATTGACGTTGTTGTTGTTGTTTATTTGACGTTGTTGTTGTTGTTGTTATTGTTGTTTATTTGACATTGTTGTTGTTGTTGTTTATTTGACGTTGTTGTTGTTGTTGTTGTTGTTTATTTGATGTTGTTTTAGTTGTTGTTGTTTATTTGACGTTGTTGTTGTTTTTTATTTGACGTTGTTGTTGTTGACATTGTTGTTGTTGTTTATTTGACGTAGTTGTTGTATTTTATTTGACGTAGTTGTTGTTATTGACGTTGTTGTTGTTGTTTATTTGACGTTTTTGTTGTTGTTGATGTTATTGTTGTTGTTGTTTTTTATTTAACGTTGTTGTTGTTGTTGTTGTTTAATTGACGTTGTTGTTGTTGTTGTTGTTGTTGTTGTTGTTTATTTGACGTTGTTGTTGTTGTTGTTGTTTATTTGACGTTGTTGTTGTTATTTGAAGTTGTTGTTGTTGTTTTATTTGTTGTCGTTGTTGTTTATTTGACGTTGTTGTTGTTGTTGTTGTTTATTTGACGTTATTGTTGTTTATTTGACGTTGTTATTGTTGTTGTTGTTGTTTATTTGACGTTGTTGTTGACGTTGTTGTTGTTGTTGTTTATTTGACGTTGTTGTTGTTGTTGTTTATTTGACGTTGTTAATGTTGTTGTTTATTTGACGTTGTTAATGTTGTTGACATTTTTGTTGTTGTTTTTGTTGTTTATTTGACGTTGTTGTTGTTGTTGTTGTTGTTGTTGTTGTTTTTGTTGTTGTTATTGTTGGTGTTGTTGTTGTTTATTTGACGTTGTTGTTGTTGTTGTTGTTTATTTGACGTTGTTGTTGTTTATTTGACGTTGTTTTTGTTATTTGACGTTGTTGTTGTTGTTGTTGTTGTTGCTTATTTGACGTTGTTGTTGTTGTTGTTTATTTGATGTTGTTGTTGTTGTTTATTTGACGTTGTTGTTGACGTTGTTGTTGTTAATTTGACGTTGTTGTTGTTGTTTATTTGACGTTGTTGTTGTTATTGACGTTGTTATTGTTGTTGTTTAGTTGACGTTGTTATCGTTGTTGTTTATTTGACGTTGTTAATATTGTTGACGTTGTTGTTGTTGTTGTTTATTTTACATTGTTGTTGTTGTTGTTGTTTATTTGACGTTGTTGTTGTTGTTGTTTATTTGACATTGTTGTTGTTGTTGTTGACGTTGTTGTTTATTTGACGTTGTTGTTGTTGTTGTTGTATATTTGATGTTGTTTTTGTTGTTGTTGTTTATTTGACGTTGTTGTTGTTTTTTATTTGATGTTGTTGTTGTTGACATTGTTGTTGTTGTTGTTTATTTGACGTTGTTGTTGTTGTTGTTTATTTGACGTAGTTGTTGTTATTGACGTTGTTGTTGTTGTTTATTTGATGTTTTTGTTGTTGTTGATGTTTTGTTGTTGTTGTTTTTTATTTGACGATGTTGTTGTTGTTTATCTGACGTTGTTGGATTTGTTGTTGTTTATTTGATGTTGTTGTTGTTGTTTATTTGACGTTGTTGTTGTTGTTTATTTGATGTTGTTGTTGTTGTTGTTTATTTGACGTTGTTGTTGTTGTTATTTATTTGACGTTGTTGTTGTTGTTGTTATTGTTTATTTGACATTGTTGTTGTTGTTGTTGTTTATTTGACGTTGTTATTGTTATTTATTTAACGTTGTTTTTGTTATTTGACGTTGTTGTTGTTGTATTTGTTGTTGTTGTTATTGCTTATTTGACGTTGTTGTTATTGTTGATATTTATTTGACGTTGTTGTTGTTGTTGTTGTTTATTTGACGTTGTTGTTGTTTATTTGACGTTGTTGTTGTATTTGTTGTTGTTGTTATTGTTGTTGCTTATTTGACGTTGTTATTATTGTTGTTGTTTATTTGGCGTTGTTGTTGTTGATGTTATTCATTTGACGTTGTTCATGTTATTGTTTATTTGACGTTGTTGTTATTGTTGTTCTTTATTTGACGTTGTTGTTGTTTTTGTTTTTGTTGTTTATTTGACGTTGTTATTGTTATTTATTTGACGTTGTTGTTGTTTATTTGACGTTGTTGTTGTTATTTATTTGACGTGGTTGTTGTTGTTGTTTATTTGACGTTGTTAATGTTGTTGACATTGTTGTTGTTGTTTTTGTTGTTTATTTGGCGTTGTTGTTGTTATTGTTGGTGTTGTTGTTGTTATTGTTTATTTGACGTTGTTGTTGTTTTTTTGACGTAGTTGTTATTGTTGATGTTGTTGTTGTTGTTGTTTATTTGACGTTATTGTTGTTTATTTGACGTTGTTATTGTTGTTGTTGTTGTTTATTTGACGTTGTTGTTGACGTTGTTGTTGTTGTTGTTTATTTGACGTTGTTGTTGTTGTTGTTTATTTGACGTTGGTAATGTTGTTGTTTATTTGACGTTGTTAATGTTGTTGACATTGTTGATGTTGTTGTTGTTGTTTATTTGACGTTGTTGTTGTTTATTTGACGTTGTTATTGTTGTTGTTGTTGTTTATTTGACGTTGTTGTTGACGTTGTTGTTGTTGTTGTTTATTTGACGTTGTTGTTGTTGTTATTTATTGGACGTTGTTAATGTTGTTGTTTATTTGACGTTGTTAATGTTGTTGACATTTTTGTTGTTGTTTTTGTTGTTTATATAACGTTGTTGTTGTTGTTGTTGTTGTTGTTGTTTTTGTTGTTGTTATTGTTGGTGTTGTTGTTGTTTATTTGACGTTGTTGTTGTTGTTGTTGTTTATTTGACGTTGTTGTTGTTTGTTTGACGTTGTTTTTGTTATTTGACGTTGTTGTTGTTGTTGTTGTTGTTGCTTATTTGACGTTGTTGTTGTTGTTGTTTATTTGATTTTGTTGTTGTTGTTTATTTGACGTTGTTGTTGACGTTGTTGTTGTTAATTTGACGTTGTTGTTGTTGTTTATTTGACGTTGTTGTTGTTATTGACGTTGTTATTGTTGTTGTTTAGTTGACGTTGTTATCGTTGTTGTTTATTTGACGTTGTTAATATTGTTGACGTTGTTGTTGTTGTTGTTTATTTTACATTGTTGTTGTTGTTGTTGTTTATTTGACGTTGTTGTTGTTGTTGTTTATTTGACATTGTTGTTGTTGTTGTTGACGTTGTTGTTTATTTGATGTTGTTGTTGTTGTTGTTGTATATTTGATGTTGTTTTTGTTGTTGTTGTTTATTTGACGTTGTTGTTGTTTTTTATTTGATGTTGTTGTTGTTGACATTGTTGTTGTTGTTGTTGTTTATTTGACGTTGTTGTTGTTGTTGTTTATTTGACGTAGTTGTTGTTATTGACGTTGTTGTTGTTGTTTATTTGATGTTTTTGTTGTTGTTGATGTTTTGTTGTTGTTGTTTTTTATTTGACGATGTTGTTGTTGTTTATCTGACGTTGTTGGATTTGTTGTTGTTTATTTGATGTTGTTGTTGTTGTTTATTTGACGTTGTTGTTGTTGTTTATTTGATGTTGTTGTTGTTGTTGTTTATTTGACGTTGTTGTTGTTGTTATTTATTTGACGTTGTTGTTGTTGTTGTTATTGTTTATTTGACATTGTTGTTGTTGTTGTTTATTTGACGTTGTTATTGTTATTTATTTAACGTTGTTTTTGTTATTTGACGTTGTTGTTGTTGTATTTGTTGTTGTTGTTATTGCTTATTTGACGTTGTTGTTATTGTTGATATTTATTTGACGTTGTTGTTGTTGTTGTTGTTTATTTGACGTTGTTGTTGTTTATTTGACGTTGTTGTTGTATTTGTTGTTGTTGTTATTGTTGTTGCTTATTTGACGTTGTTGTTATTGTTGTTGTTTATTTGGCGTTGTTGTTGTTGATGTTATTCATTTGACGTTGTTCATGTTATTGTTTATTTGACGTTGTTGTTATTGTTGTTCTTTATTTGACGTTGTTTTTGTTTTTGTTTTTGTTGTTTATTTGACGTTGTTATTGTTATTTATTTGACGTTGTTGTTGTTTATTTGACGTTGTTGTTGTTATTTATTTGACGTGGTTGTTGTTGTTGTTTATTTGACGTTGTTAATGTTGTTGACATTGTTGTTGTTGTTTTTGTTGTTTATTTGGCGTTGTTGTTGTTATTGTTGGTGTTGTTGTTGTTGTTATTGTTTATTTGACGTTGTTGTTGTTTTTTTGACGTAGTTGTTATTGTTGATGTTGTTGTTGTTGTTGTTTATTTGACGTTATTGTTGTTTATTTGACGTTGTTATTGTTGTTGTTGTTGTTTATTTGACGTTGTTGTTGACGTTGTTGTTGTTGTTGTTTATTTGACGTTGTTGTTGTTGTTGTTTATTTGACGTTGGTAATGTTGTTGTTTATTTGACGTTGTTAATGTTGTTGACATTGTTGATGTTGTTGTTGTTGTTTATTTGACGTTGTTGTTGTTTATTTGACGTTGTTATTGTTGTTGTTGTTGTTTATTTGACGTTGGTGTTGACGTTGTCGTTGTTGTTGTTTATTTGACGTTGTTGTTGTTGTTATTTATTTGACGTTGTTAATGTTGTTGTTTATTTGACGTTGTTAATGTTGTTGACATTTTTGTTGTTGTTTTTGTTGTTTATATGACGTTGTTGTTGTTGTTGTTGTTGTTTTTGTTGTTGTTATTGTTGGTGTTGTTGTTGTTTATTTGACGTTGTTGTTGTTGTTGTTGTTTATTTGACGTTGTTGTTGTTTGTTTGACGTTGTTTTTGTTATTTGACGTTGTTGTTGTTGTTGTTGTTGTTGCTTATTTGACATTGTTGTTGTTGTTGTTTATTTGATTTTGTTGTTGTTGTTTATTTGACGTTGTTGTTGACGTTGTTGTTGTTAATTTGACGTTGTTGTTGTTGTTTATTTGACGTTGTTGTTGTTATTGACGTTGTTATTGTTGTTGTTTAGTTGACGTTGTTATCGTTGTTGTTTATTTGACGTTGTTAATATTGTTGACGTTGTTGTTGTTGTTGTTGTTTATTTTACATTGTTGTTGTTGTTGTTGTTTATTTGACGTTGTTGTTGTTGTTGTTTATTTGACATTGTTGTTGTTGTTGTTGACGTTGTTGTTTATTGGACGTTGTTGTTGTTGTTGTATATTTGATGTTGTTTTTGTTGTTGTTGTTTATTTGACGTTGTTGTTGTTTTTTATTTGATGTTGTTGTTGTTGACATTGTTGTTGTTGTTGTTTATTTTACGTTGTTGTTGTTGTTGTTGTTGTTGTTTATTTGACGTAGTTGTTGTTATTGACGTTGTTGTTGTTGTTTATTTGATGTTTTTGTTGTTGTTGATGTTTTGTTGTTGTTGTTTTTTATTTGACGATGTTGTTGTTGTTTATCTGACGTTGTTGGATTTGTTGTTGTTTATTTGATGTTGTTGTTGTTGTTTATTTGACGTTGTTGTTGTTGTTTATTTGATGTTGTTGTTGTTGTTTATTTGACGTTGTTGTTGTTGTTATTTATTTGACGTTGTTGTTGTTGTTGTTATTGTTTATTTGACATTGTTGTTGTTGTTGTTGTTTATTTGACGTTGTTATTGTTATTTATTTAACGTTGTTTTTGTTATTTGACGTTGTTGTTGTTGTATTTGTTGTTGTTGTTGTTGCTTATTTGACGTTGTTGTTATTGTTGATATTTATTTGACGTTGTTGTTGTTGTTGTTGTTTATTTGACGTTGTTGTTGTTTATTTGACGTTGTTGTTGTATTTGTTGTTGTTGTTATTGTTGTTGCTTATTTGACGTTGTTGTTATTGTTGTTGTTTATTTGGCGTTGTTGTTGTTGATGTTATTCATTTGACGTTGTTGTTGTTATTGTTTATTTGACGTTGTTGTTATTGTTGTTCTTTATTTGACGTTGTTGTTGTTTTTGTTTTTGTTGTTTATTTAACGTTGTTATTGTTATTTATTTGACGTTGTTGTTGTTTATTTGACGTTGTCGTTGTTATTTATTTGACGTGGTTGTTGTTGTTGTTTATTTGACGTTGTTAATGTTGTTGACATTGTTGTTGTTGTTTTTGTTGTTTATTTGGCGTTGTTGTTGTTGTTATTGTTGGTGTTGTTGTTGTTGTTATTGTTTATTTGACGTTGTTGTTGTTTTTTTGACGTAGTTGTTATTGTTGATGTTGTTGTTGTTGTTTATTTGACGTTATTGTTGTTTATTTGACGTTGTTATTGTTGTTGTTGTTGTTTATTTGACGTTGTTGTTGACGTTGTTGTTGTTGTTTATTTGACGTTGTTGTTGTTGTTGTTGTTTATTTGATGCTGGTAATGTTGTTGTTTATTTGACGTTGTTAATGTTGTTGACATTGTTGATGTTGTTGTTGTTGTTTATTTGACGTTGTTGTTGTTTATTTGACGTTGTTATTGTTGTTGTTGTTGTTTATTTGACGTTGTTGTTGACGTTGTTGTTGTTGTTGTTTATTTGACGTTGTTGTTGTTGTTATTTATTTGACGTTGTTAATGTTGTTGTTTATTTGACGTTGTTAATGTTGTTGACATTTTTGTTGTTGTTTTTGTTGTTTATTTGACGTTGTTGTTGTTGTTGTTGTTGTTGTTTTTGTTGTTGTTATTGTTGGTGTTGTTGTTGTTTATTTGACATTGTTGTTGTTGTTGTTGTTGTTTATTTGACGTTGTTGTTGTTTGTTTGACGTTGTTTTTGTTATTTGACGTTGTTGTTGTTGTTGTTGTTGTTGTTGTTGCTTATTTGACGTTGTTGTTGTTGTTGTTGTTTATTTGATGTTGTTGTTGTTGTTTATTTGACGTTGTTGTTGACGTTGTTGTTGTTAATTTGACGTTGTTGTTGTTGTTTATTTGACGTTGTTGTTGTTATTGACGTTGTTATTGTTGTTGTTTAGTTGACGTTGTTATCGTTGTTGTTTATTTGACGTTGTTAATATTGTTGACGTTGTTGTTGTTGTTGTTGTTTATTTTACATTGTTGTTGTTGTTGTTGTTTATTTGACGTTGTTGTTGTTGTTGTTTATTTGACATTGTTGTTGTTGTTGTTGACGTTGTTGTTTATTTGACGTTGTTGTTGTTGTTGTATATTTGATGTTGTTTTTGTTGTTGTTGTTTATTTGACGTTGTTGTTGTTTTTTATTTGATGTTGTTGTTGTTGACATTGTTGTTGTTGTTGTTTATTTTACGTTGTTGTTGTTGTTGTTTATTTGACGTAGTTGTTGTTATTGACGTTGTTGTTGTTGTTTATTTGATGTTTTTGTTGTTGTTGATGTTTTGTTGTTGTTGTTTTTTATTTGACGATGTTGTTGTTGTTTATCTGACGTTGTTGGATTTGTTGTTGTTTATTTGATGTTGTTGTTGTTGTTTATTTGACGTTGTTGTTGTTGTTTATTTGATGTTGTTGTTGTTGTTGTTTATTTGACGTTGTTGTTGTTGTTATTTATTTGACGTTGTTGTTGTTGTTGTTATTGTTTATTTGACATTGTTGTTGTTGTTGTTGTTTATTTGACGTTGTTATTGTTATTTATTTAACGTTGTTTTTGTTATTTGACGTTGTTGTTGTTGTATTTGTTGTTGTTGTTGTTGCTTAGTTGACGTTGTTGTTATTGTTGATATTTATTTGACGTTGTTGTTGTTGTTGTTGTTTATTTGACGTTGTTGTTGTTTATTTGACGTTGTTGTTGTATTTGTTGTTGTTGTTATTGTTGTTGCTTATTTGACGTTGTTGTTATTGTTGTTGTTTATTTGGCGTTGTTGTTGTTGATGTTATTCATTTGACGTTGTTGTTGTTATTGTTTATTTGACGTTGTTGTTATTGTTGTTCTTTATTTGACGTTGTTGTTGTTTTTGTTTTTGTTGTTTATTTAACGTTGTTATTGTTATTTATTTGACGTTGTTGTTGTTTATTTGACGTTGTCGTTGTTATTTATTTGACGTGGTTGTTGTTGTTGTTTATTTGACGTTGTTAATGTTGTTGACATTGTTGTTGTTGTTTTTGTTGTTTATTTGGCGTTGTTGTTGTTGTTATTGTTGGTGTTGTTGTTGTTGTTATTGTTTATTTGACGTTGTTGTTGTTTTTTTGACGTAGTTGTTATTGTTGATGTTGTTGTTGTTGTTTATTTGACGTTATTGTTGTTTATTTGACGTTGTTATTGTTGTTGTTGTTGTTTATTTGACGTTGTTGTTGACGTTGTTGTTGTTGTTTATTTGACGTTGTTGTTGTTGTTGTTGTTTATTTGACGTTGTTGTTGTTGTTGTTGTTGTTTATTTGACGTTGTTGTTGTTGTTGTTGTTGTTGTTGTTTTTGTTGTTTATTTGACGTTGTTGTTGTTATTTATTTGACGTTGTTGTTGTTGTTGTTTATTTGATGTTGTTAATGTTGTTGACATTGTTGTTGTTGTTTTTGTTGTTTATTTGGCGTTGTTGTTGTTGTTGTTATTGTTGGTGTTGTTGATGTTATTGTTTATTTGATTTTGTTGTTGTTGTTTATTTGACGTTGTTGTTGTTGTTTATTTGACGTTGTTGTTCTTGTTGTTATTTATTTGACGTTGTTGTTCTTGTTGTTGTTGTTTATTTGACGTTGTTGTTGTTGTTGTTTATTTGACTTTGTTGTTCTTGTTGTTATTTATTTGACGTTGTTGTTGTTGTTGTTGTTTATTAGACGTTGTTGTTGTTGTTGTTGTTTATTTGACGTTGTTATTGTTGTTTATTCGACGTTGTTTTTGTTATTTGACGTTGTTGTTGTTGTTGTATTTGTTGTTGTTGTTGTTGTTGCTTATTTGACATTGTTGTTGTTGTTGTTTATTTGATGTTGTTGTTGCTGTTGTTTATATGACGTTGTTGTTGTCGTTGTTGTTGTTTATTTGACGCTGTCGTTGTTGTTGTTGTTTATTTGACGTTGTTGTTGTTGTTGACGTTGTTGTTGTTATTGTTTATTTGATGTTGTTATTGTTGTTGTTTTTTTGACGTTGTTGTTGTTGTTGTTGTTTTTGTTGTTTATTTGACGTTGTTGTTATTTGACATTGTTGTTGTTGTTGTTTATTTGAAGTTGTATTTGTTGTTGTTGTTGTTGTTGTTTATTTGACGTTGTTGTTGTTGTTTATTTGACGTTGTAAATGTTGTTGACATTGTTGTTGTTGTTTTTGTTGTTTATTTGGCGTTGTTGTTGTTGTTGTTTTTGTTGTTGTTATTTTTGGTGTTGTTGTTGTTTATTTGACGTTGTTGTTGTTGTTGTTTATTTGACGTTGTTGTTGTTGTTGTTGTTTAATTGACGTTGTTGTTGTTGTTTATTTGACGTTGTTGTTGTTGTTGTTATTGTTGTTTATTTGACATTGTTGTTGTTGTTGTTTATTTGACGTTGTTGTTGTTGTTGTTGTTTATTTGATGTTGTTTTAGTTGTTGTTGTTTATTTGACGTTGTTGTTGTTTTTTATTTGACGTTGTTGTTGTTGACATTGTTGTTGTTGTTTATTTGACGTAGTTGTTGTATTTTATTTGACGTAGTTGTTGTTATTGACGTTGTTGTTGTTGTTTATTTGACGTTTTTGTTGTAGTTGATGTTATTGTTGTTGTTGTTTTTTATTTAACGTTGTTATTGTTGTTGTTGTTTAATTGACGTTGTTGTTGTTGTTGTTGTTGTTGTTGTTGTTTATTTGACGTTGTTGTTGTTGTTGTTGTTTATTTGACGTTGTTGTTGTTATTTGAAGTTGTTGTTGTTGTTTTATTTGTTGTCGTTGTTGTTTATTTGACGTTGTTGTTGTTGTTGTTGTTGTTGTTTATTTGACGTTATTGTTGTTTATTTGACGTTGTTATTGTTGTTGTTGTTGTTGTTTATTTGACGTTGTTGTTGACGTTGTTGTTGTTGTTGTTTATTTGACGTTGTTGTTGTTGTTGTTTATTTGACGTTGTTAATGTTGTTGTTTATTTGATGTTGTTAATGTTGTTGACATTTTTGTTGTTGTTTTTGTTGTTTATTTGACGTTGTTGTTGTTGTTGTTGTTGTTGTTGTTGTTTTTGTTGTTGTTATTGTTGGTGTTGTTGTTGTTTATTTGACGTTGTTGTTGTTGTTGTTGTTTATTTGACGTTGTTGTTGTTTATTTGACGTTGTTTTTGTTATTTGACGTTGTTGTTGTTGTTGTTGTTGTTGCTTATTTGACGTTGTTGTTGTTGTTGTTTATTTGATGTTGTTGTTGTTGTTAATTTGACGTTGTTGTTGACGTTGTTGTTGTTAATTTGACGTTGTTGTTGACGTTGTTGTTGTTAATTTGACGTTGTTGTTGTTGTTTATTTGACGTTGTTGTTGTTATTGACGTTGTTATTGTTGTTGTTTAGTTGACGTTGTTATCGTTGTTGTTTATTTGACGTTGTTAATATTGTTGACGTTGTTGTTGTTGTTGTTTATTTTACATTGTTGTTGTTGTTGTTGTTTATTTGACGTTGTTGTTGTTGTTGTTTATTTGACATTGTTGTTGTTGTTGTTGACGTTGTTGTTTATTTGACGTTGTTGTTGTTGTTGTTGTATATTTGATGTTGTTTTTGTTGTTGTTGTTTATTTGACGTTGTTGTTGTTTTTTATTTGATGTTGTTGTTGTTGACATTGTTGTTGTTGTTGTTTATTTGACGTTGTTGTTGTTGTTGTTTATTTGACGTAGTTGTTGTTATTGACGTTGTTGTTGTTGTTTATTTGATGTTTTTGTTGTTGTTGATGTTTTGTTGTTGTTGTTTTTTATTTGACGATGTTGTTGTTGTTTATCTGACGTTGTTGGATTTGTTGTTGTTTATTTGATGTTGTTGATGTTGTTGTTTATTTGACGTTGTTGTTGTTGTTTATTTGATGTTGTTGTTGTTGTTGTTTATTTGACGTTGTTGTTGTTGTTAGTTATTTGACGTTGTTGTTGTTGTTGTTATTGTTTATTTGACATTGTTGTTGTTGTTGTTGTTTATTTGACGTTGTTATTGTTATTTATTTAACGTTGTTTTTGTTATTTGACGTTGTTGTTGTTGTATTTGTTGTTGTTGTTGTTGCTTATTTGACGTTGTTTGTTATTGTTGATATTTATTTGACGTTGTTGTTGTTGTTGTTGTTTATTTGACGTTGTTGTTGTTTATTTGACGTTGTTGTTGTATTTGTTGTTGGTGTTATTGTTGTTGCTTATTTGACGTTGTTGTTATTGTTGTTGTTTATTTGGCGTTGTTGTTTATGTTATTCATTTGACGTTGTTCATGTTATTGTTTATTTGACGTTGTTGTTATTGTTGTTCTTTATTTGACGTTGTTGTTGTTTTTGTTTTTGTTGTTTATTTGACGTTGTTATTGTTATTTATTTGACGTTGTTGTTGTTTATTTGACGTTGTTGTTGCTATTTATTTGACGTGGTTGTTGTTGTTGTTTATTTGACGTTGTTAATGTTGTTGACATTGTTGTTGTTGTTTTTGTTGTTTATTTGGCGTTGTTGTTGTTATTGTTGGTGTTGTTGTTGTTGTTATTGTTTATTTGACGTTGTTGTTGTTTTTTTGACGTAGTTGTTATTGTTGATGTTGTTGTTGTTGTTGTTTATTTGACGTTATTGTTGTTTATTTGACGTTGTTATTGTTGTTGTTGTTGTTTATTTGACGTTGTTGTTGACGTTGTTGTTGTTGTTGTTTATTTGACGTTGTTGTTGTTGTTGTTTATTTGACGTTGGTAATGTTGTTGTTTATTTGACGTTGTTAATGTTGTTGACATTGTTGATGTTGTTGTTGTTGTTTATTTGACGTTGTTGTTGTTTATTTGACGTTGTTATTGTTGTTGTTGTTGTTTATTTGACGTTGTTGTTGACGTTGTTGTTGTTGTTGTTTATTTGACGTTGTTGTTGTTGTTATTTATTTGACGTTGTTAATGTTGTTGTTTATTTGACGTTGTTAATGTTGTTGACATTTTTGTTGTTGTTTTTGTTGTTTATTTGACGTTGTTGTTGTTGTTGTTGTTGTTGTTATTGTTGGTGTTGTTGTTGTTTATTTGACGTTGTTGTTGTTGTTGTTGTTGTTTATTTGACGTTGTTGTTGTTTGTTTGACGTTGTTTTTGTTATTTGACGTTGTTGTTGTTGTTGTTGTTGTTGTTGTTGTTGTTGTTGCTTATTTGACGTTGTTGTTGTTGTTGTTTATTTGATGTTGTTGTTGTTGTTGTTGTTTATTTGACGTTGTTGTTGACGTTGTTGTTGTTAATTTGACGTTGTTGTTGTTGTTTATTTGACGTTGTTGTTGTTATTGACGTTGTTATTGTTGTTGTTTAGTTGACGTTGTTATCGTTGTTGTTTATTTGACGTTGTTAATATTGTTGACGTTGTTGTTGTTGTTGTTGTTTATTTTACATTGTTGTTGTTGTTGTTGTTTATTTGACGTTGTTGTTGTTGTTGTTTATTTGACATTGTTGTTGTTGTTGACGTTGTTGTTTATTTGACGTTGTTGTTGTTGTTGTATATTTGATGTTGTTTTTGTTGTTGTTGTTTATTTGACGTTGTTGTTGTTTTTTATTTGATGTTGTTGTTGTTGACATTGTTGTTGTTGTTGTTTATTTTACGTTGTTGTTGTTGTTGTTTATTTGACGTAGTTGTTGTTATTGACGTTGTTGTTGTTGTTTATTTGATGTTTTTGTTGTTGTTGATGTTTTGTTGTTGTTGTTTTTTATTTGACGATGTTGTTGTTGTTTATCTGACGTTGTTGGATTTGTTGTTGTTTATTTGATGTTGTTGTTGTTGTTTATTTGACGTTGTTGTTCTTGTTTATTTGATGTTGTTGTTGTTGTTGTTTATTTGACGTTGTTGTTGTTGTTATTTATTTGACGTTGTTGTTGTTGTTGTTATTGTTTATTTGACATTGTTGTTGTTGTTGTTGTTTATTTGACGTTGTTATTGTTATTTATTTAACGTTGTTTTTGTTATTTGACGTTGTTGTTGTTGTATTTGTTGTTGTTGTTGTTGCTTATTTGACGTTGTTGTTATTGTTGATATTTATTTGACGTTGTTGTTGTTGTTTATTTGACGTTGTTGTTGTTTATTTGACGTTGTTGTTGTATTTGTTGTTGTTGTTATTGTTGTTGCTTATTTGACGTTGTTGTTATTGTTGTTGTTTATTTGGCGTTGTTGTTGTTGATGTTATTCATTTGACGTTGTTGTTGTTATTGTTTATTTGACGTTGTTGTTATTGTTGTTCTTTATTTGACGTTGTTGTTGTTTTTGTTTTTGTTGTTTATTTAACGTTGTTATTGTTATTTATTTGACGTTGTTGTTGTTTATTTGACGTTGTCGTTGTTATTTATTTGACGTGGTTGTTGTTGTTGTTTATTTGACGTTGTTAATGTTGTTGACATTGTTGTTGTTGTTTTTGTTGTTTATTTGGCGTTGTTGTTGTTGTTATTGTTGGTGTTGTTGTTGTTGTTATTGTTTATTTGACGTTGTTGTTGTTTTTTTGACGTAGTTGTTATTGT
Source organism: Vicia faba (assembly GCA_948472305.1). Taxonomy (NCBI): domain Eukaryota; kingdom Viridiplantae; phylum Streptophyta; class Magnoliopsida; order Fabales; family Fabaceae; genus Vicia; species Vicia faba. The sequence goes on from OX451741.1 coordinate 294,734,334, forward strand.
TGATGTTGTTGTTGTTGTTTATTTGACGTTATTGTTGTTTATTTGACGTTGTTATTGTTGTTGTTGTTGTTTATTTGACGTTGTTGTTGACGTTGTTGTTGTTGTTTATTTGACGTTGTTGTTGTTGTTGTTGTTTATTTGACGTTGGTAATGTTGTTGTTTATTTGACGTTGTTAATGTTGTTGACATTGTTGTTGTTGTTTTTGTTGTTTATTTGACGTTGTTGTTGTTGTTGTTGTTGTTTTTGCTGTTGTTATTGTTAGTGTTCTTGTTGTTTATTTGACGTTGTTCTTGTTGTTTATTTGACGTTGTTGTTGTTTATTTGATGTTGTTGTTGTTGTTTATTTGACGTTGTTGTTGTTGTTGTTGCTTATTTGACGTTGTTGTTGTTGTTTATTTGATGTTGTTGTTGCTGTTGTTTATTTGACGTTGTTGTTGTCGTTGTTGTTGTTAATTTGACGTTGTTGTTGTTTTTTACTTGAGGTTGTTGTTGTTATTGACGTTGTTGTTGTTGTTTAGTTGACCTTGTTATTGTTGTTGTTTATTTGACGTTGTTAATGTTGTTGACGTTGTTGTTGTTGTTTTTGTTGTTTATTTCACGTTGTTGTTGTTATTTGACGTTGTTGTTGTTGTTGTTGTATTTGTTGTTGTTTATTTCACGTTGTATTTGTTGTTGTTGTTGTTGTTGTTGTTAATTTGACATTGTTGTTGTTGTTGTTGTTGACGTTGTTGACGTTGTTGTTTATTTGACGTTGTTGTTTATTTGACGTTGTTGTTTATTTGACATTGTTGTTGTTGTTGTTGTTGTTTTAGTTGTTGTTGTTTATTTGATGTTGTTGTTGTTTTTTATTTGATGTTGTTGTTGTTGACATTGTTGTTGTTGTTTATTTGACGTTGTTGTTGTTGTTTATTTGACGTAGTTGTTGTTATTGACGTTGTTGTTGTTGTTTATTTGATGTTTTTGATGTTGTTGATGTTATTGTTGTTGTTGTTTTTTATTTGACGTTGTTGTTGTTGTTGTTGTTGTTTATTTGATGTTGTTGTTGTTGTTTATTTGACGTTGTTGTTGTTTATTTGATGTTGTTGTTGTTGTTTATTTGACGTTGTTGTTGTTGTTATTTATTTGACGTTGTTGTTGTTGTTGTTGTTATTGTTTATTTGACATTGTTGTTGTTGTTGTTGCTTATTTGACGTTGTTGTTATTGTTGCTATTTATTTGACGTTGTTGTTGTTGTTGTTTATTTGACGTTGTTGTTGTTGTTGTTTATTTGACGTTGTTATTGTTGTTTATTCGACGTTGTTTTTGTTATTTGACATTGTTGTTGTTATTGTATTTGTTGTTGTTGTTGTTGTTGTTGTTGCTTATTTGACATTGTTGTTGTTGTTGTTTATTTGATGTTGTTGTTGCTGTTGTTTATATGACGTTGTTGTTGTCGTTGTTGTTGTTTATTTGACGTTGTCGTTGTTGTTGTTGTTTATTTGACGTTGTTGTTGTTGTTGACGTTGTTGTTGTTGTTGTTTATTTGACGTTGTTGTTGTTGTTGTTTTTTTGACGTTGTTGTTGTTGTTTTTGTTGTTTATTTCACGTTGTTGTTATTTGACGTTGTTGTTGTTGTTGTTGTTGTTGTTGTTGTTGTTTATTTGACGTTGTATTTGTTGTTGTTGTTGTTGTTGTTTATTTGACGTTGTTGTTGTTGTTGTTTATTTGACGTTGTTACTGTTGTTGACATTGTTGTTGTTGTTTTTGTTGTTTATTTGGCGTTGTTGTTGTTGTTGTTGTTGTTTTTGTTGTTGTTATTGTTGGTGTTGTTGTTGTTTATTTGACGTTTTTGTTGTTGTTGTTTATTTGACGTTGTTGTTGTTGTTGTTGTTGTTTATTTGACGTTGTTGCTGGTGTTTATTTGACATTGTTGTTGTTGTTGTTGTTGTTGTTGTTGTTTATTTGACGTTGTTGTTGTTGTTGTTTATTTGACGTTGTTGTTGTTGGTGTTGTTTATTTGATGTTGTTTTAGTTGTTGTTGTTTATTTGACGTTGTTGTTGTTTTTTATTTGATGTTGTTGTTGTTGACGTTGTTGTTGTTGTTTATTTGACGTTGTTGTTGTATTTTATTTGACGTAGTTGTTGTTATTGACGTTGTTGTTGTTATTTATTTGACGTTTTTGTTGTTGTTGATGTTATTGTTGTTGTTGTTTTTTATTTAACGTTGTTGTTGTTGTTGTTGTTGTTTATTTGACGTTGTTGTTGTTGTTGTTTATTTGAAGTTGTTGTTGTTGTTGTTGTTGTTGTTTATTTGACGTTGTTGTTGTTGTTGTTTATTTGACGTTGTTGTTGTTTATTTGACGTTGTTGTTGTTATTTGAAGTTGTTGTTATTGTTGTTTTATTTGTTGTTGTTGTTGTTTATTTGACGTTGTTGTTGTTGTTGTTTATTTGACGTTATTGTTGTTTATTTGACGTTGTTATTGTTGTTGTTGTTGTTTATTTGACGTTGTTGTTGACGTTGTTGTTGTTATTTATTTGACGTTGTTGTTGTTGTTGTTTATTTGACGTTGTTAATGTTGTTGTTTATTTGACGTTGTTAATGTTGTTGACATTTTTGTTGTTGTTTTTGTTGTTTATTTGACGTTGTTGTTGTTGTTGTTTTTGTTGTTGTTATTGTTGGTGTTGTTGTTGTTTATTTGACGTTGTTGTTGTTGTTGTTTATTTGACGTTGTTGTTGTTTATTTGACGTTGTTTTTGTTATTTGACGTTGTTGTTGTTGTTGTTGTTGCTTATTTGACGTTGTTGTTGTTGTTGTTGTTGTTGTTTATTTGATGTTGTTGTTGTTGTTATTTATTTGACGTTGTTGTTGACGTTGTTGTTGTTAATTTGACGTTGTTGTTGTTGTTTATTTGACGTTGTTGTTGTTATTGACGTTGTTGTTGTTGTTTAGTTGACGTTGTTATTGTTGTTGTTTATTTGATGTTGTTAATGTTGTTGACGTTGTTGTTGTTGTTTTTGTTGTTTATTTCATGTTGTTGTTGTTATTTGACGTTGTTGTTGTTGTATTTGTTGTTGTTGTTGTTTGTTTGACGTTGTATTTGTTGTGGTTGTTGTTGTTGTTGTTTATTTGACGTTGTTGTTGTTGTTTATTTGACGTTGTTGTTGTTGTTTATTTGACGTTGTTGTTGTTGTTGTTTATTTGACTTTGTTGTTCTTTTTGTTATTTATTTGACGTTGTTGTTGTTGTTGTTAATTGACGTTGTTGTTGTTGTTGTTGTTGTTTATTTGACTTTGTTGTTCTTGTTGTTATTTATTTGACGTTGTTGTTGTTGTTGTTGTTGTTGTTTATTAGACGTTGTTGTTGTTGTTGTTTATTTGACGTTGTTATTGTTGTTTTTTCGACGTTGTTTTTGTTATTTGACGTTGTTGTTGTTGTATTTGTTGTTGTTGTGGTTGTTGTTGCTTATTTGACATTGTTGTTGTTGTTGTTTATTTGATGTTGTTGTTGCTGTTGTTTATATGACATTGTTGTTGTCGTTGTTGTTGTTTATTTGACGTTGTCGTTGTTGTTGTTGTTTATTTGACGTTGTATTTGTTGTTGTTGTTGTTGTTGTTTATTTGACGTTGTATTTGTTGTTGTTGTTGTTGTTGTTTATTTGACGTTGTTGTTGTGGTTTATTTGACGTTGTTAATGTTGTTGACATTGTTGTTATTGTTTTTGTTGTTTATTTGGCGTTGTTGTTGTTGTTGTTTTTGTTGTTGTTATTGTTGGTGTTGTTGTTGTTTATTTGACGTTGTTGTTGTTGTTGTTTATTTGACGTTGTTGTTGTTATTGTTTATTTGATGTTGTTGTTGTTGTTTATTAGACGTTATTGTTGTTGTTTATTTGACGTTGTTGTTGTTGTTGTTTATTTGACGTTGTTGTTGTTGTTGTTGTTTATTTGATGTTGTTTTAGTTGTTGTTGTTGTTTATTTGACGTTGTTGTTGTTTTTTATTTGACGTTGTTGTTGTTGACATTGTTGTTGTTGTTTATTTGACGTTGTTGTTGTATTTTATTTGACGTAGTTGTTGTTATTGACGTTGTTGTTGTTGTTTATTTGACGTTTTTGTTGTTGTTGATGTTATTGTTGTTGTTGTTTTTTATTTAACGTTGTTTTGTTGTTGTTTATTTGACG
>OX451741.1:294745990-294750990 GCA_948472305.1 Vicia faba
TGTTGTTTATTTGACGTTGTTGTTGTTGTTGTTTATTTGACGTTATTGTTGTTTATTTGACGTTGTTATTGTTGTTGTTGTTGTTTATTTGACGTTGTTGTTAACGTTGTTGTTGTTGTTTATTTGACGTTGTTGTTGTTGTTGTTTATTTGACGTTGTTAATGTTGTTGTTTATTTGACGTTGTTAATGTTGTTGACATTTTTGTTGTTGTTTTTGTTGTTTATTTGACGTTGTTGTTGTTGTTGTTGTTGTTGTTGTTGTTGTTGTTTTTGTTGTTGTTATTGTTAGTGTTTTTGTTGTTTATTTGACGTTGTTGTTGTTGTTTATTTGACGTTGTTGTTGTTGTTGTTGTTGTTGTTTATTTGACGTTGTTGTTGTTATTTGAAGTTGTTGTTGTTGTTGTTTTATTTGTTGTTGTTGTTATTTATTTGACGTTGTTGTTGTTGTTGTTGTTTATTTGACGTTATTGTTATTTATTTGACGTTGTTATTGTTGTTGTTGTTGTTTATTTGACGTTGTTGTTGACGTTGTTGTTGTTGTTTATTTGACGTTGTTGTTGTTGTTGTTTATTTGACGTTGTTAATGTTGTTGTTTATTTGACGTTGTTAATGTTGTTGACATTTTTGTTGTTGTTTTTGTTGTTTATTTGACGTTGTTGTTGTTGTTGTTTTTGATGTTGTTATTGTTGGTGTTGTTGTTGTTTATTTGACGTTGTTGTTGTTGTTGTTTATTTGACGTTGTTGTTGTTTATTTGACGTTGTTTTTGTTACTTGACGTTGTTGTTGTTGTTGTTGTTGCTTATTTGACGTTGTTGTTGTTGTTGTTGTTTATTTGATGTTGTTGTTGTTGTTGTTTATTTGACGTTGTTGTTGACGTTGTTGTTGTTAATTTGACGTTGTTGTTGTTGTTTATTTGACGTTGTTGTTGACGTTGTTGTTGTTGTTTATTTGACGTTGTTGTTGTTGTTGTTTATTTGACGTTGTTAATGTTGTTGTTTATTTGACATTGTTAATGTTGTTGACATTTTTGTTGTTGTTTTTGTTGTTTATTTGACGTTGTTGTTGTTGTTGTTTTTGTTGTTGTTATTGTTGGTGTTGTTGTTGTTTATTTGACGTTGTTGTTGTTGTTGTTTATTTGACGTTGTTGTTGCTTATTTGACGTTGTTTTTGTTATTTGACGTTGTTGTTGTTGTTGTTGTTGTTGCTTATTTGACATTGTTGTTGTTGTTGTTGTTTATTTGATGTTGTTGTTGTTGTTGTTTATTTGATGTTGTTGTTGACGTTGTTGTTGTTAATTTGACGTTGTTGTTGTTGTTTATTTGACGTTGTTGTTGTTATTGACGTTGTTGTTGTTGTTTAGTTGACTTTGTTATTGTTGTTGTTTATTTGATGTTGTTAATGTTGTTGACGCTGTTGTTGTTGTTTTTGTTGTTTATTTCACGTTGTTATTGTTATTTGACGTTGTTGTTGTTGTATTTGTTGTTGTTGTTGTTTGTTTGACGTTGTATTTGTTGTGGTTGTTGTTGTTGTTGTTTATTTGACGTTGTTGTTGTTGTTTATTTGACGTTGTTGTTGTTGTTTATTTGACGTTGTTGTTGTTGTTTATTTGACGTTGTTGTTTATTTGACTTTGTTGTTCTTGTTGTTATTTATTTGACGTTGTTGTTGTTGTTGTTGTTGTTGTTAATTGACGTTGTTGTTGTTGTTGTTGTTGTTGTTGTTGTTTATTTGACTTTGTTGTTCTTGTTGTTATTTATTTGACGTTGTTGTTGTTGTTGTTGTTTATTAGACGTTGTTATTGTTGTTGTTTATTTGACGTTGTTATTGTTGTTTTTTCGACGTTGTTTTTGTTATTTGACGTTGTTGTTGTTGTATTTGTTGTTGTTGTGGTTGTTGTTGCTTATTTGACATTGTTGTTGTTGTTGTTTATTTGATGTTGTTGTTGCTGTTGTTTATATGACATTGTTGTTGTCGTTGTTGTTGTTTATTTGACGTTGTCGTTGTTGTTGTTGTTTATTTGACGTTGTATTTGTTGTTGTTGTTGTTGTTGTTGTTGTTTATTTGACGTTGTATTTGTTGTTGTTGTTGTTGTTTATTTGACGTTGTTGTTGTTGTTTATTTGACGTTGTTAATGTTGTTGACATTGTTGTTGTTGTTTTTGTTGTTTATTTGGCGTTGTTGTTGTTGTTGTTTTTGTTGTTGTTATTGTTGGTGTTGTTGTTGTTTATTTGACGTTGTTGTTGTTGTTGTTGTTTATTTGACGTTGTTTTTGTTGTTGTTATTGTTGGTGTTGTTGTTGTTTATTTGACGTTGTTGTTGTTGTTGTTGTTTATTTGACGTTGTTGTTGTTATTGTTTATTTGATGTTGTTGTTGTTGTTTATTAGACGTTGTTGTTGTTGTTTATTTGACGTTGTTGTTGTTGTTGTTTATTTGACGTTGTTGTTGTTGTTGTTGTTGTTTATTTGATGTTGTTTTAGTTGTTGTTGTTTATTTGTTGTTGTTGTTGTTTTTTATTTGACGTTGTTGTTGTTGACATTGTTGTTGTTGTTTATTTGACGTTGTTGTTGTATTTTATTTGACGTAGTTGTTGTTATTGACGTTGTTGTTGTTTATTTGACGTTTTTGTTGTTGTTGATGTTATTGTTGTTGTTGTTTTTTATTTAACGTTGTTGTTGTTGTTGTTTATTTGACGTTGTTGTTGTTGTTTATTTGACGTTGTTGTTGTTGTTGTTTATTTGACGTTGTTGTTGTTGTTTATTTGACGTTGTTGTTGTTGTTGTTGTTGTTTATTTGACGTTGTTGTTGTTATTTGAAGTTGTTGTTGTTGTTGTTTTATTTGTTGTTGTTGTTGTTTATTTGACGTTGTTGTTGTTGTTGTTTATTTGACGTTATTGTTGTTTATTTGACGTTGTTATTGTTGTTGTTGTTGTTTATTTGACGTTGTTGTTAACGTTGTTGTTGTTGTTTATTTGACGTTGTTGTTGTTGTTGTTTATTTGACGTTGTTAATGTTGTTGTTTATTTGACGTTGTTAATGTTGTTGACATTTTTGTTGTTGTTTTTGTTGTTTATTTGACGTTGTTGTTGTTGTTGTTGTTGTTGTTGTTGTTGTTTTTGTTGTTGTTATTGTTAGTGTTTTTGTTGTTTATTTGACGTTGTTGTTGTTGTTTATTTGACGTTGTTGTTGTTGTTGTTGTTGTTGTTTATTTGACGTTGTTGTTGTTATTTGAAGTTGTTGTTGTTGTTGTTTTATTTGTTGTTGTTGTTATTTATTTGACGTTGTTGTTGTTGTTGTTGTTTATTTGACGTTATTGTTATTTATTTGACGTTGTTATTGTTGTTGTTGTTGTTTATTTGACGTTGTTGTTGACGTTGTTGTTGTTGTTTATTTGACGTTGTTGTTGTTGTTGTTTATTTGACGTTGTTAATGTTGTTGTTTATTTGACGTTGTTAATGTTGTTGACATTTTTGTTGTTGTTTTTGTTGTTTATTTGACGTTGTTGTTGTTGTTGTTTTTGATGTTGTTATTGTTGGTGTTGTTGTTGTTTATTTGACGTTGTTGTTGTTGTTGTTTATTTGACGTTGTTGTTGTTTATTTGACGTTGTTTTTGTTATTTGACGTTGTTGTTGTTGTTGTTGTTGCTTATTTGACGTTGTTGTTGTTGTTGTTGTTTATTTGATGTTGTTGTTGTTGTTGTTTATTTGACGTTGTTGTTGACGTTGTTGTTGTTAATTTGACGTTGTTGTTGTTGTTTATTTGACGTTGTTGTTGTTATTGACGTTGTTGTTGTTGTTTAGTTGACGTTGTTATTGTTGTTGTTTATTTGATGTTGTTAATGTTGTTGACGTTGTTGTTGTTGTTTTTGTTGTTTATTTCACGTTGTTGTTGTTATTTGACGTTGTTGTTGTTGTATTTGTTGTTGTTGTTGTTGTTTGTTTGACGTTGTATTTGTTGTGGTTGTTGTTGTTGTTTATTTGACGTTGTTGTTGTTTATTTGACGTTGTTGTTGTTGTTTATTTGACGTTGTTGTTGTTGTTGTTAATTTGACTTTGTTGTTCTTGTTGTTATTTATTTGACGTTGTTGTTGTTGTTGTTGTTGTTAATTGACGTTGTTGTTGTTGTTGTTGTTGTTGTTGTTTATTTGACTTTGTTGTTCTTGTTGTTATTTATTTGACGTTGTTGTTGTTGTTGTTGTTTATTAGACGTTGTTGTTGTTGTTGTTTATTTGACGTTGTTATTGTTGTTTATTCGACGTTGTTTTTGTTATTTGACGTTGTTGTTGTTGTATTTGTTGTTGTTGTGGTTGTTGTTGCTTATTTGACATTGTTGTTGTTGTTGTTTATTTGATGTTGTTGTTGCTGTTGTTTATATGACATTGTTGTTGTCGTTGTTGTTGTTTATTTGACGTTGTCGTTGTTGTTGTTGTTTATTTGACGTTGTATTTGTTGTTGTTGTTGTTGTTGTTTATTTGACGTTGTATTTGTTGTTGTTGTTGTTTATTTGACGTTGTTGTTGTTGTTTATTTGACGTTGTTAATGTTGTTGACATTGTTGTTGTTGTTTTTGTTGTTTATTTGGCGTTGTTGTTGTTGTTGTTTTTGTTGTTGTTATTGTTGACGTTGTTGTTGTTTTTTGACGTTGTTGTTGTTGTTGTTTATTTGACGTTGTTGTTGTTATTGTTTATTTGATGTTGTTGTTGTTGTTTATTAGACGTTGTTGTTGTTGTTTAATTGACGTTGTTGTTGTTGTTGTTTATTTGACGTTGTTGTTGTTGTTGTTTATTTGATGTTGTTTTAGTTGTTGTTGTTTATTTGACGTTGTTGTTGTTTTTTATTTGACGTTGTTGTTGTTGACATTGTTGTTGTTGTTTATTTGACGTTATTGTTGTATTTTATTTGACGTAGTTGTTGTTGTTTATTTGACGTTTTTGTTGTTGTTGATGTTATTGTTGTTGTTGTTTTTTATTTAACGTTGTTGTTGTTGTTGTTTATTTGACGTTGT
>OX451741.1:294753490-294755990 GCA_948472305.1 Vicia faba
TTGTTTATTTGACGTTGTTGTTGTTGTTGTTGTTTATTTGACGTTGTTGTTAACGTTGTTGTTGTTTATTTGACGTTGTTGTTGTTGTTGTTTATTTGACGTTGTTAATGTTGTTGTTTATTTGACGTTGTTAATGTTGTTGACATTTTTGTTGTTGTTTTTGTTGTTTATTTGACGTTGTTGTTGTTGTTGTTGTTGTTTTTGTTGTTGTTATTGTTGGTGTTGTTGTTGTTTATTTGACGTTGTTGTTGTTGTTGTTGTTGTTGACGTTGTTGTTTATTTGACGTTGTTGTTGTTGTTGTTGTTTATTTGATGTTGTTTTAGTTGTTGTTGTTTATTTGACGTTTTTGTTGTTGTTGATGTTATTGTTGTTGTTGTTTTTTATTTAACGTTGTTGTTGTTGTTGTTTATTTGACGTTGTTGTTGTTGTTTATTTGACGTTGTTGTTGTTGTTGTTTATTTGACGTTGTTGTTGTTGTTTATTTGACGTTGTTGTTGTTGTTGTTGTTGTTTATTTGACGTTGTTGTTGTTATTTGAAGTTGTTGTTGTTGTTGTTTTATTTGTTGTTGTTGTTGTTTATTTGACGTTGTTGTTGTTGTTGTTTATTTGACGTTATTGTTGTTTATTTGACGTTGTTATTGTTGTTGTTGTTGTTTATTTGACGTTGTTGTTAACGTTGTTGTTGTTGTTTATTTGACGTTGTTGTTGTTGTTGTTTATTTGACGTTGTTAATGTTGTTGTTTATTTGACGTTGTTAATGTTGTTGACATTTTTGTTGTTGTTTTTGTTGTTTATTTGACGTTGTTGTTGTTGTTGTTGTTGTTGTTGTTGTTGTTGTTTTTGTTGTTGTTATTGTTAGTGTTTTTGTTGTTTATTTGACGTTGTTGTTGTTGTTTATTTGACGTTGTTGTTGTTGTTGTTGTTGTTGTTTATTTGACGTTGTTGTTGTTATTTGAAGTTGTTGTTGTTGTTGTTTTATTTGTTGTTGTTGTTATTTATTTGACGTTGTTGTTGTTGTTGTTGTTTATTTGACGTTATTGTTATTTATTTGACGTTGTTATTGTTGTTGTTGTTGTTTATTTGACGTTGTTGTTGACGTTGTTGTTGTTGTTTATTTGACGTTGTTGTTGTTGTTGTTTATTTGACGTTGTTAATGTTGTTGTTTATTTGACGTTGTTAATGTTGTTGACATTTTTGTTGTTGTTTTTGTTGTTTATTTGACGTTGTTGTTGTTGTTGTTTTTGATGTTGTTATTGTTGGTGTTGTTGTTGTTTATTTGACGTTGTTGTTGTTGTTGTTTATTTGACGTTGTTGTTGTTTATTTGACGTTGTTTTTGTTATTTGACGTTGTTGTTGTTGTTGTTGTTGCTTATTTGACGTTGTTGTTGTTGTTGTTGTTTATTTGATGTTGTTGTTGTTGTTGTTTATTTGACGTTGTTGTTGACGTTGTTGTTGTTAATTTGACGTTGTTGTTGTTGTTTATTTGACGTTGTTGTTGTTATTGACGTTGTTGTTGTTGTTTAGTTGACGTTGTTATTGTTGTTGTTTATTTGATGTTGTTAATGTTGTTGACGTTGTTGTTGTTGTTTTTGTTGTTTATTTCACGTTGTTGTTGTTATTTGACGTTGTTGTTGTTGTATTTGTTGTTGTTGTTGTTGTTTGTTTGACGTTGTATTTGTTGTGGTTGTTGTTGTTGTTGTTTATTTGACGTTGTTGTTGTTTATTTGACGTTGTTGTTGTTGTTTATTTGACGTTGTTGTTGTTGTTGTTAATTTGACTTTGTTGTTCTTGTTGTTATTTATTTGACGTTGTTGTTGTTGTTGTTGTTGTTAATTGACGTTGTTGTTGTTGTTGTTGTTGTTGTTGTTGTTTATTTGACTTTGTTGTTCTTGTTGTTATTTATTTGACGTTGTTGTTGTTGTTGTTGTTTATTAGACGTTGTTGTTGTTGTTGTTTATTTGACGTTGTTATTGTTGTTTATTCGACGTTGTTTTTGTTATTTGACGTTGTTGTTGTTGTATTTGTTGTTGTTGTGGTTGTTGTTGCTTATTTGACATTGTTGTTGTTGTTGTTTATTTGATGTTGTTGTTGCTGTTGTTTATATGACATTGTTGTTGTCGTTGTTGTTGTTTATTTGACGTTGTCGTTGTTGTTGTTGTTTATTTGACGTTGTATTTGTTGTTGTTGTTGTTGTTGTTTATTTGACGTTGTATTTGTTGTTGTTGTTGTTTATTTGACGTTGTTGTTGTTGTTTATTTGACGTTGTTAATGTTGTTGACATTGTTGTTGTTGTTTTTGTTGTTTATTTGGCGTTGTTGTTGTTGTTGTTTTTGTTGTTGTTATTGTTGACGTTGTTGTTGTTTTTTTGACGTTGTTGTTGTTGTTGTTTATTTGACGTTGTTGTTGTTATTGTTTATTTGATGTTGTTGTTGTTGTTTATTAGACGTTGTTGTTGTTGTTTATTTGACGTTGTTGTTGTTGTTGTTTATTTGACGTTGT